>CM076720.1:17934870-18252370 GCA_038501795.1 Pseudopleuronectes americanus | reverse complement strand
ATTATACAAAATCTTTAAGTCTTCTTTTGGGATTTTATCTGGTTCAATCTAAAATTGTTGACGCTTAGTGTTTTAAACCATCATTGTTTTTTCTGAATAATAACTTGAATGAAGTCAATCCTTTTGTTTAGGTTTGCTGTATAAAATAATTCACTCACTAATAAACAAAATTCAACAGAAGCTGGAGAAGGCCTCAGCTAAAGAGGAACCTTCACCGGGGTCGTAGAACCGTTTTTGTTGAGAGTGTGTACAGAGGGACGGCTGGCCAGGTTTTGTTTGAATTTCAAGCCGAGATTAAGGATCCCTGCGCCCTCTCCCCCCTCCACTCCCCCTATTTATTTTTCCATCTCTCCTGCCTAAATGATGTCAATGGAAGCAGAGCTATAGTGCTATTTATAGAACCCCCAGCCCTCCCCTTTTTACACAGCACACACACAGACACATCACCACCACTTAGGTTTACATACCTCCTACCCCTCTACCTACCAGCCTCCCCCTCCAATAGGCTACCAGCCATGCTCAGCATCATATCCTTGGTTGGGAGCCCTGCTGAACACAATAAACCACCCTAAGAGAGGGATCCGCATGAATAGAGCTGCTGATTATTTATGAACCGCTTTGTCACATGTGCATCGCACGCACGCACACGCACGCTCGCCCTCCTCCTCTTCCTCCTCCTCCATCCTCCCATCTCTCTCCATGACTCTTTCTGTCTCTTGACATTCACATGCTGTATTACGTAACACTGTTGTGTGTGTGGCTCGGGTTGGGCTTAAAAGCTGGAGGGGCGGTGGTGGGGAGGGGTGTTTTAAGTCCCCCTCCATCACAGATAGAAATGCACGGTTTGCTGCACAAGCGTCTTCGATTGAGAAGAACTCATGAGGTCTGTTTTTTTTTAGACATCTTCTATTTCTGAAAGGCGGCCGTGATCAAAATAAACTACACCTCCCCTCCTCTCCCACATCATCATCATCATCCTCCACCCACGTGCATCCACTCATAGATTCAGAAACGGCTGATCATCTTACAGGTTTTATCGACAGTGCGGTTTAATGGTGATTTCAGGAGGTTTTGTGATTTCCAGAATCGCTCACATTAAAGCTTATATGAATTGATGATGGACAATTTTGTCTTATCTGCCGCTTCTCTTCAAATGCCTCTGTTTTGTCCTGACTGAAGCTCTTAATTGTTGTCTCCATTGTCCACCATGACGAAACCGGGGCATCTCCGTTTTGTATATTGGCCATTTGTGTTTTTTGTGCCGTGCAAAAAAAGGATCAAAACATTTATTTTAATTTTAAATAAAGCTCCATTGACTTGGTTTTGCATATAGTATCTATAAAGCAGCAGAGAGAACGGCTGGTTGGTTTATATATAGCGATACACTCTGTAGATCCACAGCGGTCACACGTGCAGCAGCCGCTTCCCTGCGCCCCTGCTGAAGTTGACATGTTAACACTCACTGGCTGCTATATTTAGCCCAGCCTCACAGTGCTGTTACTATTCCCAGCATCGTACATGAGGGGGCGGACTTTGCGTTTTTTTTATTTTTTTAATAAAAGAGAAGAAAAAGTTCCCATTTCACAACTGATTTATTTTTCCGCGCACATATCCTGTGCTTGTGATGCTTCACTATTTCAGGGTCGCAGCACTTAAAGCGATCACGATTCCAATTCTGAGGGACAATGATAGAAATGTGATGTTTTTTTATCGGTGCTGAATTCATGCCCAAACAGAGGCAGCCGACGATGCTGAATGTCAACGTCCACCACAAGCCCCTTTTGAAGTGTCCTTGAGCAAAACCCAGATATTTTGTCGAGCTGACTTTGACCTCTGACCTTACACTGGTGCAAACAGGCAATCAGAAACCCAGCCTTTCCTTATAATCAAGCTCTATTTAAGTATCTTCAAGATGTCTGAGTCTGCACATGCTGGTAAATATCACATCATTGATACCTGAGTTTGGCATAGGTAAACGTCTCTCGTGTTTTCAAGCAAGTCTGTGCATTAATACGATCCTAATGTCAGAAAGTAAAGTAAGTAAAGCTCTCTTTGAATTCAGTGCCAAAATCGTGTGTGTATTCAGCACCATGGACAGTTTCCATTGAACCTTATCCCCAACAACATAGAGGTTCAACACCATGGACAGCTCCAAAAATATTGCCTATATCTGTATTTATTCTGTTCAAACCCCATCGTCATATTTAAACTCTCCAAACAACCTTTCCTCGACCTCGATGGAAACACCAAGAGGTCGAGTAAGGATGTGAAAATAGCAGCAGTAGACGCAGCCTAGCACATCAACTACAGGAGGTTAACAAGTGAAGACTGGCCTGACCTCGTGCAACATCAAGATCAACATCAGGTTGGAAATAAAGTGAGGAAACCAATCGAGTTCCGCCAAGTGCTTCAGGACTATTGATTTACATTCACTTCTACTCTGACATGGACTCGTACAGTTGCTCCTTCCTTCTCCTTCTCTCTTTCTCTCAATCTTTATCTCTGAGGGTCGCCTTCGCTTCAGCTGACGCCCACTCCTCCTCCACTATTTGATTATTTTCAGTTCAGCCGTGTCTGTGTGTGTGTGTGTGTGTGTGTGTGTGTGTGTGTGTGTGTGTGTGTGTGTGTGTGTGTGTGCGTGTGCGTGTGCGTGTGCGTGTGCGTGTGCGTGTGCGTGTGTGTGTGTGTGTGTGTGTGTGTGTGTGTGTGCGTGTGTGTGTGCGCGTGTGTGTGTGTGTGTGGTTTTGGCTAGCTGACTGACTGACTGACTGGTTGACTGACTGGCTGGTTTGGGAAATACCTGGTCACGAACAATGAGTCGAGTTTATTTCGGTTGAACACCGCCCCCTACTGTCTTGAAACGAGCATTGGAACCCTCAGACCTGAAACGCACCACGAGGCTGGGGCCAAACCACGTACAGTATCTCCGCAAAAAAAGCCATTGGCCTGTACCTGTGGATGAACGCTCAAACTAATATTTAGATTTTTAGAAATCCAGAGGAAATTGGGGCATTACAAGCGACTCTAACGCACAAGACACTGACGAATCACAATCAAAGATACACAAAAGCCCCACACACCATATTGCATGGGGTAGTATCGCGCTTAATGGGGCCGTGTGATGGCTTTCTGCGCTATTAGTAAATTCCAGCACTGATTAAATATAGGAGCCCACTTAATCAAGTCATTGACAAATACAACAAGGCTTTCAATGAGAAATTATTCGAGAGGGTGAGATTTGGAATTGTTTTCTCTTGCATTGCTCGTAATCGATGCGTTCCTTCATGCGCCTCAACCCGAGCACAAATACAAAGAGGGACTAAAAGATATCATGAAAGCTTTAAGTGACTCGTTGTTGCTAAAAATAGACCCGGCTGCTTCACCAGGGAGAAACCCCGGTCTGGATCGCCCCCCAGAGGGGAAACTCTGCCAAGACAGGAGTCAAAACTATGGACGGTGCTGTGGCGCTCCACAGATGCCAAATTATGTTTACAGACTTTTATGTAAAAGCTGCTTCAGTCGATCACTAAAATAAGTTTGGGCTATATTGATCACTATATCCTGAACAAAAGCCCATCATTATGTTTAGCTCATTCTTGTTTAACTGGTGCTAATGTTGTTGTTTGTGAATGGTTAGTTCATGGATACTGAGGTGATGAAGCTTTAGACCAGGGGTGTCCAAACTTTTTATCCCGAGGGCCCCATACAGAACAGAATTCGAAGGTCTGGGCCACTCACGGGGCGGGGGGCGTGGCGGCGTTCTGAGGGACAGCTGGCGGGTCAGAGGTGAGTTGGGAGCCACCTAGTATCTAAACTGAGAAGTACAATACAGTGGGCCATAACTATTACATGAATTGTAATAGTTATATTACAATTCATTTAGCTGACACTTTTCTCCAAAGCGATTTACAATCAGTGCATTCAAGGGTACCCGAGGGTACAAACCCAGAACAAGAAGAAACAAGAAAGTACAATTTCTTCCAAAATAGAGCAAAACTAAAATGTTTTATATGTAAGTTAATTTAAACATTTTGTTTATTATTATTTGTATTTTTTTTTACATTATTTTGTTTTTTGAGGCGGGCCAATTTAAAATGGATGGCGGGCTGCAGATGGCCCGTGGGCCGTAGTTTGGACAGCCCTGCTTTAGAGGCTCCAGGGGTCAGGTAGTTCAGACCCATTCAGTTCTCTGGATACCAGTAACACTGTCAATTCAGAAAGTTTAAGCTCCCTCCACATTTCACTGCATGTTTTTACCTGTTATCTCTTCACGTGACAAATACAAATCTTAAAATCCTTAGCATAATATTTGGTAGGTAAACAAAGCACGTCTTACAAATGTCATATCCAATAACTGCATTAATAAAAACAAAACACACCCAGGAGAACAGAATGTGTGTAAGAAACAGAAATTGGCATTTTGAACTTGAAGTTAAGATAATTTAATTCAGAATCTAGGCAATAGTTTTTTAGACAGGATCTATTTAACCCTAGAACCCTAATGTAAAATTAGTTATACCATCACTAACGTCAGGTAAATTTTACCCGATAAAATATACTTCTCATCAAAATATATTAATGTCTAATACGTGGCAATTTCAAGTACTCTTACTTAAGTGACTGAAAACTTCAACATAAAACAAGGACAAAGCTCTTCATTCCATACAAGTTTATGATAAAAATCCAATGAGACAAGATCATTGATTCATACAAAGTAACAAGCCAATTCAACTTATTCTCTAATAATAAAAAGAAAAACAAGATTAAATAAAAGAGCAGAAAGAAATGCATTCATCAACATGTCGCAAAACAAGAAGATTTTCATGTTTTCCTACAATAATCTGACAAATCTTTATCACTTACAACATGGCAGTCTTTTGTTCCACAAAACACACGTCTTAAAAAAAATGAAGGAAGAATACCATGTAGTTCATTTTAACTAATGCCTGGGTAAAGAGGAATACGGGAAACAAATGTTTAAATGATAGGTAGAAAAGTCTGACCCTGTTATATGTTCTGAAAATCGGAAAACTAAACCCCCACTGTGAAACGTTATTTGTATATGCAAGTTTGAAGGTGAGCGACTCGGAGACCAGTTAAAAAACAGATGATTAGGTGACACATAGTCCATCTTGGTGCGGAAAAGATCCTGATGTGATGCAGTTCAATGAGCAATGTGAATTGTGTGAGTGCATCTCAGTAAGTTCGGCCACGGCTCCTGTTGCCTCTGGTTCCGAAGCCTCGTCCTCGTCCGCCCCTGAAGCCGCCACGCTCTACAGTCAACAACAAAAAAAACTATTAGAAGAATTCTCCAGCTTCAAAGTTCGAATGAAAGAGTGGAAGATGGCACAGTGTTTCACCTCTGAACAAAAAAGTATTTACAAGAGCTTTGTGTCATGCAATCCCTTTCATGCCTCAAGTGTGACGCTCTGCCACAAGAATCTTATTAGCTTGTTTAACTTTCCAATTTAACCTCAAGTACTATAATCACTCATAATGTTATGTTCTTATTGAGGATAACATACTCCTGGGTTAGATAT
The DNA here is from genome assembly GCA_038501795.1 of Pseudopleuronectes americanus. Lineage (NCBI taxonomy): Eukaryota > Metazoa > Chordata > Actinopteri > Pleuronectiformes > Pleuronectidae > Pseudopleuronectes > Pseudopleuronectes americanus. The sequence continues at coordinate 18,246,830 of CM076720.1, read as the reverse complement.
GGACCTTTTTATGAGATTCAAAATTATTTAAGAACCATTTCTCTGGGACCTATATTAAAAGGAGAAATCCCCAGTCAAAATCACAGTGAATATGTTTCTCATGTGACCAAATGTGTATGCCAAGTTAATATAACAGCTGACATTCTCCACTAATAAACTGATGCACATTTAAAACCTGCAGAGGGTGTGTGCTTGAAACACCACAGGAACATTTTCAGGAGCACATTTCAACAGATCTGAAGAAAACTTTTGGGTGTGCGGTATAAAGTTTTGAGCCAATTTATAGATGAGTATAAACAGCACAAAAATGTTTGCATAAAGTGCCAAGTTATTCTCACCATTGCTAAAATTGCCAATGGAGGCGCTGTACTTGCCGCTGGGGGGATTGTAGATTTGCCGAGCATCCCTCCGGGGCAGAGGAGAGATCTGTTTCTTTTCACTGCCTCCAGACCCCATCTCCTCAGCTGACGGACGCTTCGGTCTAAAAAAAAACACAGTCAGTGAAGATCTATTGGGGCAACAGAGCGACTCGGCTGCATGAATGGCCTCTGACAGCAAAATCTGGAAGTGGGAGCAGACTTACGCTACTGCCTCCGCCTTCTGGACAGGTTTCCAGGACAGAGTGACTGTGCTCTTGTACGATGGAGGGTTGTGGAACAGATCCTGCAAATACAATCAAGTTAAAAGACAGTCAGACCCTTGAACACAAACAGATCAGAAGAAGGGGAGCTTTGAAGTCTAATGTGACAGTCCATACAATAAATACTTATTTTGTGACAAATACAATTGTCAGTTTGAGGGGACGCACTCAAACCGCTGGACTGCACTTTAAATCTCTCTATAAACATAAATGAATTAAACGTATAAGAAACACCTTTTCAGATGAAGGGGCTAGAGGCAGCACCATGGCATTGCCGATTAGAAAAGTAGTGCTTTATAGTAAATGTGAGATTGGCACAGGATTCACATGTATGCATTGGGGGCTTCACCCATAGCACTACTCGTTCACTTTGAATAAGATGAGTTGATTCATTGTTCTGTTGCGTTGCTCATGCTGTGTACGCCAGAAGCTATCCCCAGCCAATCAAATCAGACTCAAACAAACACCCAAGTGCATGCGTTAGCCAACGAAATAAATGCAAAAGAGGACGCAGAGGCAGCTGGTGAAGAAACCGGCTATGTTGTGTCTCAAACATGAAAGTGGGAGTGTGGTCACTTTAACGGTTGAACCAGCACCATGCCCCGAGAACGCCCACCACCAAGCACCAACCAGTGCATCTGTGTGAGTCCAGTATCTCGGTTTCCTTCGCTTCCTTTCTTACATATTTGAAGAGGGATTATTTGGTATCAGGACATGAGGTTGAGAAGCAGGGAGTTTGTATTCGAGTCAATGTTTCCATTGTTTTTTTTTCACTTCACACTTTGCTTGGTCATGATATGGGCTAAAGGTAGAGGAGTGGAGGTTTATGGGAGAAAAGAGGATAGGGTTGGTGTGGTTGTTAAAAATAATAAAACTCTGGAATTACACCTGGTCTGCCTTGTATCCCCTGTATACGCAGCAGGGTGCACCCCCCTCCTTTTATAAACAAGAAATCAATCACAAAAAAAACATTTGTGTGTATGACCAACACCGTACCTTGATGAGGATATTGATGTTGTTTGTGATCTTCAGGGCCACCACTTTGATTTTGTTCTGATAACACACAAAAGAAAAGTCAGATTTTGAGATATTTTCCAGTTTTTTTCATAAGCAGACCTATCAAATATAAACGTTCAGTTGTTAATACCTCGTCTGTCTTTAGAGCATCTCCTGTCTTGCCCTGCAGTGCGACTCGTAACTGTCTGATGTAAACCTGCAGGCCTCTGGCAAAGTACTGTAATCTGTGGAAATACAAAGGACAGTCAACTTAAAGAAAAAGTAGTTACGTTTAGATCCAGTGAGTCAACCAATGAGCGTGTTACACTTGAACGTTTAACTTGTGTATGAGCCCATTATTTAGTTTAATGTAATGTAGGATATGATTTTTGTGTGTCACTTCTTCACCTGATCTTGAAGTCTTTGAGACGCTCCGCATCAACTTTGTCGAGGAGGAAGTCTGGCAGCTTCTTGCCAAGCTGGTGGAAGCCAAAGAGGAGGCACTCAACGTAGCTGAACTGCAGTTTGGGTTCCTCGCTCGTCGCGTTGTCTCCATTCTCCACTTCTTCTGGGGGCATGGGCATGAACTCCTACAAGGAACAGAGAATATTTAAAATACACAACTGGAAGCTTGATAACAACAAACCCGTTATTTCATTTTTGCCGATAAAGCAGTATATTTAATAATTTCTCCCAAATCTTAGTTGAACAAGACTGACATTATAAAAATTCAAAGAAAACTTTAATATTAGAATCTGGGGGATACAGCTTATGTGCATTTTCCCTGCAACAGGACAGTCTGTTCTCACCAGCAGCTTGGTAAACAGCATGTTGAGGTTGGCCTCCAGCTTTTCCATGTCTCCGCAAAACGGACTCATCTCAGCGAGCAGCTTCAGTACCTACACACACAAACAGTAATATGCATTGCTAATGAGAAAAGGGGTTGCATGGTGCAGACTAATGACCCATTAACAACATGCAGTTGGTGGACACCTCTGACAGGTGGCTGCCACCCTAACATTGTTTACTACGACTACAACCACTCACCAAATGTCAGATATTAGGAGTCTCGAACTCACACCAGTCGACATATTTGTCAGCCCAATCAGAAATAGTGCTGTCCCAGACTTAACATTACATGCCATGTAACTGGTTTTGTGTAATGGCCACACTGGTTGTAAAAAGCACTGTTAGTTATTGTCCTGGGCCATAATGTTTTGGGGGATAGAATTACACAGAAGTGGGACAACACTTTAGGTTTGCGGGAATTTAACCAAGAGGAGAACGCCTTGGCAAGTGGTGTATAAACAGAAAATATATGGAAAGCATGGCTCTAGTTATTATCTCCTGCTCACACAAGAAAGTTCTGACTGCCATGGTGGGCAGTAGGGATGAACACAGGCTACCTACAAGAAGTGCCAATGCAATGTTAAGCTTCTTTTGGTAAATTTGTGAAGGAGATATTCGGCTATATAAATACAAATCTACCTGACTATCCCACAACACGAAATATGCAAATTATGTTCCAGAAATACTCTGCAGCACTGAGATGGAATTAGCTAGTAGGAACAAAAAGTGTCATTCCAGAAGACATCTTGTAAAATTAGAAGGTTAGAAGGAAGAGCTCACCTCCAACTGAATGTCCAGCTCAGCCACAGGACTTGTCAGGCTGCTGAGGTTGGGCAGCACGTGTTCACAGAAGTAGGTTACAAAACGTGTGGAGTGGACATTTTTCTACAAGAAAAGAGAACTTAGATTGATTCATACTACAATGATTCAATGAAATATAATGTATTTGCATATATGGTGTACTACAGGGGAATTTGATAATTTGTAAGTAATGTTAGGAAGAATTCTTTCAAAGAAAGTTTGAGTTTTCAACCCTTATTTCTATAGACATCAGCAGTAGTTTACACATCCTGTGAACATACTTTATAAAACGGTTATATTACTAACTAATGAAAAAATATCTTTACTAAGAATATTTGTCACTCCCTTTTCCGAACAGGTATAGAATCTAAATGTGCCTCTGCTAAAAGACAGACACATCTTTTATAAGTGAAGACATGTTTGAACTTGTTTGAGGTGTATGGGTTCTACTCACGGAGAACAGGGGCAGGGCCTGGCGTGTGCATTGCAGCAGGCGGTCAACAGTATCAGGGTCGGTCGGGTTGAGAGCCTGCTCGAGGAAAGCCTGCTCTACCACCAACTCCACCAGCTGCTGCCTGCCGTGCACTGTCTGCAGCACCCGGAGGCCGGACACCACACGCATCAACAGCACAAACTCCTCTCCTGTCACATCCTCCAACACCTGGGCAAACAGCGAAGAAGGGACAAAAATCATCCACCAGACGCTGCATCACTTTTATCACATTTTCATAGTGATTAGAGATTAGTCAGCAGAATTCAAGTCAGCCAACAGGTAAGATTATTTTTGTGAAAAATGAATACAGGCCAGTTAACAGAAGGGAATGACCCAGCGCGGTGTAGTGTATGTTTACTATATTAAAACATTGTACATTGCTAAGATGACAGAGCGCAAGAGGATGAAAGTTCAAGGTAAGGCCCTTTTAAAACAACAACTTAACTCATGACTGATGATACATTGATATATTAAACTTATGTACCCACAAATTGACAACACAATTTCACATTAAAAAAACAATGCACATTTTCGAAAGAGAAAAAAAAATCAGTGGCCTCAACAGCTACAGCCAAAACACTCTTTGACCAGTGGCAGTCTCAACACATCCTGACCCCAGTCCATCATGCGGTGTGATGTAGTTGGATAATAATGACCTGGACTTCACTCAGACTGACCCAATAAAGATCACATCACTTTTGGACTAATTACCAACCTTCTTTGTTTCTGCAAAGACGTAATCCTCCACCTCCTTTGTCATGACTTCCTCTGAAAGGGTCTTCAGTTTGGCTGACAGAAACTTGATTGCCCTTTCCCGCACTATGTCCTCTCCCTGAAGGATCTGTGAGAAGAGGCCTCCGAGAGTACCTGGACAACAAAACACAGGAGAAGACAGGATTAAAAGAATGATTATACACGGATGAGACATTATTCAACTACTTCAGATCTACCAGCTGTGATGCAAGAATAATAGTTGGTGTTGGTTCACAAGGCAATTCACTTAAGTATCAGTGCAGAATGGCAGTTAATAAAACTAAACTAAAGATGTCCCACATATATTGTGAAATAAAGATGGCAAAATATAGCCCCCTAACAAAATTATACAGTTTAGATACATGTATTCTCAACAAGTAAAACAGGATCTCACGGTGGAATTAGTACCCCAGTGAGAGGCATAAGAGAGACACTTTTCACCACAGCTCTGAACTGGGTTGAATAAGTTACAAACATACAAGAGCATTATTCAGATCAAAAAAAGGAGGGAGCAGCACTTACCCTTAGCATCTACCTTGAAGATAGAAACAAGTGCTACATTCACTTGGTTGAATTCGGCTGTGTCATCTAAAAATCACAAGAATTATAGAATGGTCAGCGGTCGATAAAAAGACTGAAGTGTAAGTCCTATCAGAATGATCCAACATCAGTTCATAACATTTTAAGATTGAGCTTAACATTTGCACCTTTAGACATCATGATACGTAAAATGTTTATGTTGGACAAATTAAGTTGTTAAACAAAAATCCAACTTAAACAGTGCTGTAACATGAAGTCCACATCTACGAGCTAGACCAATTGATCTGAGCAATGTTTGTATTTGCTAAAGATATATCTCTGGTTAGAAGATGTAGCGTAGGTTGCACTTACACAATTTTATATTTAAGAAAACAGTGATGCTCATTTGTGAAAAAGAAAGTTCCCATGAGAAATTGTGAGAAGTAATTTACGCAACATTGATGTTTAGCTAATACAAGTCAATCCACAAGAATCTAAATGAAGCCTTTCTTAACGTAGTAAATCGTTTTTTGCAAGATCCGAGCCAATTATATTAATACAGATTCATTCAAATAGCACAGAATTACACCAAAACAAACAGACAAAGACACTGTTCAGATTGGCAAGCTAATGCGACTTCCAGAGTATCCATGAAAACTTTGCCGACTGAACATTTTATTTGATATACAGTTATTTACTTTGAAAATAATAATTTGATTAATTGTCAATGAAATGAATCATTGGTTCCAGTCCCAAAGAGTTTATATTGAGCGATCATTACCTGTCTGAAGGAGCTGGGTGAGAATATCTGCAACTCTGAGGATGTTCTCACCAGTTGCAAACCGTGGGAGCTCCTTGATGGCCTGTCGTCGAATCTGAACAGATGGATGGATGTTATAATAGAATATAACTGCAAATTTATTGAGCCAAAGGAGGAAACCCCACATCAACTTAGGACCATATAAAACATGAAAATTTATCTCAAGAGACTTTGAGGGACAAGACAGTCTCTGCATCCTACACCGAGTATACTATGTACCCGACCACATCTGTATCCTTTAATACTAACCGAGACATCTTCATCCTCACACAGATCAAGCTGAGCATTTATGGCTGCATCAGCGAGTTCCGGAAAGCTGCTGAAGAACTTGGGAATAAACTGAGCTGCCAGGCGTTTCTCCTTGGGGCCGCCCTTTACGCCATCCACGATTACTTGGTAAGCATCTTTGTGCTGCAAAAGACAAAAGAAAAAAAGAGAACACTCATTAACATGTGCAAGTTATTTAGCAATGATTATAGTTTTAGTCCAGGATTCATACCATGTTATATTACAAGGTTCAACTACAGTTACTGTGCTCTAAAGATCATTGTGTTGCTGCACTCTGTGGAATCGCAGTGCTATAGGCAGTTCCACGTTGGGTGTTACTTTGAAGGTGCCTGGGTGTTAACTGATCATCAGGTTAAGCAGAAACTTGGAGATTTGAATATCAATACAGTGAAGCGGGGGTGCTTAAAGACTCATCAGGGTCAGCCCCGATTAAACCGAGAGAATAGACACCAATGTTGCATTTTAACCAATCTGGAATATAAAGTTATTTTTGCAACACTACAAATACAACATAATAATCCTAATGTTTTGCTTCATTGATTTTGGCAAATCCTACTGAACCTCTCAATACATGAGAAAAATTAAGTTTTTACAATATCATAGAAATATCACACAGATGCCGAATATCACAAAACATGTAACCTGATTGGCCAGAAATCCCATCAAACTAACGTATACAGGGTTGGGAACGTGGTGCCACCCTTATTAAGAAAGTTTAAAACTAGAAACTATTTCAGACCATTTATTGTCATATGCCGGAATAAACAAGTTATCAATGCTATGAAATAATGTTATCTCTGCTCCGTCTGGTACCGTCAGTAGTAAGATAGAGAAATATAAATAAAAAAGCAGGAGAACCATTTAAATATGTATACAGATATACTGGAAACTAAATTGCGATTAACGGAGGAGACTTAATATAAGAGTTGCCTGTTCCTTCGCCCACTGTAATTTAACAAACTTTCTCCTCTTGAAATGAGTCTCAAATAATCTAAAGCAATACAAATACTTAATTATTTATTATAGTAGCCTACGCAGCAAACCGTTCATTCCATCTGGAATCAAGAAAGATGGGCAAAAAAAACATAACTGATTCCCTGTTAATGTAGAAAAGTATAAAATGAACAAACAAACAGTGAAATATCCCATTCGATCTGCAGGAAACCATCACGTCGAGTCAAATGAAGAGCACCGGGGGTCGGGTGAGCTGCCCCAGCCTTTGGGGTCGCCATGGCGAGGCTGGTAACGTTTGCCCGGTCACTACGTTAGCTATGTTTAGCTTAGCACGCACACAACAGTGTTATGTAATTCAACGACGATAGCAGAGCCATGAGAGAAGCTGAGCAGCACCGCTCCCCCTCGGCTGGGTTCAAACCACAGCTCGAACGGGAACATTCACGCGTCCATTTACCTGACTGAGGTTGTCCTTAGCATCTGCCAGGACCCCGTAGCTACGGTACAGATCCTCAATGGTGACCGCCATCAGCGTGCGTCCGGGTGGCTGCCTCTCACAGATAAGACCGCCAAGGAAACCGCGGGTCACTATCTCTCTGCTTCCAGGCGACTGTAACACACCCGACGGCGTTTTACCGAGGCAGCGTGTTCTGCGGTGAGGGAACGGGCTGTGAGATAGGTAGAAGATTGTGAATGGACTCCTTCCTCCGTCGCTGCTCTGACAATGCTCTCCAGCTAATATGCTACGGAACAAAGGAGCGGCGCATGCGCGCGTTAAGCGAACCCCGTCGGCAACTCTGCACACGTGACACTAGTCTGCGCAGTAGTGATGCGCAGTAACTCCACTCACGGTGTCCTCAAAGCACATGTAAACCTTTATATATCCAGTCTATGATGTAAACACAAGTTTATTTATTAATCTCATTTCATGAGACGTTTTGTTATCTCCATCAGTGTGAACTCAGTTTTGTGCTTTCATATTTTCTTGCTCCCAAGTCTTTTTTTGTGTAAAGTTTGTAGAATAAATGATAAAGAACCCACAAACCAGAAACAATCGGGTTTACACATACAAGGAATTAGATGGTGTATTTATTCAAGTATAAATATAAAAAATGTTTAGATAAGAAACTCATTTAAAAATACTATATATACATATAGATTTAAATGTAGTGAACTAGCTTGACAGAACCCTCCACTCATATTTCTTTGTGCACTACCTCCACCAAGAAAGTTATGTTTTCTCCCCTGTAGGTCTCCTTTTCCATTTATAAGCAAGATCACACAACACACTGATTGGATTTCCACAAAACTTGCTAGAAGCATGTGGTATGGGTCATGAAGGAACCCATCACTCTTTGAAGTGGATCAGGTAACTTTTAAACTTCAAAAGTGTTTTGTGGACTCAAACACTTCACCAAATTCTCCGTCGGCATAGTGGCGAGTGGATAACGAGTGAATTTTCATTTTTCAGTGAACTATCCCTTTAAGAATGTATCACTATCATTTATAACCATTTGTCCGTTCTGTGGCAGAGACACAATGGAGGCAGTCTTGAAATTTACTTAACATATAGTAGGTTCTACCCAGCAATGTGACGCAGGAAAATCGTGTGAAGAAAGTTGCATCAATGAGGACAGTCAGTGCAAATAATTTTACTGAGCAAATGAGTTGCAACAACAGTTCTGTACAAGCAATTTCTCCTTCCAAAAAATGTTTCTAGTGTAAGTAGCTCCAGATTCAACAAATGTGGTTTCACAGGAATCGGATGCCTGCTCCAAACTGGACTCCATCACATATCCTGCAAAGAGAGAAAAAAAATGAGAGATCAGTCTCAAGCAAAACAAAAAATCTCATCGTCTTTAGTGCATATCAAGGATGCATGAACAGTGAAGGAATGCTCTTATACTGTGTGGGAAGTTATCATACATTGACATGATTGCACAGAAAAGGCTTTTGTGTGGTTTAAAAGATTTGCTTCACGATTGTTTTTGCCTTGATAAACCCTTGAGTAGATTTAAATGTAAACAGTGGTTTCAGGTCAACTGAATGAAATGATGACACCACCATTGCATACAATGTCAGCCTGACTAGGTTGTTGCTCGCAAAGAAGAAAATTTATTCAAGTAGTTGTTTGTTTGCAGGATTATGCAAAAACTACACAACCAATTTTGTGGAGGGTAAGAGTATGAAACGAGGAAGAAAAAATTAAATATTGGTGAAAATCCAGATCCAGGATTTTCTTTAACATTGCATGATTTTCTTTGATTTGTCGGAGAATAATTCATGGCTATTGATGATGACAAAAGTTTAAGGGGACTGATATTTATGAGTGTGTCCAATTTGCAGCAGCAGATCAAAATAAAAAAACTCTGGATCTAGATCTAAAGTTGGTTTCATTAGGGGACTGCTGGGCCTTGGCAGTGGTATGCGCCCTCTGAGTGCCATTCTAGTTTAATGAGGGTTTGTAAGGGAGCTATTGGGCTTCAGTTATACCTGCAGTGCCTTGAATTTAATAGGAGAAATTGTCTCTCTATCACCACAGCTAACCTAACCAACCCTACCTGTCTCCACTCTGGACTCCCATGGGAATGCAGTAATTCAGCTCCAGCCTGGCAATGTTCCCCAAACGCAGCACAAGTCCCACTCCGTATGACCAACGAAGGCATTCAGCCAGTTTCTTCAAATGTGCATATGGCCCCTCACCTGGGTAAAAACAAACATATAACTGAGACCAAACAAAGTCCAAATTCCAAACTTTAACAAGAAAAACATTCAAATTGTCACAATCCTTTCTGATAATATCAACACATTAATGTCAAGATCTATTCCATAGAACATGAAGTTTTAACTGTCATTGCATTGGTGCTCATTCTGCTTTAAATTCTCACCATAGTTGAGATTACAAAGGTTTCCGGCATTGAGGAAGAAGTGTGTTCTGAAGAGGTCACCAAAGCCGCCCCGGCCCGGTCTGAAGGGTAAAGGGGTGTAGAGGTGGAGACCTCCAGCCCAGTAGCCCTCTCCTCCCAGATAGTCACCTGCCATCCCAGTTATACCAGCACATAAGCTTTAAATTAACCATCACACTTTAGTCTTGTTACCAAGCAACTAGGCCAAGCCTGGATCTTACCTTCGCTCTGTGGGCCCATGCTGTACATACTGAACCCCCTGATACTGGTGGGGCCACCAAGATAGAACCTAGCAGGATGAGAAAAGATACACATACATTATACAGATATGAGGTTTATGTAAATACAAAAATAAACTAAATACATATTTCTTGATTTTTTCAATTCAGTTTAAGGACGAAACGGGCCTAGATCAAAGGTTATCAAACTAGGAGGCGGCTTCCCCTGGAGGGGGGGTGTACAGGAGAGTTAGAGATGGGCAATGGAGGACAATACATCAGGCTACAATAGGTGTAAAGTGAAAGGATCAGATGCATGCTGGTAATCTGGAAACAACGGGAAGTTAGTCATTGTAGTTTGCCAGACCGATACCAAGACAGTCTGCAGCATCACTAGCAGTCGCTCATTGAGACAATTACAGTATCTACAGAATGTGATTTTTGCAGAAGAGTTCCCGTTCTGTACTTTTCCTGTGACTCATTGGTCAAAGCTGAACAAAAACACGATACACATATTTTTAGACTAAATCTGTTCTCTGACATGCATCCAGAAAATGCCCAGACAAATTGCTCCGGACCTGTGTTTATCCCATATGGAGAACACAACAGGAGGTTATCGAGTTCAGACGCATTCACAACAATGGGAAGATCTCTGACATGTTCAGGTGAGGGTTAGCATCTGGCTTAAGCATTCAGGACGCATGACATAAAACCATAAATATCACATGTTTTTGTTAACAGCACATCCACACCGGGGTCAGTTCTTGTCACTAAAAGCTCTTGATTCTCTTCGTCTCTCCATGTTGACAATTTCTTCAGCATCTTCTAAGTGAGAGATTTGTATTATTGTTGTTTCTTTCAGTTTGGCATCTATTGTGTGTTAGAAATGTCATCAATACTAGAGGGTAGGCAGGAGGACTGTCCGGAGAAACTGATTTGGACATTTGCATTCTCACATACAGCACCTCCAGATAATTTCAGGAGAGTTGAGTGCATGTCTAAAAGCAGTTTCCGAGGGACTTTCTTTTTGATGATATCATAACTGGATGCCAATTTGCTGAAAATGAAGACAAATAGAAGCTTTAAAATCGTACTCACATTGTTTCAATTTGATCTGAGGAGAAGGCCACAGTTTAACACTTTAAAAACCCTGGTCTAGCTGATAATGGCAGAAGGTTGCTGCACTGTATTTGTGTACCTGTCAGCGATGCTTGTTGGCCTTTCACCAATGGGTAGGAGCAGACCGCCCCACAAGGAGGCAGAGAGGACCTGGAGGAGAAAGTCAAAGTGTCTAGTTAAGCTGAGTTCATCAAATTGTTGTTTATTTAGACATAATAAATGCTGCCTGGCTAAAGAACTAAACTAAATGTTTTTAGAATTTTCCTCTATAGGATGTTATTTAGATTTTTCAGAAAAGAGTGGGCATAGTACTTTTTACCTAGCAATTAATCATTAGAGACAAACTATGTAAAGCTGGATAACTTATAATTTGTACTCACAATGAGATCATTTGCTAAATGGCAGAAATGTAAAATGCTGAATCTCACCGAGTCCCAGAAGAGTGTTTTGTTGAGCTGGATCTCAAAGTCCTCCTTCAGGAAACTAGCATCTCCCCCAGTGAAACCAGCAAGTTCCTACACAACCACAACATTAACATAATATTGTTTTCGTATGTCACATAGAAATCTCTGACTTTGTGGTGAAAAACCAACCTGATGGATCTTCAACAGGCCACCTTTCCTGGGAAGGATGGAGGAATTTCTGCTGTCAATGACCATAGAATGCTGAAAAACAAAATGACAAATATTGCCAAATGCCAATATTAAACATAAGTCAAATCCACCCCACAAAATATAACTGTAAATTGTTGCAAACAACTAATTCAAAGCTCTGCTGAGTAGCAGGTTTTGTATGTAACCACATGAAACTCCATCAACATTTTAAATCCAACATATAAAAAATAATTCAACATGAAATAGGAGAAATACCGAGAGTGAGGATTTGAGGGAATGGCCACTCTCCTCCCGAATAGCAAACGAGGCAGTGCGAGCCAGACAGCCCAGCTCTCTCCAAACTCCCTCCCACTTTAGTGTCTGGCTGGTCTTCCACACGGGGAACTGTGTGTGAGACATTGGTAACACGTTCATTAGTAAATGAGCTTTAATAATAAACACATTTTTTATGTGAAAAACAAAGATATAAACAAGTATTTACGCTGATTTCTGCAGAGACGCCTCGATCCGTCTCCCTCAGTGAACTCCATGGAAACTGACCAGTTACTTTGTACATGTTGAATGAGATACTGAAAATGAACAATGAAAAGGAAGTTCAATACCTTACAAGGATTCCTTTTTCATTATAAACCAAATCAGTCTATAGTTACTGCATTAACTGCTCAGTTAGACTCCAAACTGAAGGACCCTCATCTAGAGCTAAAGCAGCAGCGTCGCCTCATGACCAACTTCAGCCTCGGCAAAGGAATAACCCTTCCCACCGATATTATAGACAGGCGTTCATATTACACCTATAGAATAACCTAACAATTATATTTCGGGTGCTGTTCATATCTTACTTGCGTTCAAAGTTTCCTGGTTGAGGTTTGAACAAGGACAGGCCGTAGGATGTCTCTTTGGTGCCATAGGAGAACTGGAAGGTCAGTTTCTCTGCACGGCCAAATACATTAGGTAACTTCAGGCCCAGTACCTGTAATTACAATGGGTGAGATTTGTGTCAAGGTAAAAACAAAACCTTAAAACTGACATTTAAATAGGCCAATGGAACACCATGATTGCATCCAGAACTGTGTGGCCTCTCCGAAAGTAGATGCTGACACCATGCACTGTAGCACTCACCATGCTTCCTTCATTGTTTCCGACCATCGTGTTGTAGCTGCCAGTCATTCGTCTCAGCTCAGTGACCTCGAAGGTCACGTCAAGGCCATTCGGAAGAGCGTGCTCACCTAAAGGCAAGAGAAAGTAGAGACAATAAAAAATCTAATTCAGGGTTAGTTTAAAACAATGAGACAGAACTCTCACGTGGTGATGAATGTAATAAATAATTATTATTGTCCAACACAGGTGATTAATGATTACAACTCAGACATTTATTTGGTACCTATGTATAACCATAAGACTGCGCCCTGACTGACAGTACCTCGTGATGTGTCAATAACCACTTCAACTTTTCTGAAGATACCAAGACGCAGAAGCTTCTGTCGGGCTTCATGAGACCTTCGCATCACCTGGACCACAAAATGAACAATTTGTTTATTCCATTAACTGTTATTCACAAGCACAAACAAACAAAACATTTTTTAGAACCTCTGTCTACATGTGCACCTACATCAATCAAGTTTTTTGCCCTAAAAACTTCTGCGATTTCATAAGTCAACAGGTCCTCCTTGGTTCTTCCAAGTCCATCTATGTGCACTTGTTGAACCACGACCTGAAAAAATGAGAGGGACGAACATTAATAGGAACATCATAAACCTCCAAATCCAAGTCCTAGTGAGGGAGTTGTGTAACTACTGTTGTACAAAACAAATCTTACATCCTTGTTTTCAAGAACTTCTTGTTTGGGCTCCTGTTCAATATCTGCAGCCTCGATGTCGTCTGCCTGAACCCCAAACTCTGGCCCTTTCATGGGCAGAGGGTCCAGGCTCTGCAACACAAAATATAATAAATCGAATCAATTCATCTTTTGGTATATACAAAAGCAATTAACTGTGAAAATGTTCCATCACGTTTTTCTGACATCTTCTAATTTCTGTCAATCCATTTGACGATTAATTTAATTATTTGTTTCAGCTCTACACAACAACAGACTGCAAGGAGATACAATTTACAGAAAATATAATTGAACAAATGAGTTGTGATCGTTTTTCTTGAGATCTTACAAATGTTTGCATAGTTGCACAATTATTTCCATATACAAGTATATGTAAATTGGAGACGTTACGTAGGTAAAATACAAATAGAACTAGTAATGTTAATAGAAGTATGATTAAATATGTGCTAAGACAAAATAAATGAAATATATATATACATGGACAGAAGAGTATAGCCACACAATATGATTTTAATATAAATTGTGTAAACTAGATGGAAAATTATACAAAACTTTTTCTTAATTCTTTGACATGACTCAAGAGACTTAAGTACACAGTTCCATAAATCCTTGTTCAGTTCCGTTTACTTATTGATCTAAAAATAATATTAAGTAAAGACATTAAGTATTGTCCAAGATGGCAACTGAGAAGTCCACTGATGTCTTCAGCTCTATATTGTAGGTATATTTTTGACCTGGATATCCCTTTACCTAGCTCAATATAAGATGTCAATATTGCTAATACTTTCTTTCTGTTTACTGCTGCTTCATACTTCAACTGCACTATGATCCAGGTGGAGACATTGCACTTTTTACAACACTACATTTGTTTGACAGCCTTAGTTAATGTACAAACTCGGATTAGCACAAAATGTGAATGTTATTCAACTAAAATCAACTTATGAATAATTGCATTGTCACGGACAACCTACATGGACATATCAAACCAGTTAGAATTACCCTGGCCTTTTACAGCTGCAACACAAAAGTCACCATTCAATGGATCGATACAATGATATGACAATCAATATGCTTTTAGACCCTGTACAATAAGTATTTGTAATATTTCTATAGAATAGCGTTGGGGCTCATCCCAGACTACCAATCCCAGCAGCACTGCAGTGAATGGAGGCAGCACTAGTATCTCACATGTAGGTTAACGATGAGTGTAGATCACACAAAGTATTTCGAGTATTTCCATGAGCAGGGCAGCATGAGCAGGGCACCATGAGCCAGTCGCAGAGCTGGACGCACACTATGGCCTCTCTGTCTGTACAGTCACCACACAACACAACACAACACAACACCCAGAGGTCAAAGTCACAGCCGGCTGCACGGTGTCTTACCCGGGCGTGGACGGTGCCCATGCCGAGCTCCGCAGGACACTGACCGGGTACGTGAGGACCAAACTTCTCGGTGTGGACAGAGAGACCAACTAGTTTAACCTATATGAAAGCTGAGAGAAGCGAAGAAGCCCTGAAAGAGGAGGCGGCCATGTCACTTCCTTGGCCACGCCCTTCGCGGGCGCGCGTTCAACACATCAACGCTGCGAAATGAACATGTGCGTGAGAAGAGTCGAGAAACAGAGAGGAGCGACCTTCCTCTTCTTCTTCCTCTTCGTCCTCACCAGTGGATAAGACAAAAACAAAGCGCATATTTTCCAGATTCCCTCTCTATAGATAATATAACATTTGATCTGATGTAGAAAAACTAAAATGATAAACTCTGTTGTGACGTGACTCGGTGTTTGGCAACGTTTCTCCATTCAAAAAATGAATGATGATTCTTAAAACCATCATCCATATGTATTCTTTTAGTGAATGAATTTAAGTTGCTTTACACGGTATTTAAGTTAGTTTATACAGACAACTGTAATAAGGTGTTATGGGTTAATTATATCTATCTATCTATCTATCTATCTATCTATCTATCTATCTATCTATCTATCTATCTATCTATCTATCTATCTATCTATCTATCTATCTATCGATCTATCTATTATCTTATGTATAAGTTCTGTCTTATTTTCTACATAGCAGTTCTTCATATCTGTAACAAAAATCATTATTGTCCATCAGAAGAGGGTCAAATTGTATGTAGCGATATATATATATATTGTCTTTGTTTTTGTCTACAAATTTTAAATGTTTGGGGTTTAATAGCAGCTTGCTGCCATGGTGTTGTATAGTTGTAATTTCCCTGGAGTTATTTAACTCATTCAATGTTTGGATTGTCAGATTTGAGTTCTGTTGAACAGACGCTTTCTGCCTTGTGCACTTCTACAACAGTCCAGTGTGCTGCGCCTGCTCTTGTTCGACCGGACCAAACCCTCCATCATGAAATGTGAAAGTAATCTTTACCGTATGTGACCACTAGAGTGTGATGTAAGACTGGAATTTAGAAGCCTTGACCCAGGCTAGTGGCAGAAGTCAGTCGTGAGGACATGATGCTGCTGCAATGGTAAAAGTGAGCAATGAAGGAGGAGGAATAGTGACCTTCTGAAGCTATACACTGTCCTCGTAGGAAAACAATAAGGAACAATGTCCAATTATTATTATTAATATTATTACTATTACATTTAACACAACAGTACTCTCTGTGGGACCTTCAGTGAAATATTTGTTCTCAATTACATTTACGTGGAGGCTGGTGTTGAAAACCTTACCTCCTGCTGGAGCAAAGCTTACTCTGCCTTTGTGTTTGTTGCATGTGAACCTTCTTGTGATGCTACCTGCAGTTTTGTTTCCTGAAGTTGACTGTGCATTGGAAATGGTTATTTCAGTAAGTTACTGATATATGCATATGCACAAATAAACCCCAGGTGGCAGTCAAGCCCCTGACCCTTTTTGGCCACTGACTAAATAAGTGTTCTTTATGTGAGACATTTTGTATTTTATATCCAAGTTTGTGCCTGACATCTGCATTTGAGTTTGACTTCTGTGAGTCTAAACAATCGTCTGCCCCTGCCTCTTTGACTCCCCTTATCACAGCCACTACAATATACCATCTTCTGTATCAAACATCCTCATGTGGGAGTTTACTAGAATAAATAAATGTGCAATTGAAAGATGTATTGCTGTATGTCACTTTATTTTTTATAAACAACATCATAAATGATATTTGAAAATATTTTTGTCAGTATTTGAATAGATTATTTGGATCACTTTGGCCTCACAACCTCCAGTTGTAAGAAGAAAGACCATCACTGCAAATTCTATCAATACTTGAATGTGTGAAACTACCTTAAAACAGTATATACAATATCTAGTTTCATAGCAATAATAAAACAGGCTCATTTGACCAAACCCAGTTCACTCCTCCCAGTCACGTCCAGGTGCACTTCAAGATTATAACACTAGAAACATAAATGTCAAATTGATCGGGAAGAAAACATCGATATTCACAGTTGTTCATATGTTGCTGAGCTTCTCTGCAGGCCTCTCATCCTGTTAAAAGAAAATAACATAAACGTCCCTTCATAAGAAGGTGAACTTTAAAGTGCTTGTTAGTATTGTTTTGTCATGATGTTTATAGTTTAGAAGTTGCCCTTACGCTTCTGTTTTAAAGGTCTCACAGGATATTCTGTCTTCATTAGCACCTTCGGGACATTCATCAAAGTCCTTAATGCCCAGTGTGGTCAGAGCTGTGGAGAAACAGCAGCAGTTCATTATGAAGTGACACTTGGCGGGAAAAAACATTTATGCAAATACATAATTAGCCTAGTACGTATAATTATTTTAGAATTAAAGGTTCTGATAAATACAACCTGAATACATACAATTTTTTCTAAATTTTCCCCTGGTGACCTGAGAATTATGTTGTCACATTCAATAACAATCATGTCATTTAACTATATTGTGGTGTGTGCAGTGGCAGTCCCTCGACCCAATGAAAATATAAAAAGTCTCCACATCATGTGCTCACCGTGCTTGTATTGAGCAAAAGTGATGTGTTTCAAATTGGAGGGGTCCAGGATCCCTAAGACTGCGTCCAGGTTGGAGTTGTTGAACAGATTTGGCCCTTGACCCCCGCTCTCTTGAGAAATCTTTAGCTGTTCCAGCTGCTCAACAAGAAACTGCGTGGGTTTCTCTGAATGAAAGAATCAAAACACATAATATAACATGACTATTGAAGTGACATGACTGAATGATGTGGAGAAAGTTTGAGGCCAAATTCAAACAACCACAACTGAATAAAACCGGCTATGAACAAGAACTTTAAATAGTATGGCATATCTAATCTATAATCTATGTAAATACGCTTTGAATACAATATTCTCTAAAAGTCGTTTGTAGTGTATTAAACAGAGATGTGCTCGAGAGTAAACTAGATATCATATATCTGTGGCAGAGAAGCTGCGCAACACCTGGTCCCGGCTTCACATCGCCGTGCAAACAAAGCTGTTCTTACGACACAGTGCGTGAGGGCGTCGTGTGTGAACCAGAGGGATCATCTCTAACCGGGTCTGTAGAAGAAGAGTAGACTGCTCAGGTTTTCAAACAGCTCCATTATTCTGTGTCTTTTCAGATATTCTGCAGCGTCTCGTTCTTTCTCCGTCGCCATTTTCTCTCCGCTTCCCGTTTGTTGAAACGTGTTGCTATGACACCAGCCGTGGAGGAGCACTGCTGTCAGAGAAATCGAAATAAAACATTTCATTCATTATTGATTGATTGAGCTACAAGAACGAGAATTAATACATTGGTTTCAAAAGTGGGTAATTTACAAATAAATAGACTAATTAACAAAGTCAATAATTATTTGATATTTTAACAGTCAATGAAATAAACAACAGAAATCGGTCAATAAGTGTATCATTTATAAGCACACAATGAATTTACAAATAAATAGCTTTTTATAAAGATAAAGATAAATAACTTGATTCACAAAGTAAAAAACGTCCATTTCACAAACTTTAAGCTATAAGGTTTATAGTAATAGAGTAGTTCCTAATAAGCGATAACATACACAAGTTAATTGCTCAACTCAGATTTTCAGATAATTTCACAAACATTATATAAATGGTTTCCATAATCGCTTCATTACTTTCTCTGAGTATGCATACCTGCTCTATTAACACATTACTTATTTCCATCAAAAGCCCTATTTCCATTTTCAATTGCACAACCTCTTTTTTAAATTATTAGACTATTTCTGGCATGTTTTAATGAAACAATTTGTTTTCTTTAGCATTATCTACTACATTGCTATACATGTGTATGACTGGGACTTACTACTCCTCAATAGACTCTCATAGTCGTCACGTGACTCAAGCTGTTGTCTGACTGATTGGACCAATGGTGTGGTGTGTTTTCTCTTACATTGAGTAGCAGGTTGCCTCTCCGGCACCAAGGGAGAACCGCTCTGTCCCACCTCTGTATGAGTGAGTCATTCTAACTCCTTGGGGCTTTTGTTACACAAATGTAGGTTGAGGGAGATTGAACACAGTACACTGAAGTTCCAGCAATTTTGTGTGACACGGTGTTCGACGAAAACTCAGTTTGGATGTGACTTCATCATCAATGTCTTGAGGCCCTTCTGACAAAGCTTGACATGGTCGTGGTCAATGGGCAAAGAGGAATTAATCAAAGTGTAGGACATGCAAAAACTGCAAAATTATCAGAGTCTCGACCTGAACAGATTTATAAATCTTTGTGTGTGATAACGCAACTTACTGGCAACAGGAAATAAGCGCAGTTTTACCACTTTAAATGTCCTGGGTTATGAGCAGTCAGCCAATCCTGCTCAAACCTAAAGTGGCTGAGAGTAGAATAATTCGGCTTTGACAGGGACAGTTTATTAAAATGTTTACATTATTAACATTGTATTTATTCTCATTGATTTTATCTTATTGCTTTCCGCTTTTCTTTTATTGAATAAAGCACATTTTCAACAATTAAAGTAACCATCTTTTAGTTCTATTGTCTGACACTTTATTATATTATTGGTTTAAATTGCCAGTAGACAGTCCTCTGATGTACAAGCACAGATTGTGTGTGACGAAGCCAGACTCATAATGTCCAATCAGATGAAGGTTCTTACAAGTTGTCTCTAAATTAAAAATGTCCCAAGCACCATATATATAATTTCAGCTTGACACTATTTCCAGCACATGCAACATCTGTAATATTTGACAAGGAAGCTGTTGTTAACTGAGTATTTTTCTATGCCAGTTGGAGTGCTATTGAAAGGTTAGGGGCAAAAGCTATGGGAAGAAGACAGTAAGGACTAGACAAGTATCTTTCATCTCACCCCAGAAGAATTCGGATGTGGTTCAGGGTAATTCAGAGGCTGAGCAGAAGTCCTGTACTGCCTGAGTAACACCATGTTGGTCAATCGTCAAAATTGTATATTCATTTTGCAGTTCTATGTATATTCCCTGAGTAAAATATTAACTGGGATAATTTTCATCGAAAAATATTCTTTGTACAGTCAAAACCATAACTTCATGACCTTACAACAGTTGCTGTGTGTAGCATATTTCATTAATCTATAAATACAAACACAATCAAAAAGGATGTAAAGATGTATTGACAACAGATGGATACAACTGGATGTAAAAGATAAGGTCTTCGTCTTGGGCAGCAAATCTCCTACATTGTTGTATTCAATCCCCTCCGTTTGATCCATTGTAAGAAAACGGCAAACACAGAAGATCTCCATTTACTGATGTTCCTGTTCACCCAGGCATTCTTCAGCCTCTAGCTGGTGGCAAACACTGGACAAAGTCTGCTCGATGTGTGTCCATCACACAGAGGACCTATAACTCCTCATCAGTCCACTTTCTGTTCATCTCTGAGCTGCTGTAACGTAGCAGCAGCTTCTTCTCTGACTCTGTATCCCTGCAGTTCTGTCTGAAGCTCCCCAGGCCTTGGTGGGATATCTGGTATAGTCTGAGAGAGCAGAACAGCAAGTATTGTTAAACACACACTGAATGAAAACAGAGACCATTCAGTTGGGTGCAGTGTTTTTGTAGTTTATTTTTTTAATTTTCACATCTCATTTTATTAAGTGACACGTCAACACCAACATTAGAGATCGGGCTGTTTGCTACAGAGTCTGACACAGTTGTGCCAGATCTTTGCAGATTGGTTTAAAGACCTGTCTGAATCATCGCTAATGTACTGTATATAAATTAAAGCTGCACCTTTTACCCCTGGAGTGTGGTGGCTGTCAAAGTACCTTAAAAACCTGGTGTCAAGTGACCAGATGAGGTGCAATATGCTGAGTGATTGTTGAATCACAATATGCTGGGGGATTGCTAAATCCAGAATCAAGGAATCATGTTTACAGGGGAGGAGATTTGAAGGGGAGGTTATTTAAGGTTGTGGTGTATCCAGCCACATCGCTTTGTTGCGACTATGTAGACATGAAACAAGCCTAATATTGCCTCATGTTTGGTCGTAATATATATGAGAGAAATCTGGGTTCCTGGTGAAGATTTCAGATGCTTTGTTGACTTAGTAGATGCATAATGTATGAAAGTAAATGTATTTAGTTATTTTACTTGTTAAGTAATGGTACGAATGGTAATGAGTTTATTTATGTGTTTAATTATCCAGAAAAATCATTAATTCAACATCCATCAATTCTTCCATCAGTCAACCTATTGTGAAATTTACAATGCAAATTATTTTTCATTGACCGTAAAGGAGGCATCACTTGTGTTACATTGATTTCATCTACAGAGCATGCACTTAAAACACAGACAGGACATTGAGGGGGGAAATGGTTTCTTTTGTCCCTCACCAGATCAGGTAGGTAGTACTGATGGACGACCTGTGCTCCTGCAAACATGGCCAGTACACTGGCTCCAAACATCCTCAGGTACCGAGGCCAAGACACACCGGCTGGCATCCTCACACACTTCCTGCACCTGGAGAGAGAAAGACTTAAACATTTATAAAGCACATAAATACAATACATACATAGAGGCAGAGTCAAGGTGCCTGTTGCCCGTACATGAATTTAAAAATAAGTATAGGGAGCAAAAGATTACAAATGCAATTAATAGAAATGTGTGCAATAATACAATAAAAAATAATATAAATACAATGATGGTATGACATAAGATTTTGTTTTGGTCAATGGATGGGGCAGAAGTATTTCATCTTTCTCTGCACTGCTTTTTAGCATTGGTTAGCAGCATAGTTTAGCAGCATAAGTTAGCAACATAGGTTGGCAGCATAGCTTATTAGCATCATAGCTTAGTAGTATAGGTTAGCACCTTTGGTTAGCAGCACAGGTTATTAGCATAGTTTATAAGCATAGGTTGGCAGCATATGTTATTAGCAGCATAGGCTGATAGCAACATAGGTTAGTAGCCAAGGTTAGCACCTTTGGTTAGCAGCACAGGTTATCAGCAGAGGTTAGCACTGATGTAACAGTGGAACAAGTTGAATAGACAATAGTGACAAAGACATGATCTGAACCTTACCTGGTTTATGTCACGGTCATTTAAATAAGCAAAGTGACGTTGTTTTCATGATGTTTCCAACATTAGTGTCACACAGGTCATGCTGTTCAGCTGACACGGAGATGGTCGGACAGAGTGAAGAGCTCTCACTCTTTCTTTACTCACAGAACCAACGAAGCCCCTAGGTTTCCGTTCCCCCTGCATGTATTTGTACACTGTGTATTTATTGTGAATTTACGTGTTGAAGACGATAGTTATTTAATTCAAAAGCATTCTAAGCTTCAATGATTAAGATAACCCACTCGCTGTGTATTCTGCTGCGGTGAGGTTGCATTTAATAAAAGCAATCTCTACATAGTTTGTGTGTGAAAAGCTGATATCGCCAGCTGAATACTATTTGTACCTGTTTAAGACACTTACATCAGGTGAGTAGTAACAAGAAGTAAATAATAACCCAGATACGAGACTGCCTTGTAATATGACACCTATTTTTCTGTGTCGTCCAGTTTTTTCACTGTGGAGTGAGGCTCTTTATAAAAATACAATTATCTTTGGCTGCTGCCTTCTTCTGCGGCATTAACTCATGTGGGATGAGACTTCTACCACCATCTAGAGGCAGCGTGAGGATGTGCAGTCTGTGAAGCGTACAATATACCTGCTTTGCTCCGCGTGTGTTTCGTGATGTTTAGAATAACGCAGAATCAGTGCAGTTTCAATTATTAATAATTACAATAAATAATAATCGATCGTTTGCGGTGGTGGCTTGATTTAGTGGTGTGGCTAAACGTGCAACTCCAAACCACCAGGTGGCGGTAAAGCTCGACTCAACCCGAGTAAGCGTAGACGTCGATCGTTTAAATGGTCTTTGTTTTGGGAGGACTACCAGCCCCCACGTCTCCTTATTTGAAAATTACAGAACAAAATGTATGACAGGTACGTTAGTTTGATCATATGGCTTCATGTTTCGTTAATGAGTCGCTCTCTTCCGGGTTCCTCACCGTTGCGTTTTGTTGTTAGCTCACTGTTGAGTTAAAGCCTCCAGCTTCCTGTCTTCTTTGTGCCTGCGGTGTCTGTTAACGTGCTCCAATATCCACACAGTTCGTGTTTACTACTGTTTACATGAACGAACGCGGCAGGTCAGTAAATGTTCATCCATTCAAACAAGTCGACAGTTAAGATGGAGGAAAACCAGTTCACATCACTGACGGTTCCCTCGGATTATTTTCAGCAGTGGTGAGTTGGTGTTGGAGGTGCAGGCAGGTCCTGGGTCTCCATTGTCATGCATGAGGTGGACAATTTAAAAATCATCTGACACGATACCATACACACCCCTACACTTTCTATCCAGGTTTGTAGCGAGTGATGGTTCAATAATGAATGGTAATTAGATATTCCTAGAAATACAGGCTCCTGGTGTAGGACTATTATCTTAAATCTTAGGTATCCTGAGTTATTATTCTATTATTGTGTCATGAACTTTAGGCAGGACACATGTTTACAAGACACCAATATTTAGTGGAGGGGGGAATAGTAATAATGACAATAATAATTATTTCAATTTTGATTAATGATTCATTTTTGTGATTTTTCAAGCAAAGAAGCCAAATGTTGGCTGGTTTATTGTGGTAAAACCTAGTTAAATGAATATCTTTCATTTGTTTACATCCTGTCAAATCAATCCATTTTGGGTTTGGTCTGTTGTTCAGACACATTAAGACATTTAAAGGCATAACTGAGTGAAGGATTAATGCAGAAATTACGAGTCAGATTAATAAAAGTGATCTTTAGTCGCAGCTCTCTCATGAGCGGTATCCTGCAGCTGGTTTGCAGCATTTAAAGGGGAAGCAAACATTCCACCATCACGTGCTACAGGCTTTATTAATCCACGTGCACTCTATCTATTTGCAAACTGTAGTATGGAAACAGCCGTAAGAGAAACTCTTCAAGTGTTTGACTTGTAGTTGAATTCACATCAGTCACAATCATGCAAGTCCTATTAATTGTTTGTATGTCTCCACTCCGTTCCAGACAAATTTGACTGTAGTGAACAATCAATGTGGAGTGTTAAAATAGTTTAAAAGAAATTTGTGGCTGTAACAAATACATGTTTGTGCTAAAAATACTCAGAAAAGAGCAAAGAATGTCAATAAAAGTGTAATGAATGAGATTCAGAGGAAACATTCCTGTTTACATCAGCGCATGTGTGTTTTTAAGTATTGTGCCTTGTTTGCCTCACTCACATTTTCATGCACTGCATCAAACACCAGATGTAACTTTTTTTTCTTGTTGTGTCCAGGTCATTGTTTTTTTCTGTTGTTGCTCGCCCTTGTCTCCTTTCTCTCCGTAACCCTCTTCCTCCTTTTTGTCCACTCCTCTTCTCTCATGCGCCCTCTTCTTTTCCAGGTACCAGTCCAGCCAGCAGCACCCTGAGGCGCAGCATGTGATGCCCTATCACAACATGGGCTATCACACAGAAGGTCCCAGAGATGAGCTCGTCATGGCTGAGCTATCTGTCCATCGGGACCAGCCTCATTATCAGGAACCTTTTTACCAGAACTACCCTGCAGCCCCAAATCACTACCAGGAGCAGATGTACAATGTCAGGGAGCAGCAGCAACACCTCGGCATCCAGCATCACTCTCAGCATCATCATGTAATACAGCAGCAGGAGCAGCAGAGTGTCCAGCACCAGCCTCAGCCGGTTGGCCCACCTCAAGGTATTCAAGATGTCTTAAATCAAATACATGCCCCCTCAGAACACAAACTGAGTATAAGCTGCAGTAGGTCCCTTTCAGCCATCTTTAGAGAAGTTAATAGTACAGCCATAAAATGTTTGTAGACCTGATTCTTTCAGTTTTTTTATTTTCTGTGTCATATTTCCCACCTCACTCCTCTTATTTTTCACAGTTGTGACACCAGTGAAAAAAAAGAGAGGCCGGCCTCCAAAGCAGCAGGCGGAGGATGGCGAGACGCAGGAGGAGGAGGATGAGGCCGAAGCAGCCAAGAAGGCCAAGAGGGCTCTCAACCGCTTCAACGGCATGACAGTGGCTGAGGTCATGGCCAAGACCCTGCCTGACGTTATCACCTACAATCTTGACATTCTGATAGTGAGTTATTTAATGGGGCGCCTATTGAGAATGTATTTGTCTATGAATAATTGGTGGGATAATGTTGTTTGTGACAATTATATAAGGAAGACCTCGACATTAAAAAACACTCTACACATAATCAACACGTAATGTGGTCACATGAAACTGTAGTATTTAGCTCCATTGCCATAGTAACACCTTCATGTTTCTCCTCAGATTGGAATTAACCCAGGACTTATGTCCGCCTACAAAGGACACCATTACCCAAACCCAGGAAACCATTTCTGTATGTTGAAATTCACTTTCTTTACTGACTACAGGGAGTATATGCCAGGATTCACTTTTAACTGCCTTTACCCTGTTTGACCCGGTCGTGGTGGGTCCATCATTACAAATGTTTGATATGCTGTTCAGATTTGTTGTAATTTCAATAGCCAACAGATACCAAAGCTTCCAGGGACCTAACATAATGATATGATACAATTGAAGTTTGTAATGTTCAAACCAGCCATGTTTGCGCAGCCATATAAATGTTGTCTTGGGTTTTACATTTTTCACTGTTTATAAAATATATAGCTGAAGTGAATCAGTGGAACAATAAGACAACATAATAGGATATATCTGCTTGACACTATACAATTTGGAAACAACTTTTTGTTCACATTTAAGCTTTTTAATGGGTCAGTAAACGTTTTGGGGCTTATAGCAAGTAACTGGATGCAATTTCAAATTTATCATCAGTGAAGGTTTTTTCCCCGACAGGTTTTCAAAGTGAGACGTCAGCTTTCATAAGCTTTTGGGGCTAGATCCTGAATAGTATTTGTTATCACAGTACTAAGTTTAGGCACAAAACGTTTTTTTCTCTCAATAATCTTCTGCGTTTATTATCTTAGTCTTTTAAGTCTCTTTATGTGTCGTGCACTGTTTATCGCTAACAACACTGATGCTGCACACCTCAGCAGGTCATAGCACAGAACCTCATTTTACAGAGAAAATATTTACTGATTTGTCATATCTATCATCAGCTCAATGGGTCATACTGAAAAACAAACCTGCTCATTGTCCTTGTATTTGCTCAATGTGCTCTTCTGTACAGGGAAATGTTTGTTTCTCTCTGGTTTAACTGACCAGCAGCTCACCTTCATGCATGATGAGAGCTTGCCGGAGACGTACAGCATCGGCTTCACCAACATGGTGGAGAGGACCACGCCTGGCAGCAAGGACCTCTCCAGGTCAGGGAGAAAAACACACAATGTGATGTATAGTTTGTAGAAAGGCAAATTCAATTACAATTAAAAAAAATACCACAATTTGGTCATTAACGTTAAAGTCTAATCTAATTCAGTGATTACCATGAAAAAAGATTTTTTTTATGGCTGTTTCTTTTACAGTAAGGAGATTCGTGAAGGGGGTAGACAGTTACTCGACAAGTTGCAGAAATACAAACCATTAATAGCAGCTTTTAATGGCAAAGGTAAAATTATTGTTACAATGAAATACTACTTTTCTCAATTTCTGTTCTTATATGTTTTTCTCATAAATTCAATGAATAAGTTTGATGGAAAATAAATATATATGTATCTTTTGCAGGTATTTATGAAATATTTTGCAAAGAAACATTTGGTGTGAAGGCAAAGAATCTGGAGTTTGGACTGCAGCCCTACAAAATCCCAGAAACTGAAACAGTATGAAGAAACAGTACTCAAATAATTCTTAAAATATACTCAACAATTCACACAAGCATTTTCAAGGTATATTTCGTCTCCCCAATAGGTGTGCTACTTGATGCCCTCATCAAGTCCGCGCTGTGCCCAGTTTCCCCGAGCGCAGGATAAGGTGCATTTCTACATCAGGCTGAAGGAGCTGAGAGACAAGATGAAAGGTTGTGGACCCAAACGAGAGGTGGAAGAGACTCAGTACTCCTTCGATCTGCTGCTAGCCAAAGGTAAACAGTTGCTACGATTCTCTTAAAGGTGCTTTATTCATTTTATGACCTGTTTGGCTGCAGAGATGTACTTGCTTTTTGGGATTTTCTGAAGCAAACGCCTGGTATGTCATTGTTATTTTGACAGACACATTTAGATCTGGATTCAAATTTGACCTCCTCTCCAATTTGTTTTGCAGAGGATGCAAAGAAGATGGCAATCAAAGAAGAGCAGGTGGATCCAGAGTATGAAAGCTGTAGTGCTCAACATGATGACGTGAGGCAAAGCAGCAGCGCCACCAACTAAAACAGGCTGAGGAGAGGAGAGAAACTGGCCTCTTTCCCGTAGCACACAGGTAGTGCAGTTACCACATGGTTTCACGTGAATTTAGCTTTAGTATGTGGACATAAATATTTCAGTCGAATATAATAATACAATTGTTGACCTACACGACACGGGCAAGCAGTCCAGGGTGTACCCCGGCTCCAGCTGCACCTGTGACCTTTACAGGATAAGTGGTGTACATGATGGATGGATGAATAATGTGACTGTGAAAATGACTGCAAACCATTGTGACAGATTACCAGTGGAGGAGGAAGTATTCGGATCGTTTACTTAATGAGTAGAAATACCATCATCTAAGAATACTCTGTTCTATGTCCTGCATCCTTAACTCTGCAAAAAAAAAGCATAAAAGTATTTACACTTATATTGAATCATTATTATTATTAATGCATTTACATGTTGGTCCATTTTAATGTTGTAGCTAATTGTGGTAGAGCACATTTCACTAAGTGTTTCTACTAGTATATTATAGTCATTTCAATTGATTTAGTGTAAAATAATTCCTCAGAGTTGTAATTTAAGAACAGCATTTCAGTAAATATTCTTAGTTACATTCAACCACTGTAAGTAACTATTTATCTCAAGAAAGTCCTTTTGTTGTTGTTGTTTTACAATACTTACATGAACTGAACCAATGATCATCCAGTAAAAACTGATTTACCAATAACATAAATAATACCATGCTTTGAAATTCTTTTGTGTGTAAATATACAGTTTGCAGCCAATTGCATAAAGCACACTAAAACACTGTCACGATTCTTTTAAAGACCTTTTGTGTGTTTTCTTGAAATGAGATAATATGCGGAGCTATTACCAATGAATTGGTTATGGGCTTGGCATAATTCATTGTTAATGTGATATCTTGCAGAATCACTGCAGCTGGAGATGATCCCTCAACATTTACCAGCCGCATTGGTTGCCCGATGCGTCAGTAAGAATAAGAAGCCCTCTGATGACACCACGAGTGGAGAGCAGTCACACTGTTCCTGACGCATTGCAATGTGACGCACAATAAAGTGCACAAACAGTTACATTTTCTTACTCCGAAGAAGACTGTGCATGTTTCTGGTGTTTTTTAAAATCACTATTTATTGCATTTTTAAGGTGTGTGTCCTGTGACTTATTTTTGTATTTTGAAAGAATGACATTTTATGATTTATCAGCTGTATAAATAGGTACTTGTACTCAAGAATTTCTAATCTGTTATTACAGAGTTATTAAATCTCTTCTAACGCTGCCACATGTATCGTGTGATTGTCCAAAGTAAATCATGTGAAGCTGCAACTGATGAAACACTACATATCAAAACCGTTTTTTTTCCCAGCAGCCTTGTGTGCAGTACTTTGCTGCCTACCGTAAACTGAGCATATAGCTGCGGACAAAATTGGAATAATATATGAATGTTTTTTCAATCAAAGCACACAGTGAGGATATGCACTTTACAAAAGCAGTCACTAACCCACCAGCCACATTCAGTTTCCCAATGAGTAAAGAAACCTCTCAAATGAACTGATAGCATCTACCTCACTCAGTGTTTAATACTTGGTCTGGTCGTCTTCTTCTACAATATTACGATTCATCTTTTGACAGACAAAACACCCCTCTGTTGTGTGACTGTGAGTTATGATTTCCTCTATACTTTCTCATTATATATATATGTACAGGCTCTGTTGATGACCTAAGAAATCAATGTTTGTTGCTATGTGTACCGACCAATTGTTATGTTGAATGCCACGCTTAAGGCCCGACTTAAGCATGCTTCAGATCTAATTTTGCATTGCACACCTATCCTTAACACTGTGGTTGAACACATACAATATGTGTGAAGGTAATTTAGGCCTCCAGACACATGCTTAAAATGGAGGAGGCAGCAGATCAGTATTTAAAACAATGGCTGAAAGTCAGTATCACAAGAAGGAATGGAGTATAATCAGGTCCCATTGACTTATCGTGGATAACTTCTTTATAGCATGGTTGCAGTGAAGAAGGGAGAATTGAAAATCAATAAAAAATGCAGTATACAACAAATGAGCATTGAAAGCTTTTTTTAATTTGAATGAATTCAAATGTTGATCACTATATTTATATAGTTTACTAATAGCTTTTGGGAGTAAACAGATACCACGACCATATTTAAAGAGAAGCTGTGAACACTGCGGTGAACCAGCCAATCGAATACAAGCTCACAGAGTTTAAAAGTCGAGCAGCTCATACCAATGATAAAGTAGGTGCACGTGGTTATCATTGGTTGCCATTTGTGAATTCAATTTGCCCTAAAAATATTATATTTGAACAGGCATACATTAAATAACAGGTTTAAATATCGACCAGTCTTTGATTAGCAGCTTTGAGGCATTCATGTTGATCGTGGTTAAATGTATTTTCCTTCCTCCCCCCGCTTCTCAGACATGAGCTCGTCCGGTGTCAAAGTTGACCGGCAGGACTGTCACGTCTTTGTTGCCTCTGTAGCGGCTCCGCTATTGTGAACAGGAGACCGGGCTAGATGGGAGAATAACAGATAATTGCACAGAGGAACCCAATTTGAACTCTAACCCATAACAGGTACGTGTAATAGCTTCATTACTGCTGAGCCGTGTGTCGTTTGCTTGTAAGGGAACCTTAGTGGAAGGGAATCAAACCGTCCATCCATGCTAGGTTAGCTTAGCAGCTAGCTGTTGGCTAACACTAGCTGCACTTGTGGCAGAGCTACTGAAGCGCTTTAAACGAACCCATTGATATGATCAGTCCAAGAAAGAGACACCGAGGATATAGATTAAACGTCTCAAGGGTTGAATCCACCTTCAGTTACTAAAAGTGTGCCTGTTTTAAAATGTTTTGAAATGTTTTAAGCTGGTTTTCATCCGGGTTTTGTGTTTGTTAGCGTAGCTATATGAGAAAGGACCATTATATGTACATACAGGACTTGGTGTTTCATTGAAATGAGTCAGCAACGCTTTTAAAATGTCACCGTCATCTCTGTTGCTTTCTGTCTTATATTTTTCGTCTCGTGGTTTTTGTCGCTAACGCCTGAGTTTGTCTGCAATGCCCTGCCACATGCGTTCAGTTTTCATGCACTGCCAGAAACCACATGTACATCACCTCAACATTCATATTGATTTATTTGATAAAGTCAAACCACCCACCAAAAGATGGACGAAAAGCTGAATGGATCACTGCCTGTT
Source organism: Pseudopleuronectes americanus (assembly GCA_038501795.1). Classification (NCBI taxonomy): domain Eukaryota; kingdom Metazoa; phylum Chordata; class Actinopteri; order Pleuronectiformes; family Pleuronectidae; genus Pseudopleuronectes; species Pseudopleuronectes americanus. The sequence continues at coordinate 18,216,033 of CM076720.1, read as the reverse complement.
GTGTCCCCGGAGTATCTTCATCAGTGGTGAGTCTTCCTCCTCACCACCGTAGTACAGGAGTCACATGATAGCATCACAACTCCGAATGGCAACGTGTGATGAAAGTGAATTGAGAGCATGTGCTCCCAGCTGAACTTTTGTAAAAACCCTCTTACCCCCACAACGTCTTTTGGATCGTATACCACATGACGATTTATTTTTGTATAATATCTGTTTGTTGAATGGTGTCATTTAAAGGTCCAGTGTGTACGGTTTAGGTGAAAGGGATCTATTGAAAGAAATGTTTACATAAAATAATCCTAGTGATGTTTTCACAAATGTGTTTCATCTAAATTATACAAATTGTTGTTTTATTTACCTTTTAGAATGGGCCCTTTTATATTGAAATACTTTATATTTACATCAGGGGGGTTCCTCTCTAAGGAGGCCGCCATGTTTCTTGCAGTAGCCCAGACTGAAAACAATAAAAATACCCTTTGAGTGTTTATGAAAACTGAAGATTACCACAGGTTCTCTTTCATGTTTGGAAGGGTAGAATGAGGTGAGGGGTGTTCAGCTGCCACATGCAGCTTCACCACTTTATGTCACTAGACTCTACACACTGCAACTTTAATTGTGGTGTACTACAGGCTGAACAGCAGATGAGATGTCTCACTATTCGGTCATTCTGTGTCAAATCATCACACTTTAGGGCTGCACAATCACAGATATTAATGAAAAATGTCCTCTGATTCGGTCACATGAGAAACCGATGGACCAGGAATGTTTCGAGCCACCGGATCAAAATTGGGGCTCATGAAGTTCAAACTTTTGATGGGGACTCTGACTTTGACTGGCCATATCTCCCTTAGCGACACTATGCAAGATTCCCTAGAGACTATACCCAGACTCCAGCTACAGGTGTGACGTATTGTTCACGGTTGCAAATGCACGTTGTAATCTGAGCCTCCCCATTCACACAGCTGTACGCAAGTGCATTTGTTTGTAGAACGTTTGCACATTCACTGCACTCAACTCAAAGTAGAACAGTAGCATACAAGTTAAGAAGCTAACACAGCAAGCGAGTAGCCAACACATCTATTAATGTCTGGACATCAATCGTTTAAATCCCATCGACTTATTTGGCTAATTTGCCAACTTAATCTATCGTAATGGATTTACCTGCTAGCGATAAACTAGCGAGTCGACACTGACCAATGTCAAGCAACCAGAACAGTCGACAAAGCAAACTAGAAAAAGTATGACTTACTTGTCCAACAACAGCAACAATGCCAGGAGGTCATCTGTCCTAAACCCTTAAACTGCCAATGAGTGAAATAGGCTCCGATATGCACTCTTTCAGTTAACTCTGTCATTTTATTGTTTCCTCTGAAAAGGTCCTTCAGTTTCTTTGACTGCTCTGCCATGATAAGTGATTTCTTAAAGCTAGTGCCTCTTCTTGGTTGCAGGTCATAATGTTCCAGCACAGTACACCGGAGCTGCACAGTTCACTTCCAGGCGTCCATTCTTTCTGTTTCAAGTTATCGTACAATAAACTTTATTTTGAAGCTGTTATTTAGTTATAAACTGCTTAGTGTTGCTCTAATTTAGGTCACAGAGAAATGGTTATATTAATTAAAACTCTTTTCAAGCTTCATATTTATCAGTATAAAATAATAGGATAAGTAGAAGTTATAGTAACAGTTGAAGTTGAATTGCAATATCTGTATACATGCAAAATACCAATTCACCCCTTTACTTAATGGAGAAAATACAACATGTGTGAAATCCTATTTTTATAGTTAAATGTTAATTCAATTTATTGCCGAACTATGTTATAATGTTGAGGTGGTGGTGTGACGGTGCGGGTCAACAGTGTGATGGTTTTTCACAGAATTACCCCATTGCTGGCTGAGAGGTAAAATAATGGGTTTTCCCATGTGGTCTGGAAATAAGTTGCTAGCAACTCATTTGTCAATTTATTATGTGCACCAAACCTAAACTAAGACCAGAACAGAGCTGCAGTGACTTCTAAATTCAGTAAGATTGTAATGATCAGTTTTAAATGAAACCATTTCCGCCTGTAGTTTGGTATGTTGTTGATATGTTTTTCTAATGTTTTCACCTTCATTGACATTAAGTTCCCTGAACAACTCCCTCCAAAATTACTTTTAATAACTTGGACTTAATGATAAGATCAAGTAAAGTAGCCAATATTTGGTACGGATTCATTGACTCAGTTGTGAAATGTAAACAGCATGTCTGTGTTATGCTCAGCCAAATGCAGAACAAGTTTTAGTTTTTTTTAAATCAGAGATTTAGCACTTCTAACTTCAGCTCCGACCTCAGAGTAAAATCCAGTGGGGGTTTTGCTTTGTTGAATGAATTATTTCTACATGTGTCTTAAATCTTGTTCTACCACAGGGTTCAGTCTGCTCAGCAGTTCCACGCTCTACAGGCGCAATATTCAGGCTTCAACCACAACCAACAGTTTCACTACTCGGATACACAGACGGGAGACGCAGCCATGGCCAACATGGCTGATCCAGAGCCCATGATGGATCTACCAGAACCTGCTAGCCTTGCAAAAGGTAGGGTGATCCCTTTCAAATAAAATATCAAATTGAGTCATTAAGTGTTTACACAATGTGTACCTTTATGAAAATAGATGGGTCTTCCTTTTGATATCCTCCTTCTCACCTCTTCTTGTAGCTCCAGCCAAAAAGAGAGGCAGACCAGCCCAACCCAAGGCACCCAAGCCCCCCAAGCCACCGAAAATACCTAAGGCACCAAAGCCGCCTAAAGAACCAAAAGCGCCTAAAGCCAAACCCGGCCCTAAGCCAAAGAAGGGCGCCGAGGCTCCAGCAGACGGCAAACAGGAGAAGATAGATGAGAGCTTCAAGAAGGTGAAGCGAAAAGTTGACCGCTTCAAGGGAATGACAGAAGAGGAAGTCATGAAAAGAACTCTACCAGACCTGCTGGATTACAACCTAGACTATGTCATTGTAAGGTTCTTTGTCCGTCGATTTTTTTCAGCACAATCGAGCTCCGTGGGTATGAATTGGAGATCGCAATCTTCAAAAACATCTGCAATTTTTGCTTTCAGATTGGTATCAATCCAGGGCTGATGGCAGCTTACATTGGACGATATTTCCCTGGCGGGGGAAATCATTTTTGTAAGTTTTGTGACGATTTTTTTCTTTTCTTCTAGGAAAACATTGTTCTTTCTGGAAGAATGATCAGAGTTGTCTTTTCAGGAATTTTTAAGAAAGTCATAAATGATAGTGTTTTAAGGGAGCATCTTACATCTGTAAGGCTTTTTAAGTTGGGACTATTTTTGCAAAGTGGGCGAATGTGGCTCAGGAGGTAGAGCAGGTAGTTCACTAACAGATGGTCTGTTGTTCGATGCCTGGCTCCTTAAGTCAATGTGCCAAAGTTTCCTTGGGAAAGACACTGACTTCTAAATTTCACGTGATGGCTTCTTTTTTTTTATGAGTGTGAATGTGTGATAGAAAAGAGCAGCATAGAGTAGGGCTGTATGAATGAGATCTGTAGTTTAAAACGCCTTGAACAGTTGATAGGATTAGAAATCACTATATAAATAGAGTACATTTACCATTTTTCTAATCGAAAGGTCAGTGGTTTGATCCCCGACTTCTCTAGGCCAAATATCCATGTATACTTGGGCAAGAAAGTTAGGGTTGAGTGCAGTGACAGAACATAATTGATTCATGTTTTCTGCTATGTTCATTGCTTTAGCGGTTTTCCATCGCTTCCTCAGGATCAGGACAGAGCCACATTAAAGCTCTGGCCGTCGTGTGTCTCTGTCAGAGGCTGTTTCCTCCTCACTCTCCCTCTGACCTGCGCTCACTTTTCACTTTAACAATAAACCCAATCACTGATCAGAAGTTATTAGGACACTTGCAGGACTGACGCTCACTCTGTGTTTGTTTGATTCGCTCTAAGATTTATTAGACACATGTTTAAACCTGCTACACAACACAAGACGTAACGTGAAGCACACAGACAGGACATTAAAGTTACTAGAACGACCCAGAGTCGTGATCCAAGATTTAACCCTATTAATAACTAAATGCATGTGATTATCAGTTAGTTTGTGAAGTGGGACAGACACACACACACACTCACACTCTCTCTCCTGAAGACGGAGGTTCATTTGCAGATTATGATGCAATACAGTGTTTAAACTTCATTGTTGCAAGTCCCGTTTATCCAAGAACATACATTTTAATTCAGCAGGTTTTTTATAAAGATCAGCTCTGAGTGTGATGATTCGAAAACACCAGAGGAGCTGAGTCTCTTGTTGACCAGCGCAGTAATGCACCCTCAGTGCAGTGGCCTTGCCAAGGGGGGGCAGGCAGGGCCACCTTGATACAGTAAAGGCCATAATCAGAGTTTGTCCTCTTAAGCCTTAAGTGCAGCACACAAGTGTAAACTGAATGAATGTCTAATCAGTGTGGAGAGCACTGACCACTGCCATACACTTACTTTTGTAATCAGATTTTTGTATTTAAAACTTTATCTTGAAACAGCACAATTGTAATAACAGTTACATTCATAGTACTTTTATACTACTGATTGTATAAACTAATGAAAAAGCAGCCATGTGCAATAATATAGAAAATTGTGGGTGTGATAAATTGATACATTGCAGAGATTAACAACTGGTGACATATGGATTTCAGGGAAGTGCCTGTTTCTGTCCGGATTTACTGAGGAGCTGCTCAACCACAACAGCGACACCATCCTGCCTGTCAAGTACAAGATGGGCTTCACAAACATGGTGGAGCGGGCAACACCAGGGAGCAAAGACCTCTCAACGTAAATACAGGGCTCAAAGAAATCAAAGGAACACCTAATAGCCACAGTATTACACCATGTCAGGGATATCAATCTGTCCATTAAGGAAGTGCAAGTGATTGTCAATCATTTCACCTGCTTTGGTGCAGATGACAGTGACACCAGGTGCAATGGATGACAAAAGCTGGACAACCCCCACACCCATGTGGTTTTGAGTCCAGCCCTCAATGGGTTGATGATTTTGGTTTCCATTGACTGTTGTCACGTCATTTTGTTCTAAACAAAATCAGCGGGAGATTTTCAAATTGTGTGTACATTTAAAACCCATCAGTGAAAATCTGTACTTAGCACAAATAGTCTGAGTTGGATCAGCAACCAGGAAAGATAGTGGCTTAAAGATAAGTTACGGTATCTGAGATCTGTTATCTTATCGAGAGTTTGGCTCTATCTGTATTTTCACCATGTCTTTTATTTTCCTTCCAACAGTAAAGAGTTACGTGAAGGAGGCAAAATTCTCGTAGAGAAGTTGAAGAAATTCAAGCCTCTTATTGCTGTTTTCAATGGAAAATGTAAGCACTCATTTAATACTGTGGGGAAAACAAATGCTATACAAATATTCATTTAAGTATATGAAGTTAATCATGTTCTGTTTTCTTTTCCTCAGGCATCTATGAAATGTTCTGCAGAGAGATGTATGGTAAAAAACCAAAGAAACTTGACTTTGGTTTGCAACCACACACGATCCCAGACTGTGACGTGGTGAGAACTAAGAAGCAACACAACATTCACAGATGTAGATGAAAGTTTGACACTTTAACACATTCACCTCAACTGTATGAAACCACTGTGGATGTTTTACACCATTATCACACCTACAGCCACATTTCAAGCTGTGGATATGTTATCTGTTCATCTGAACTCATTAATCAGTATCATTTATCAACATTCTTCTCAGTAGATAGCTGATCTCTATTTGATATCATTTGGAGATCCGACTTGACTGCTAAAAAGTACGAATCAATAATTCAGTAAATTTCAAGAAATCTATAATATTTGTTCAACATAATGAAGCACTATAACATTACTGAGCAACATCGCCCCCTGCAGCTGTGTCTAAGGAGCTAATGGGTTTTCATGTATAGAAACAACAGTCTATCGATCGGTTGACTTTAAGTCCTACTTACTAAACGGAAATACAAATACAACTGAATGGTGGATATTACCCATAATCCCAGGCTTCTTAAACCAGAAGAGCTGCTGCTGTAACAAATACACCAAACTTAAGAATTTTTCTATTTATTTTCTATTTTAAAAGTTTGCTCGCTGAATATCCCAGTTAAATGCTGGTTTTCGATGACCTCTAAGATTCTTAGTTGCAACTATCAAACAGTTACACACTTCTCACAAAAGACACAAAAGATCGCCCCCCCTCACCAAACTTGCATAGAGCAAGAACTGACCTTCAGGGTGAGGAGTGGGAATGAAAGCTGCATCATTCTCCTTATTCCATGTCCGTGTATCATAAGCCTTCTTTTGGAGCTGCTATTTAGGTTTAGCGCATAGTGTGGCTTTAACAGCGGTTTCACAGAGGAGAGCTGTGAGTTTAGAAAATGACTTTCAACCTCATCTGAACAATTTGTTCAACTTAAATTCTGCTTTCCCAAAAAACCTTCTACTGACCATTGCCTCTCATACGCAGGCTCTGTATCTGATGCCTTCCTCCAGCGCTCGTTGCGCTCAGTTCCCTCGTGCACAGGACAAAGTGCACTTCTACATCAAGCTGAGGGAGCTCCGGGATCAGCTGAAGGGCGTCAAAAAGAGCACAGAGGTTGAGGAGGTTGACTACGCATTCGATCTGAAGCTGGCTAAAGGTAAGCAGCACTGAAACATCAGGGGTGAATGGGCATGTCTTTGTGCCAAGGCAGTTATCCTTTTCTTTTCTGATACTTTTTACTAGAAAGCTGCAAAATAACTAACATAAAGCTTATCCCTACTTTGAGCATGGTTAAATATTAAATTTAAGCATGGAGAGGTACTGCATTATTGGCTTGACAGCGTCTGCGTTTCAGTCAATCGTGATATTAAAACCAAACCATAACTTTGGTTCGTGAATCAGGCCATACTGACATGTATTCTCTCTTTCTTCCATCAACAGAGGATGCCAAGAGGATGGCCATAAAGGAGGAGAACTATGACCCTGGTTATGAAGATGCTTATGGCGGAGCATATGCTGAGAGAGGACCTGAAGAGGGCCCGGCCAAGCCCCAGACCAATGGTCACTGTACTTTCTCAACTGCAGAAAACACAGGTAACAGCAGACATGGCTGGATCTAAGGGCGGGCCGGGGTACAGCAGACGTGGCTCTGCACTTGCACGTAGTTATTATGCTATTTATATACTTTCTGCAGCGTGACCACAGGGGCTTACAATTTAGAAAAATTCCTGCATCTCAGGTGAATGTGTTCAAAAGTAGCATTTCTTAAATGTTACCATTTCTGTGAAAGAAAACCGCTTTGCTAACAATACATTTTTTTGTCTATTCAAAAACCAGAAGAATAAATAATGAAGAAAAGCATTAAATCCTAATATTAAAAAAGCTGAAACCCCAAAAATATTTTGCCATGTTACTTATAAGAATTAATGAAATTATGCATTGATTGTCAGATTCGGTGTTGATACATTTTTAACTTACCATTTCAACTCTACTGTATACATGATCCAGAACGCATTGTGGTGGATGCATTGTGTAAGTGTATTGCAAGTTAACTCAGTTCAATCACCTGTCCTGAGGTGACACGGTGTCTTGAGACCGGTGCCGAATGATTCGTGGCACTGACGTAACCATACAAACCAACCCCCCTACAGATTCTGTCCCACTTCAGGTTGTTTGCTCTCTCTCCTCAGACGGAGCACAGGAGGCGAGCACATCGCAAATAGCAGTGGGCCAGCTTCCAGACGGACAGTGGATGACCCAGTCCTTCGCTGATCAGATCCCGGACATCGATGGTGGCGTGAAAGAAGCCAGCGCATGAGGAAAGGGGCCGATAATGTCCTTGCACTGACATGCAGACACTTGCGTCAACTCAGTCCTTCACCTCTTGTGTCTGGTCTTAGATTTTTATCAATTCTTGATTAGTATCCGAGTGGAATATACGCTCATAGATGGACTTTTTAGACCTTTGTGCAGAATGTTGTTCCTGCATTTTATTTTTGGTTGTGATCTTGTATACATGTACGATCATCTTCATGGCAGTCGATTTTAAATATGTGAAATCAGGGACTTGACAATGACGCTTGACTGCCATTGGAGAAGGTCATGTATTTAAACATTATTTTGCCTTCCTGTACTGTACTGTAATATACTGCACTGTGGAGCAGTATGTGTAAACATTCACGTCTACTGTTTTGACAGTAGATCAAATTGCAGATGGTTATTTTAAAGACTCGGCTGATCAGTTTGAGCCTGAATGACCCTCTGTGAAATGGGGATTCAGCTAGCATTACTATTTTTACATTCATGGTGAGATGAACTGACCACGATGCAATGTGATCGCTCTGTGAAACGAGACTCATCAGGCATGTTTGAGACACCACAGAGTGAACCTCCGACCAGCTGTTCAATGTTACAAAACCCAACCTGGTTTATTTGATCCGTTTATCACTATTTTTTGCTTTAGGAATTTTAGAATTATGTTTCGTATGTTTACGGAAATGTCATTCACAAGGAATTTTATGAAACATTTGTCTATTAAAATGTCCTGATGATGCTTTTTCTAAGTTATTGTTTTACCTTTCTTTGTATATGGAATGGAAAACAGATTTTTATTGAGAAAATATACAAGAAAAATTCAAGTTTAGCCAAACATAAATAACTTAAACATATGTAGCAGAGGTAGATGAACAGGTCTCATCTCGACCAAACTAGCTGACTTTAACAAATCTCAGTAAATCATTAGGTTTTAATCCAATCTATACTCACTTTGCTTTCTTATAACTAACATACTTTTAAACACATTTAAAGGGAATCAACGCTTCTGCTCCTCAGATCAATCTTCTCTCATGGTCAGTCCGTCAAGTAAAGATTTCACTGCCTCAAAAATTCTCCAGCTGAATAACAGCTATTTGTTACTGTCTTTCTCTTCTACATCGAGAAACAATACACTCTAAAACAAGTCACACAATCAACTCAATTTTATTTGTATAGCCCATTTTCACAGATCACAATTTGTCTCATAGGGCTGAACAAGGTGCAACATCCCTAACAAGAAAAAAAACTTTAACGATGGAAAAAACGTAGAAACCTTGGAGCGCCACATGTGAAGATCCCCTCAGGACGGACAGAAGTGATATAGTTGTGCATGTAACTGAGCACTTAACACAAAAAAAACAGTATTTACAACATTGATTAGAAGAAACAGTTTGTAACATAGTGGAAAGTCTGTCAATGTTTAAAGGATTTGTACATTAGGAAAATATCTGATAGAGCTGAAGGGAGCAGTATTGAGAAATGAATTGAGTTACTGTCAGTTATGGTAGAGAGTGAATGTAAACAATCTACATGTACAGAAAAATTATTTCTTGGTCGTTGGTTGAACGAACTTGAAATAACTACTTCCATTGGTAGCATGAGATCAATTAAGTTGACAAATTTAAATAAGTTATTTTTACAAAGTTTATAACTTCAGATTTAAAAACTTAGTTACATTTTTTAGGTTGTAAACAATTACATTTTTCATTGAGACGTCCCACTCAACACACTTCTAATATCATCCTATATGAATGTTTTTATAAAAAATATTGTGACATGTTATTTTTTAATCTTTCTTTAAAAAAAAACCATATTGCCAATGAATGTTGGCAGAAATCCCTGGTAACAAAACTAAATATATGAAAAGATGTCTGGAATGAAATTATTCACCATTATTGAAATGATGGTCGCTCAAAAGCAAGGCACTCATAGTAGCTATGCCTCCCTATCAATATTACATAAATAATAAGTGACAATGCTTTGTGGTTTAAAGTCACCTCGCCACATTTAGTCAGATTGGATGTTCGAGGGTCAGAAAACATATGGAAGTGAGAGAGAAGAGGTTGAGGTTACTGTTGGCGTCCAAGGGAAGGGATTTGTTTTAAACTTGTGGCTTAATGTTTTAGTCTGCTCCTGTCGGGTTCCAGATCTGAGCTTGAGGACCTGTTCCGACATCGCGACGCACTAGATGAAGACAAAGGCAAGAATTAAAACCAAGAAGGTTGACTGTTCTTGGTCTGACTGTAATCACATTATCGCTATTGGTTAATAAATGTTGAGAAAATGTGTAGGTTATTAAGGTGTGTCACAAGATCACATATCTACAGGCTTACTGGTTTCCAGTACTTAAATGTCTACGTATAGCAGCTACAATTCAGCAGTTGGAGTTATCCATGCAGGCACAGACCTGTTGTTGTTGTTTCCTTCAGTGCAGAAGTCTGAAGCCGACGTCAACAGTCTGTAAATGACTGCACAGCCTGACTGCAGCACACTGTCACAATACAAACAGTTCAAACAAGATAAGAAATATTGAAGCCAGAAATAAATCCCATCTGATATATAAATAAGACTGTTGCGTTTGGCTGCCTGAGACCTTGAAACTTGGAAATACATGCAACTGTAAATCTCTCAAATGGAGAGGATCATAGTAGGCTGTGTGGCTGACCAACCAGTTATCATGGATGTAACATTTTAATTGGTTTTTATTCCATATCCTGTGGAGAAATGTGCAGGATATACAATGCATGTCTGTTTCCAATCGTTTTGAAAAACTTATTAATATAAAAATGTAATGGGGAAATTTGACCAGAAAGACAAACCCTTGTCTTTTCTTTACCTTTTAATGAGTAAGAGGCTCAGCTCGATTGGCAGCATGAGGAAGGTCAGCAGATACAAAACCAATTTGACTGGAAGGAACTCTGTGAGCTGAGACCATGGACCCACACCACCAGGACTCTCCCTGCAGACCTCACGCAGGCCTAACACACACACACACACACACACACACAACACAGATTATTGTTAGAGCAACTGAAATTTCCAACACCACCGGAACCCTATCGGCTCAGTAAAATACGCCTTGTACACATGGACAGTATTTGATCACAGATAAGGTCAAGAATGATGGCATGTCTTAAAGTAAACACGGATTCAATTAACGGAAAGAACAAGTTGTCTCAGATTTGATCAGGGATTTTGGTCAGTGAAAAACCCATTACATTTTTGTCTGGATCTTGACCAGCATTACTTAAATTTCTTTAACGTCTTCAACATAATGAGAAGGGACCTTTTTAAAATATTTTCTTATTCCCAGGAAAAATACATGGATCTTGATGAAAGACAATCTGGCATATTTAGGGAACTGAATTTAAGGGACTGTGGGGCCTTGGTGAAGGTATCTTGGCAGGTGAACAATCCAACCGGCCACCCCAGTCCAATCTGTGTCATTTACTTTTCTTGATATCATCCGGGAGGTTCTCTATGACTTTCTGGTCAAGCCAGTGATCCTCCTCTGGTGCAGGATTTAATCCGTTCAGCTGAGTCTTCTCGGTCTCGTCCGCTTGAGCCAACTTCTTCCACAACTCAAAACAAGTAGGTTTGACTGTGTCGCTGTATGGCACCAAACTGGAGGGAAGACATTGTGTCCCGAGCAGATCTGTAAGAGACAGCTGATTAGGATCATGTTTTATTTGTTACTATGCGTGTGATGAAACTGACGAGTAGATCTCACCTTTTTCTCTCAAGAAACGAAGAGCATCCATGTAGCCGTTGTGACAGATCTCTGCAAGTTTCTGTCAAGAACAAACGTTAGTGATGAACAAATCTTTGCTATTCTTTTGCAGCAGAGAACCTCCTAATGCTTTCAAAAGGACCCTGAATGTAAACCAACCTCCAGTCTCGGAGGTAGGAAGGATGTACAGATGCGGTGCACGTTGCCTGTGTTGATCTGGATGCTGACGTTGCCGTAGTGCACATCGAAGAAGTTGAAGGTTCCCTCCCTGGGGCAGATGTCGCTCTCGCCAGAGAACGGGGCCACGGTGATGGTGTTTCTGTCCTCGTACAGGGGCATGTTGTTGCTCAGGGCTCCGTCCATGTAGTACTGAGAGGAGAGGGAGCAGACTGAATGAACTCGACTCAAAGCTTGAAAAGAATTTATGATTTTCACTCAGCTTAAAGCAAACTGAATGTCCTGCTCTGGATATAGGTCTTTGGATTTCCAGTCAGGGACAGTGAAAGTCATATATACTCAATAACAGATCACTACTAAATTATGAATTCACACAGAGAATATGGAATTGAATTCAATTATTTCTTAATTTGTACATTTATATATAGCCTGTCCTATGTACACTGCGGGCGCAGGATATGTAAAGCCCCTCTGATGCTTTTCATTTTACAGTTACAAGCAATGTTGAGGCTTTCAATCACTATTGTTACCTGGTGGACACCAAGGAGAGTCAGGGAAACAGCCATGGTGCTCAATTCACATGCATAGATAGTGGAGGGTGTGATAAGGGGAGTCAAGGAGGGAGGTTCAGGGGATCGTCCAGTTTCACAAAGGTAGAACCACAGAGGGTCGAACTCAGCCCTCACCATGCATTTTTACTTGAGTATTGATGCCACCAAAAAAGAACAACATACCTCACAAAAAGGGCACTTATTTAGCCAGAGGTCAAAATTGTGGTTGCCTTAGCACCATCTGGTGTCTATCTGTGCACATGCCTGCTTCCAGCTCTTTGGTTCCGAGTCTCACCAAAAATATGTGTGAATTAAAATTATTACAACTAAAAAATGTATCTTTATATAGTCGATCATACCCTCCAGAGTTGTGTGATGATCAAGTCAACAAACAAGTGATCTATCATTACAATGTTCATTGTGCAACAAGTGCAGCAAAGTATTTACCTCTCTTTTCCATTTTCTATTCCTACTCATAGGAGTCGAACATTGCATTGCTGTTTTTAAGTAAACAACACTGTTGTGTAACCATTTAGCTAATCCTAAAGAATCTGACAACTGGAGTTATGTGGGGACAATACAGGAACATGCACTGGAATGAAACGAGTAGAAAGTGTTTCTACTCACCACTCCACGGTATGAAGGTGGAGTGAAACCACAGTAAACAGGGAAAAAGCAGCTGCACATGAGAACCTACAAAGGGAGACAGTGCAGGTCAAAACCTTGGAACTGAAGAACGTCATAGACATTTTTGCAGAAAGAGAATCAGAGCATATGTTGTGAAACCAAACCAGTGTTTTTCTCTGCTCCATTGCACCTGAATGAGCTCTTCTCTGCTCTCGAACTCTGACACCAAAACGTTCTCCCCATCAGCCAGTCGGGTGAGGGACACGCAGAGCTTCCCCGAGGCCCGGCGGTGAGCGTCCTCTGGGAGTTTCTCCATCAGGGACTCCTGTACCCTCCGCAGCAGACTGAAGGTCGGGTGGAAAACACCCAGTGTTTGTTGTCGGGCCTCTTTCGCCATCGACAACACATGGACACAGAATTGTTCTGTGGAGGGAAAAAGTGGCAAAGTCATGAGTGATCGTGTTGAATGGAGGAGAAGAAATCAGAGAAACCAGAAATCTCAGAGATTTAAAAAAGATACATCTTTTAGGAGAGATACAGAAAAACAAGCAATTGATGCGTGTCTATCGAAAGCTTTGATTTGACTTTAATGCTTTTTTTAATTGTTATTTTATTGTATTAGTTCTACCTTTTTTTTTATTACTTGTTGGTACAGGTTACTGACCTTTAAAAAAAAGAAACAACTACAAAGCATTGTCAGAGCATGCAGCAAAATATCCGGCACTGAACGACCTCCCTAACCCGCATTAGGTCAGGTCCTTGAAGAAGGCCTGGTCGATTCTGGCTGATCCCAGTCACCCCCTGTTTTTTGAGTTCACACTGCTTCGGTCAGGTCACGGATATTTCTTACCTTGACGCATGACAAACAGACGTAGGAACTAATTTGTCCTTGCTGTCACTAGCCCTTTAAGAACTCTAACATGAGTGTATCAAGTATTTTTTGTGTAGTTTATGTTTTTATCTTTTATTTATGTCCACTGATTGCGTGACAGCTCTGCTGGCTGTACAACAAATTGTCCCTCGGGGTCAATAAACATACCTAGACCTAGATCTAGAAGAGTACAGCGATGTAGTGTTCAGATAAACATGAGAGGGAGGGTAGAGTTGTAATTGTTGTTTGATTTTAGGTTTAGGACATGGTTCAAACTAATTCAACTAATTATCCAAGAAAGATTAGTAATTCATCAAATTCCGCAATTTATTTTTCTTTTTAATTCCTTTGCTACTTCTATGTATTGAAGAGAGATAAACCATATCCCAGACTCATTGGCAGAAGCTGCAATAAACACACTGAGGCATTTTATCTGATATTGCTGTGAGTCCATTTTTATTATTTGAACTTCAAATTTAAAGCGGTAGCTACATTATTAACATGAACGCTGTAAAAAAATATATATTTTGTATTTTACCCTTTGTGTGATGTTATTCAGTGTTTGTTATGATATTATTGTGTGTGTTCAGTCATTGAATGGTAGAGGGGAGATGGGTGTTTGTCCCTCGTTGGACTCCCTTGCCTTTGACCCCATTGTGACATTTGGACTTTGGCCTCACTATTGACTCTATGTGTGTGTGTGTGTGTCAATGAACCTGCCAAATACACTGTTTACTCCAAGTATCCATCACATCACTTGCTCTCAGATAACATGTCCGTGACCTTTCTCTATCACCTCTTTGAACCCAAATTACTACAGTAGGAAGATTTACCTCTTCTCTATACATTTGATATATTTTAAATGTATCCATACTGTCACCATAAACACTAAAGTATGAATCTCCCGCCACAGACTAAAGACACATCTCTTCCGACTACTCCTTGGTAAAGCAGATGATGTCTAATAAACCAACGTCAACTCTGGTGTTTATATATGTAAATACAAAAACCTGTTTAGAAGCACTTACATGTTGCACTTTTTTTAAGCAAATTGTACTAACTTGCTTCTTGCTGTTCTGGGTTTGTATCCTCGCTTTGGATAAAAAGCATCAACTAAATGAAATGTAATGTCATATAATAAATGAAAGGCAAAGGAATATACTAATTACTTACTTGGTGTCTGATTTATTTTAGAAATGTGTGCGCTCTGGTGGGAAATTACTTGATGGTTTTAAATAGACATAAAATATTTTTTAACAGCTAGTTTCTACATGAAAGTTCATAATACCAGCATACCTCATTCGCCATATACAGAAGCTGGATCGTTTACATTACACAACGAGCCGGGACTGGGACTGGGACTGGGACTCACCAATTGGAATCCCAACAGTCAGAGCTGCGGCGACGAGGCACCCAGACGAAGCTCCACAGATTTTAGAAGCACCATGAATCAGCCATGGTACCCGCTCCAGGATGCAGCTGGAGGCTCCCAGGTGGTAAACACTCCTGAAGCCACAACCTGCGAACGAGAGGTTCCACTCCTCACCCCAGCTGAGCGTGTTCTCTGAGGCCTCCATTCACCTGACCAGGTAGATGGAGTGGAACGTCAGAAGTGCATCTCCTAATCCGGCATGCTGTTTGATCAGTCTGGAGTTCAGGTGGTGCATTTGGTTTCACACATGTTATCTGTTGTCTTATCTGTACTCCATTGAGAGGAGAAGTGGGCAGAGTGTCAGCAGGCTACGGCGGGGTGGTTGGTTGTGCAACTTACTAAACTAGGCCGTCACATGTTTCAAAATAGTAAACAAGCTGGAAAAACTGCACACACACACATTGGTTACAGTCGGGGCAGCTGCAGGACATGTGATGTAATGGTTATAAGTTACAGAAGCATGGGGGGAACCATAGAGGGGCCCAACAACATCGCCCAGCTCCTGATTGGCTACACATTAGCAAACCAACGTGGTCTCAGACTGGAAGAAAACAGATTATTATAACTCTGAAGCCTGTTGACGATTGGTGACTCATTTTACACTGAGTTATTATCCATTGATCTGGTTGTTTTATATGATATGATTCATTGCAAATACAGATCAGATGATAAAAAATCAATTTAGCATTTACTGGGTCATTGGAGACGGGCTTGCATCTTCTGTGTCCTTCTTGCAAATACAGCAGACACATTTAGCTTTACTGCATTAAATCTAAGGAACGGACACAGCAGCTCAGGTCATTGTTTTCCTTATTACCTCTTCGTATGTTAAACGGGAGCTTCTCTATGATGTGTGGATCCAGCCAGAAGTGCTCCACCTGAGGACGTCTCAGTCCATTCTGCTGCATATGTCTGCTCCTTCACCAACTCCCAACAAACAAGGAGCTTGTGTTTTCTGCTGCATTTGTTAGTTAGTTAGCATGTTCACGCATTAAAAGCTGCACCACCGATTTTGATAAGATTTAGTTTCTGTTCTTTTTCACTGTCAAGTTATGTGTACAGCTCACCATCTATAGTTCCTTCCTAATGAGTTATCTTGCTTGCTCTTTGTAGGAACTTTCTCTATAGTTTGAGGTTTTCGATCTCACTATGTAAAGATCGTTGATATGATGTATGTTATGATTTGGTGCTTTACAAATAAATTGAATTCAATTTATTCAATTGAACTCATTAAAATGTGTCAAAATAAGATGCAACAGGTCAAAAGCTCAAAGGATCAATAGGGACTGATGAGGAGAACAGGGGCAGTGATATCCCATGAATCCGTCTTGGAAGAAACCAGATGGAAATGCAGTTATAAAATCAATATCTTTGTGGCATTGACCAAATTATAGAACAAAATGCAGAAACTTGTAGTGAATCTTGAGAATTGCTCCTTGGCACCTAGACCATTTGTTCATTCCATTGTGGGAGATTATTTGACTGAAGTGGGGTGTGACTTCCTAGAGGAGTTCCAGGACAGCAGCCACCAGAGCCCAGAGCTAGAGCCATAGATTTTAGATACGTCCTGTATGAAGCTGCTGGCACCGACCTAATAAATTCCCAGGAATCCGCAGCCTGCGAAGGAGACGCTCCAGTCTCTATGCAAACCAAGCATCCTCTCAGGTGGACCCCTGTGTACTGAAGAAAGTGGCTCCTCTAAATTTCAACCATCGCTGGGTGGGCTGCTTTCCTATTGGCTGCAAGAGGTCACATGACGAGAGCGCCTCAAGCTACGGTAGGAAGGTAGAAAACAACTTTTGTGAGTCCCAGTATTTCTCAGTTGAGTTGCAACAGCTTGCAGAGAACTTTACGCGTAGTTGGTTGAAAATGAGTATTCCCGTAGTGGACTTCAGTGCGTGCGGCCTGGATGAGCGAGGTGTGCAGAACGAGCAGCTGCATGAGGTCGCCAAAGAGCTGAAAGCTGCTTTTACAGAAGTTGGTTTTGTGTTCCTGAGGAACACCGGGATCACGGATGAGGAGGTGAGAGCAGCGCAGATGATATTTTTGTTCAGTGATTCTCAACTCTGGTGGGTCGCGGACCCGTTTTCTGTAAAAAAAAATTGTCAATCAAAAATATCCTGTGCTTTTATTTTGAAAGGCATTTTTTAATGCAACGGAGAGACGTCTATTCACACTCCTTAATAGTGCAGTGTTGAATGTCATATTCAGTGAGTGAGTTTTTTTCAGCTAAAGCTACATCATTTGAGAGTTTTTGAAACTACTTCTCGGTAGTTGGACTTTATTATTTCCGGTTTGTGAATGAAAGCACCGTTGAGTCTGTTAAAAAAGGCTGAAGTTATTGAATTGTTATGCATGTTGTATTACCCTGTGTCCCTAAGATGCACTATCTTGGTTTTTAATTCAAATGCAGCTAATTGAGTGTAAAAGGGAATATTTCCCTCTGTAGCATCGCCACCTGCTGGTCGTTTTGGTTTATCATTAAACTAGTTTTTTTGTGTTATCATACTGTGATATTCTGTACTATCTCAGGTTCCATCTGCACCCTCTTTTCATGAAATAAATTCGAGAAGTTGGGTCGCGTCTGGTCATTAACGGATGATGGTGGGTCCCAAAGCCAGACCAGTTGAGAACCACTGCTTTAGTTTACAGCATCGGTTCCCAAACTGGGTACATGTACCCCCAGGGGTACGCAAAGTGTTTCAGGCGGTACTTGGGGAGAACATTTTATTTGCGTTTTCAAAGTGAAAAAGCCCATTACATAGCTGGAGATTGAATGTCTGAAGGGGTACGGGACTGTAAAAAGTTAGGGAACCACTGGTTTACAGGATCATGCGTAACAGTAAACCTTGAGGGTGGGTCTCTTCTCCTGCTGTGTGTTTTGGACAGGTGCAACAGGTTATGCGAGTTTCCAGGGATTTCTTCCTGCAGCCGGATGAGGTGAAGCGGACCTTCAGCAGGAAAACCTTTGTCAACAATCCCAACCACGGCTGGGTGTCTCTGGAGGCTGAGAGGTGGGATTCACTACAGGGAGAACACACACACCTTATCTGCTCCATCAGGCTGTCTTTGTTTTAACTGACACCACTGCTTTTCAGATTGAATCCAAGTCGACCTGGGGACCTGAAGGAGGCATTCAATATATCCTCACTCCACCCTGACATAGTAATAGCGTGTACCCTATCAAAGATGACTTTTGACCATGTTATGTAATAGACCTACTGCATCATGACATACCAAAGAAGATTGCCCTGAGAATCAGCCGTGGGGTCAAAGTACAAGCCATTGTAAAGTTCTGTCCTACTTTTTTATTTTTTACCTATAATTGTCACCAGCTGATATTGTAGTATAGGCAAGAAATTGCTTTATAGAAATAATGTTAGTCACGATACATTTGAGGTTATTTAGAAACAATGGCCCTTAAAAATGTGCACTGTTAAGTTAACTAATATCAACTGTATAGTTTATACTTGGAAAGTCGAAGTTGTTCAGGCACTAATGAAGGTCCTGCCTCTGCTGTAGAGATGGCCAGACGCTGTGGCGGACTTCCAGGAGATCCAGACGTCTTTCTTCCAGCGCTGCAAGGAGCTGAGCCTGTGGGTGATGAGGGTGATGGCCCACGGTCTAGGTCTGGACCAAGAGGTGTTCCTGGGTGCACACAGCTTAATAGGAAGTATGTCCCTGCCCTCACTGTATACGTGTATCCCACAGACAGTCAGCGAGTCCAGCTCAGAAGAGATTTGCTCTAGGGCACGTTGGTGATGGCTAAGAAGGAGGAAACTTCCTCACTTTAAACAAATGTAACTGAAGTAACACTCACGGGTAGATGCCTGAAAACGTGCTCTATCTCCCAGTAGCATAGGTTTTGAAATCACTATCTATCTCTCCTAATATTTAGATGCCAGCCAACCTGATCATGTCTTCTGTGTCTCTTGTAGCTGATGAGAACGGCACGACGCTGCGGTCTCTGTACTACCCACCAGTGAACAGTGGGAAAGCCAAGGAGGGTCAGCTGCGGTGTGGAGAGCATTCTGACTATGGCACCATCACACTGTTGTTTCAGAGCTCGGAGGGTCTGCAGGTGATCACTCTCACATCTCCACCTGTCTGGATGCTCAGCAACTTTAAAAAAATCAAATGTTCCTACTTTACTACGAGCTACTAGCCTGGGTGCCAGACGAACTTAGCCCCGCCCACAACATTTGTTGTTCGGGAAGTTCGGTCTGGAGTCGCTCCGTTGGGGAGAAACTATGCTCGAACAGAAGCTGTTCGATCCAATCAAATCTTCAGGGCGGGCTTTATACGATGATGGACAGGTGATCAAGAGTAACGTAATCAACCACGTCATCAAAGTAGGCTTGGATAGAATGCCTGCCGCTGGAGAGCTGAGATGTGTAGATGCTGTATTTGAGTCTGTTTTAGGAGACATCGACAGCGCATTCATTTTGAAAGAGGAACAGAGAACGCGGAGGCGACGCCAAAGCGCCGCGTCGCGCTAATCCCTATCGCGCCGGCGCTTGGCTGTTAAACACCGGACGCTGAAGCGACGCTGACCCGCCGGGCAGCGCTAATAATATCACCGGTTGATCCAGTAGTATTCAAGCATACCGGTATACTTACTTGTTGCTCCAACATTAAGCAACAGCGTCCCAACATTTGTCTCTCTTGGTGTTGTCTTTATACAACATGTTCCGAGGATCATACAACTCACTGCACTTCTCCACTTCAATTATTAATTTAATGTCATCCATGTTGAAGAATTTCTCCGCTGTTTGCTCCGTTAAATGTCGGGTGTGGAGGGTAAAGACATTTAATAATGTCATTGGTAAAACTCCAGGACAACAGAAGGGGACTTCAAAGTATTTAAATTAATTTCAGTGTGTTTCCTGTCGCGATACGCTCGCGTCAAGCGGAAAAAATAGACTCGACGCCGAAACGATCGCTGCACAGAGCGAGGCAGCTTTGGTGCAGAGCGGCGCTTCAGCCTCCGGTGTGACCCGCACAAAGGTTTAACATGGGAGTGGATGGGAGCCAGCTGTTATTTAAGGCTTGGCGCTGCGCTTCAGCGTCAGGTGTGAACCCGGCATTAGTAAATAACTCACAATGATTCGCTTAACATACGTCACATACTACGTTGCTCTGATTGGTTGTAGGTCTATCCAATTGAGCGAAGAGGAATTATATTTCCTGGTTCGGTTGAAACACGCCCCATAATCACAGCCCAATGGAGCGGTCTCAGACTCACATTCTGACTAGAAGTGTGAGTATGACAACGTCAGGCTAACGAGCTACTTCAGGAAGTCTTTTTCACTTCTTGTGTTGTCACGTTTAATCATACAACACAACTTGCTATTTTGCTTGGAATCTTATATTTCTTTCATTTAACCAAATCAAAACTCATCTACCAGCGCTACTACAAGAGAGGACTGTATGGATACCATATAGAAAATGTACCTTTGAACAGTCTGTTTTTTCTTATTGAGCAGCACATACCTGAAACACCCTGCCCAAAGAACTAAGGAACACCACAACTAAATAAACCTTCAATTTGACAAAACAGTGCTTGTTAGACATTCAAACATGCCATCATCATGAGTACGGGTTATTGATGTTGTACTGATAATGCGTTTTTTGACTTTTTCTCTGTCTAATCTCTAATCACTTGTTATTTGTGTTTTTCCACCAACTTGCCAGCGACTGCAGGTGAAAACTAACCTGCATGGCTGAATCTGGCACATTCACATGTTGGACTCAAGTACACATGTTAATTAATGTGCATTGTCCCTTTTTAAATAAATACACATAACTTTTAACATTTATCTTTAAAAAAAAAGAATCAAGGTGTTTTAAACCGAACAATTTGTCCTAGAGTCCTACTTTCGTTTTTCTTGTTGTCGGGAGAAATCTCACACACATGTACTGCACTTTAATCCTCAGGTCCGTAAACGTTCAGGGGAGTTCATCTGTGCTCCCTGCGTCCCTGGAGCCGTCCTCGTCAACATCGCTGACCTGATGCAGCGCTGGACCGGTGACCAGTTCGTCTCTGTGGTGAGTTACCAGACCGTCCTGCACAGTTTGGTTAGAGTTCTATAAACAGGTTTGAAGAGACTTAATCTTTTCTTTTTGTCATGGAAAATCAAAAGTATATGCATTAATAGCACCATGATTGAGACACTATTTAAAAGGATAGTTCACATAAAAATGAAAATTCACTTACTATATACTCACCTCAATGCCGATGGAGTGAAGTGTTTGATACCACAAAACACTTTTAGATTTTCAGGGGTAAACAGTGTTTATACGTAATATAATGTCTGACAGAATGCAAGCTTAAAATTAAATTTGGTCCTTTCTGCACAGCTCCACAGAGTTTTACTGCCCCCTGCTGGAGACTCCAGCACACGTCAGTCCCTGGCTTTTTTCGTCCAGCCTGACGATGATGCTGTGATCTCCTGCTGCGACGGTTCCAACAAATATCCCCCAGTTCAGTCAGGAGAATACCTCAATGAGCGTTTCAATAACTCGTATGGGCAAAGCTAAACCTCCCTCTATGAATTCTGTGTTTTTAATTCATTTGCTACAAAGTAACATTTTATAATGTTGAATATTTCACCTCGCATTCCATGTTTCTACATTTCTGCTTGTGTTGTTGTTGTGTGTGCGCGTGTGTGTGTGTGCGCATTAAAGAGTCACAACCCTCCAAACTGCAGGCTCATTCACTTTATTGTCCACATTCAAATCCTCAAATAAATAAATAAAACTTGAGGTAAACTGGGCTCTACAGATGTAGGGGGCAGACAGATTTGACTGCTTTTATAAAGAAAGACAGAAATATGCCTGCACCTCAAAAGATCTGTCTTTTCGTCCTGATTTTATCTCTTATCCGTTGCATTACCCTTAAAATGTGACTGTTTTAAAATCTGTTTTTGAGCATGTGACTCTTGGATTTAACTCCCAAGCTAAGTTTCATTGACAGTGATGTAGAGAAGACGTAAATTATTCCATTTTGAAAAATGACAAAGATTCGAACACATGCACCCACAAGCACTGACAAAAGCATACTGTAAACAACGAATTCAGAACTCACATACTCACTCTAAAACCAGCACAATTGCGGTAATTTAAATATATAATATATGTAACTTCATCTGTAAAATAAATATGTACTTCAATCATCTGGTCCAAGGGAGGAAATATAGAAAATACAAGTGAAATAGTTTTTCTGCTTTCAAAACATGTAAGAGTTTCATTGCTAGTGAGAAAAATCCAATAGAAAACCATGTTTGATGATCCTGTGTGTAATTGTTGTAGTTTCATTAAAGTCTCTGAAAAATAGTAGAGAGATTTTGGAGGTCAAGATCATATTGAATTTTGTTAAACACGATTGTGAACACATTTCACATAGTTTGAAAGGAAACCTTATTACCAATGTAACATTTAAGAGGTAAAAAGCTTTAAGTTTAAGTCTTTAAGAAAAATGTAACTTGAATTGCTGTTTCCATATGGAAAATGAAAACTCTTCAGGACCATGTCATTCATCTGCCAGGAGTTCTACATGAACTCCGTAGTGACATATTTAAAACATAAACTTATTTCTGAAATACTTAGCTCTCTTCAAGTTTTTGTCTTAGAGACCGTAGTAGTGACAATAAACTACAGTGCAAACTAAACAAAACATTCACTTATCAGGGCCTCCTCCATTACACTCCCCACGAAGAACAGAGTCCTAGTTGTGACAAAACATCAATACGACAAAAACAAAAGAGTTGATTGTGAACACAAAAAAAAATGGACAAGCTTCACATTTCAAGTCAAATCCACCAACGAGAGGAATAATTACGTAATTGACAGAATTTAAGGCCTAAAATCGGACTTTCTCACATGCTCCTAATGTGACGGTATGTTTTTGTCCAGTGGTGTTTTGAAAATTGTAAATAGAAAACAGAAAATTGAAATGATTTAAGGGTAAACACACACACACACACACTCACACAGACACACACACACACACACACACACGGTCAGTGGCATCCCTGCAGTTTGCAGAGTGGTGGGACCTGCTAAGAGTGTCCTGGCACTGGTACATCTTGCTGCTGGTGACCAGGGGGCAGTGGCTGATTGTTTCCCGGTATAACTGGTGCTGCGTCACCTTCACCTGCAGGAGAGTCACAATGGCCCACACTCGTTACTATCAGTCCTCTAAACATGCCTGATTTTTTCATCCAGATCCATGAATTACACACAGAAAAATCAATGAAATTTTGAAAAATGCATTATCTAGTTTGTCCAGTCTGGGATTCTGCAAGACACATGGGGGCCTCCGTAAAGAGGACCCTCCCTGATGTACAAATAAAGTATTTCAATATAGAGGGCCCATTTTAGGGTAAATTAAACAACAATTTGTATAATTTAGATGAAACAAACTCGTGAAAGCATCACTAGGATTATTTTATATCCAATTTCGGTCAATAGATCCCTTTCAACTAAATCTTACACACTGGACGTTTAAAGAATGTGAAAATAAATTCCTTGATCTGCCCCCTGATCCAAATCTGCGTCATACATTTCATGGGCTCCTCCCCGATCTCCACACCACATCCTTCCACCAAGTTTTGTGTTCATCCGTGTGGTAGTTTTCGTGAAGTCATGCTTATTACCATATGACAGACATAACCTCCTTGGGGGAAGTGATCATGAGCCTGGCGATGACAGGCCACATTCTTTAAGTTAGAGAAGTGGCTTTAGCCTTTAGATTCATTGAAATGTGATACTTACGTTTGACCTCAGCGTTTGTGCTCTGGGCTTTTATTCTATCCATTTCTTCTACTGCCTGAGGCGAGAGAAAAGGAGAGAAAATGTGAGAGAATCACAAAATACATGGGATCCCCCACGCTATATGTATATGCTACTGTATGCAAAATATATATATTAGTTTGTATATTGTGCTTGCACTAAAGTGCATTGTAAACAGAATACAGTATTGTGTGGGTGCATCTCATCAGCACTGCTACGAGGAAGTGAATATGTCATATGCAAACAAACCATGCATATCATGAATTAGAACTATGTGTTACACTGTGGTTATTGAGTACAGACTACTAAAATCCTGATTGTGTTTCATCTATATAATATTTTGATTGTTTTGTTTTTTTAGTCTACCTGCTGTAGCCCCAACTTCTGAGCATTAAGCTCTTCCTGTTTCCTTTCGAGCTCCTCCCTCTGTGTCTGCAGATCGGCCGACTTCTTGTTGATGTCATTCTTCTCGTTGGTCAGCTGCTGCTCATACTCCCTCAGCTCCTCCTCTGTGTATGCAGGGTTATTATCTAAAGTCTGTGCAGACAGGGGCAGGGTGGAAGACAGGGAATGATCAGATGGAATGAATAGAATGAAAGAACAAATTGAAATTCAGAGCCAGAAAACACAAAAATCCTCTTTCCAACTGTCCTGTATAAACAGAAGAAGAAAAGAGTTCTTACCTCCCACTCGTCTTTTTCATGGAACTCCTCTTTCTGAGTGGCCGCCATGAACTCGCTCATTGACACGAGTCTGTCTTTATCGGTGTCCACCTGAACATCAACATGTGTATCGTCAGTGATATTGAAATGTGTTAAATAGTCAGAAATTCCAATGAAAAATTCGAACTGACGGCATTGGAGCAATATCAAGTGTGTGCATGAACAGGCCTGGTTCATCCATCCATCCATTATTTATACCACTAATCCTTTGAGGGCTGGAGCCAATCCCACCGGACATTGGCCGAGAGGCGCGGTACACCCTGGACGGGTTGCCGGTGCATCACAGGGCCAACCAGACAAACAACCATTCACACTCACATTCACACTTAATTTAGGGTAACAAGTTACAACGACATGTGGAGAACATGCCAACTCCACACAGTAAGACCCCGGCTAAGCTGGAAATTGAATCTGTGTGAGGTGCTTATCACCAGGCAGCACGACTGAACATAACCCCCCACATCTGCTCTGTTACTGTGGCAGCTCACCTCGTTCATAACGTGCTCTCTCATGCGAAGTCTCTCCTCCTCCATCTGAACCATATCATCTTCTTCATTCTCAGAGTTGTACACCTTTTCAAGCTTGAAGACAAAACACAGAGATATTTAATTTAAAAGGCTTCTTCGTTTAAATATGACCTTATCCTAAATGATTTAGAACCAGGGCAGTTAGACATAAATAAACAAGCACATTGTAAATACCTCTTTAGTGAAAAGAGCTTCAAGCTCAGTCTCATCTAAGAAACCATCTCCATTACTGTCTGCAACACAAAACAAATGACTGGAATGAACAATGAACATATGTGTCAATAGACTATTTCTGAACAGATGTTCTTGGCAAATATGGCATCTGTGGTTACCATGGAGTTTGAAAAAAGTCTTGGGTTCAAAGTCCTGTGGATCCAATCCGTCACCCTCCTGCCACACTTCCTTCAGCTGGTCTTCACTACCCTGCACAAACATACACACACACAGGTTGTCTGAATACTGCTGTTGAGTTGTCCAGATAATTCTTCCATCTAATAACTCAGATTTAAACCAAAGATCATGAAAGTAATATCTGAGGCTTCTGCTGCTTAAGTAAAGGAGTTTCAGCCTCTGGTGCATCTTGTAATGAGGGTAACTCCAGCAGGACACTTACTGGATGATTGACTTTGGGATGGTCAGCGTGTTTCTTCCTCAACTCCTCATAATGCTGCTCTTCCTTCTTGCGATCATCCTCACTCAAGTTCTTCAGATGTTCCCTCTTGTCATGCTCCTTCATCATCTCATATCTCTTGAAGTCATCGTGACGGTCCTTGTCAAAGTTCTCCAGGTCACTGGTCGCCTACAAATGAAAAAAAAAGAAGGGAGAATTCATACTTTGATGGAACTTTATTCTTTCTGTCAGAACAAAGGAGGTGCAGTCAGAGCAGCTCTATGGATGATGAAGCCCACTGCTTGGCAGAATTATTTTTTTAATTCATAGCGCAGCCTGGGCTTAAAGACACACCCTGCAGGTATTCCCATGAAATACATTACAGTGTCAAGTGAAAGCCGTTATCAACTAAGCAAACCCTCAGTACTGTTTACATTTTACCAAGCAGTCCCCACGGCATAAAGACACCACACAAAATGAAACCCATGCAGATTAAAGTCAGAAGACACATGCAGTTGAGTTTACTTCTGTGTAAAGCAAAGAGTCATGATAACCCAGTGAGCTGGCTTCCCCTTTGCCTTTTCAACCCAGTCTCTCAAAACCAGTTAGTATACCTCTGGTGAGCTAGTTCTCTCCAACAAAGGACATAAAGCTAAGAATACCTAACATGCTGACGTGTGAACACTCCCAAGAATCACGTCATGTCTGAAACCTGGAATTCTAATATTAGCAAAGAGTAATCTCAGTAATATTCACTGAGATTACTGTAATTATAGTAAGTCCTGTGATGCAGTTTCATAATAGAAACAGCTCTACAGTACCCACAACATGTGGTCGCAACAAACACGGGACGAAAAGTAGGAAAAACCACTGACTCCCAACAAAGTGTCGAAATGTAACTATGAGATACCCAACTAGTATGTATGCTAATGATGTGTGTGTGTGTGTCTGTCCTGTGTATGTGTGGGAGGCTGACAAATGTATGAACAGCGTTTAGGAGCTGTTCCCTCTCTAACTGTACCGATTTGATGAGGCGGTCCAGGTCGTCCACCTCAAACGTGTCTGGGTTCATGTGGTTGAGGTGCTCAAACTGCTTGAGCAGGGCCTGGTGGTTCAGTGTACGACCTGCAAGGGAGAGAATAATGAATTAAACATTATTATCATTATTCATTTATTATCCTTTAAAGTCAATGTAGGTGGATAGGGAGGTAGGTGGATGGACTTTTTTTTATCCCAAATTGAAACATATCTGTGTTACAGAGGCATAAGGTATTTTTGTGCATAACTGCTAGTTTACAGGTGATTAATATAATATAATATAATATAATATAAAACAGTTGTGTCATTCAATAAACTGACTCACTCGTTCCCATGTGTTGTCCTAAGACATTACGTGCCTCAGCAGTTCTTCTGTGCACTGGCACACTGGTGCTACCGGCTTTGTTTACTCAAGCTTCATTTCAAATAAACTCTGGGAAAGAGCTCAGTCTAAGTGAGTAGCTGCAAATGTGTTTTACAGCATGATCGAATGGCTACCACGCCATCTCTAAAATGTTTCCACACATCCTGTCCAAGTTGCCCTTGTCTTGTTGTGATGTCTCCGACCATGATTTTATTTGTAATTGTTGACTTTTGTTCTTTAACTACGCAATTATTAATATTTATGTGTTCCTCATCTTATTTTATTGAACGTGTCATTCAGCAGTTGGAGAGATTACAAGTCACTGTGAATTGAGGTAGTTGGAGTATTGCATCATGTTCTTGTGTCTCAAGAGCCTGATCCTAGATCTGACAGTGAACCAGCCGCACACTCTGTGTTAGAAAACGTCTTGTAAAGTGTCAAGAAGCACAAGTTTGCTGGTGTCACATTATACCAGTATTGACCTCTCTTCAGTGGCTACCCTTTAAATTCCAGTCGGTTTTAAAATTGTTTAGCATTTTTTTTTAATTTCAAATAGGCTGGAACCACTTTATTTAATCAAACTGCTGCATCTTTACACTCCATCCTGAAGACTGAGGTCAGCCAACCTGATACTTGAGTGATCTATAGGCTTAAAAAACAGAAGTCCTTGCAGTGGCTGTGTCTAGTACTTTCTTCAATGGTGGTTGTTTTAACCGTGCTCTATAAACAAACCTTTACTTGAATTGATGTACGCAGTACTCGGAGGATCACTCACCATTCTCCCCCTGGACGTCATGTTTGGCTTTGATAAGCATCCGCAGCCGGTTCATCTCCTCCCTCTTCAGCTCGTCCAGCTTGGTCCGAAAATTGTGGTGGACAAAGTACAGCTCTCTGGAAAGTTTGCCTTGCTGCGGGCGCAAAATCAACAAAGCACAGCTCAATACAAACAGGCTCTTGCCACAGGCTTGCAAATAAACAACGGGATGCTTTTAGCGAGTGAGCAGACGTCTACCTTGATGTCATCCATGTTGGCATTTTTAAGCTTCTCTTTAAAGTGGGGGTCTTTCTCCAGGTACTCAATGACCTCTCTGAGGTAGCGGTCATAGTGCAGCCCGGTCTCCTGAGGCATAAACCAAACCACACAGCGTTGGTTGTTAGAGGACTAAAATGTACATTTAACTTGTTAATACCTAACTTGACATGGGCATTGTTGATATACATTATCGATTATTGACAGGCATTGACATTTTTTGGGGCGGCCAAATCATTCCTGATATTGCCGTTGTTTGCTTTGATCTAAGCGAAATGTCCCTGTGTGTGACATTGAAATAATGACTCACAGCACTCTGTGGTGGCTCCAGCTCGTCCGCATCACGCTTCTCTTTGGACTTGTCCACACTGATAGGCACTGACTGGATACACAGCCACAAACTCAGCAGAACCAGCCCACAGCGGGCAAATGCTTTGCTGCTCACCATCTGGTTACATACATTTAATAAGAAACAGACAAAGGAAACAGGAGTTAATTTGGTATGAAATTACATTAATTACACTAAAATTGTCTAATAAGGTAGAAGAAATAAGGCTTGAGTGTCCAGTATCTGACACATACGTTTGTCTTTACAATAGCCAACCCCCTTCATTTTCTCAAGTATTGCAAAAGGTGCACAAGCCACAACTTCTCTCAGGCACCATGTGAGAGGAGCTTATGCAATTTTGGCTTTATCTGAAAAGGATTTTGAATTCCATTTATAATCGACTTTTTATTTTTACTGTGACATGTATTTGTACTCTATCCTGTTATTCCACTGTACTGTGATCTTGGAGCAAGCTGGCACAATCATTTCTTTTGGGATTAATAGATTGTATCTTGTTTGATCCTGTCTCTGTGCAGCACACGTGTTAAGTGGATGACCAAACAGCAAGATTACTTTCAAACAACCCCTCTGTCTGAGACCTGTAACTCACGAGCACATACACCGGCTGGTGGTGCCATGTAAATAACAAGTTGTTTGAGGTTTCTAATTCCTAATCCGACAGAGGTACAAAAAGCTACAAAATAAGCCTTTTCATTTCCTGATAAATGTCAATAACAAACAGAGGTTAGCAGTAAATCGACACGTACTTTGAGCTGGTGAGCTGAATCTCCACCGGGTGTAGTTTGTTTACAGCTGTCATGTAGCAGCTCTTATAATACATCCATGTCCACCACTAATACAAGTCTGCCGTGGCCACAACCTACAGGGGGGGTGATGTTCACCATGGCAACGGCCCGCCTCCGCAGCCTCGCATTGGGCAGAAGAAGGTGCACGTGCACAGTACGACAGTCGCGTTGAGAGATGATTGGCTGCTGGGCCCATTAGTCGCAGCGTGTCAGAGCGTAATCTGCTCTTCCCCATGTTAAGGTGCGTTGAGCCAAACCGTACGTGGCGCTCGGTCTCCCTCCCGCGAGGGCGGAGTTAGCGCCTGAGAGCAACACTAATGTGTTACGCGACAGCACGTGGCTACGAATAATAAATCATTAAGCCTGTTAGTAGAGTTAATGCTATTCCCTGAAAAATGGAGACCGCACCCTTGTTTACAAGATAAACTCAGTTGTCAGTTTATAAGTTACACTTGACACTTAAAACTAAGGGCATCTAATACAGTAATAATATACAGAATCCTCCCTCCAGGTTATAATTCACTTTTTGTTGTAAATGTTTTGAAGAGGTGCTGATGCTTCATTTTGGAGGATGCAATGTGTGGCGCAGTTGCGCTTACAGCACTTCAATTGTATTCAAAAATGTAAACTATGTTCTGACACAGAAATGGGTACTTATGAACCTTATCAAACAAAAGGTTCCATCACATTGATAGACTGTTCCTTGTAATTCACGCTGATGCATTCAGTTTTTATGTTTTTACATTTGAATTTGAAAGGTGACCAGGCTTTTGCCATCAGGGGCTCTGAATGTTGCTGTGATTGTGTTTACCACAACAAACATAACCGTGTTTATGTCTTGTGCATTGATTGTTTAATGTTGTTGTGTAATTATTTTCCTGTTGAGTATTGTGCATTTTGAAAGCCCATCTTGACAATGGCATACTGGTTCAGGCTCCAGATTTGATACTAGTATGTGGCAATATTAATACATACATTTGTACTTTAACTGGTTTGTTCATTGTTATGTATCATTAATCTGAATCTGGAACATAATTAAAGCAATCAATTAAATGTAAATACAAAATTAAATGTTGTGGAGTAGAAGAGTAAAGCAGCTGAAACCCAGTAAATGTGCAAGCACTGCAAGAATGCACTTAGGTAAAGTATTGGTTACTTTCCACCAGTGAGTGTCTCACTTGTAGCACAACAACATTACAATCACTTTTTACCAAAGTTAGACAAAGGGACAACATTTACCCAAGTAAAAGTAAAAGCAACACATTAACTTTTCTACTTGATTAAAAGTAAGTAAGGTCAACTACATCAATAACTGTGCTCACTGCATATAAGGTTTATTACAAAAAGAGCACAAACTCTCATATTGCTGAAGACTGCGATGATGCTACTGAACTCACTTTAATGGTGATTTTGGCTGAGTCTCAGTCTCTTCAAT
This sequence comes from Pseudopleuronectes americanus, assembly GCA_038501795.1. NCBI lineage: Eukaryota > Metazoa > Chordata > Actinopteri > Pleuronectiformes > Pleuronectidae > Pseudopleuronectes > Pseudopleuronectes americanus. The sequence goes on along the minus strand of CM076720.1, from coordinate 18,185,164 downwards.
CCATTTGAGGTGTTTCTTCACCAGTGAGTGCAGGAGGCATAGTCTAATGTTACCTGCCCGCTGTGATGGGCTCAGTGGACCAATTCCAATGTGATTGCTGGTTACTTTTAACAATGTGAACAAGTGAAGCAATGTATTGTAAACAATTTAGTGAAATAGAAAATGCTGATATCTACTGATATATGTGGTGGAGTAAAAGGGAGTACCTGCAAATAAATCGACTGTAAGTACAGGTACATGCTTAATGAACTTGAGTGCAGTAACTAAATAAATGTTCTTGGTCACACACCCATTTTCAGTACATTCTGTGTACAAATACTATGCACTTTTTCAAAGGCAGCATTTTGAATGTGTTTTTTTATACTTGTGACCGAGTATTTGTACTTCAGTGAAAGATGTGGGTACTTCCTCCTGCACTCAGCATGAACGTCCCTGCAGGAGTTTTACTTTCATTCACTGGTCCGTACACTTGCTCCTGCTGCCCGCACGATGGCGCTGCTCCCCCGTGTAACCCGTGGTGGAGCGCCCCACTGTGGCTGAAGCGCGATCCAACCCAACCTCCGTCCGACCACCTCGACAGGAACTGACGTCGTCTCGGTGCAAGTGGATGGAAAAAAATGCAGCTGCAGGAAAAATGGCTCCAGACGCCACACCGCTGAAAGGTAAGAAGACAAACCCCCGGTGCAGTGGACATGAGTGTAGAAAAGTTCCCCCCCGCGGTCGTGTGGAAGCGGCCGCTCCGTCGTGCTCAGCCCGGTCCCGACGCACCGAGCCCGCACCTCTTCCTTGTTGTGAGCGGTCGGCAGGAGCCGAGCACAGTCCCTGGTTACTTTTAAATTATTAAATCACTGTCTCTCTCAGAGTCCGGAGCACTATTCGGAGTTATTCCCGTTTGGCTAACCCCAGTCCGCCTTTGTGTTCCGTTGAGCGACGTGCTCCTGCACTTTGTGTGCAGTTTTGCGAGCTTTAGCCGCTAAACTTAGCATCCAACAAAGTTAAAGTTGCTACCGAGCGCTACCAAAAGTGTCCAGAAGTGACATTTGATGCGGTTCACCGGGTCGTTTGGCCTCATAACTCTGACGTGACGTGTTGAAATGTCGTTAACTCTCACGAACAAGCAGCTAGCTCTTACAGTTAGTTATACATGAAGAGTCGTGAGGAAAGCAGTTGTTCGCTGAACGACACTCGACGCATCAGTTGGTGTCAGGTGAGCATCAGCCGACAGGTTGGTTATTTACCAGGTCGGGTCCTAGAAAGATGTGAAGCCAGATGTTGTGTGTTTTAAAGCGAAAACATCTGCTCGGTGTCATCGCGCTGTCCTGGTTACTTTCAGTTTGTGTTGTCAAGACGAACTATCACATATCCGTGTGTTGAATACTTGATACGAGCACAACAACCCAGTGCTATCAGCCCCTTTGAGCACGTGAACACACTGGTTTTCCATAACATCGCACGTAGAAATGAGCTTTTTATCTAATTTAAAATGCAAGAATGAACTTTATAGGCACCAAATCACAAAATGTGCAGGTTTTTGTCCAATTCCAAATCTTGCAGTTGAAAGAATTGCGAAACTGTTTTTTTCAGTGATGGATCTAGAATTTTCTTAAATCAGGGGCCATTAAAGGGCCACGATTTGCACATAGGGGCCATTATATGCCCAAAATTCCTGATTCAGTGAGGTGCACATGCAAGTCGTTCCATGTTAACTCTTTGACTTGGAGCAAAGCCACACTTCATTAAATATATTTTGAAAATGATTTCTTGTTCATGCACATTGTGAACTCGTTGTTGTAAACTAGACTGTTGAAAAGAAATATGGACAGGGGTACTTGTGGAGCCAATCAGATTTTGGCTCGGGCCAGTGCTCCCCTGGATCCACCCCTGGCTCCGCCCCTAGGTGTTATTGTTGTTTTGGTTGCATTTTTATCAAAGCAGGTACATGATTACATGAACTGTTTCAAAGCTACATGATCTAACATGGAATACTGTACTAACAGGAAACAAAGTGCTTTTCCCCCTTATTTTTATGGGCAAAGTTCTGCACAAGTGCAGCCGAGAATGGCCACAAGTTTTACTGTCTCGTTTCCTTACAGCTGCAGAGCATACTTAACAAAACTGTTAACTTGATCTGGTAACTTATTTTAGTTACTTATCTTTGTTTTAAAGATGTTGGCCTGTACTTTGATCAGCTGCTTATTGCAAATATCTGAACTTTTGCATGGCTGTTTGAAGCCAAACTCAGTCAGGAGAGTTTTTGTGAACTATTGAAGTGCAGCCCAAATTGATCTTTATTCCTAATTTTATTCAAAACTTTCAAAAGTTACCGGGGTTCGTATAAATTATCCTAAAATGTCTATGGTTTTCAATATTTGAGGGATACAAATCTTAATACCTTAATAGCCTTAAGCCTTTGCCCAGTACTGTATATTGCTCTGTAACTTTACCTTGAATAAAAAACAGGAACAAATTGATTAAAACAAACATGTATGCAATGTCAAAGTGTAGAAAAAGATGTTGCTACAACATGAAAGTTGTCTAAAAGATGAATGGATTTTTTAAAACCTTGAGTTGCTTTAATGGTAAATTAAAGCCATCAAATATGTGCTTAGAAGTAGGGATGCACGATATATATAGGTACAATATGTTATAGGATTTATTTGTCAGAATCGGAAATTATAGCCGATAAACTTCAGATAAATACATTGCGGATAAGCCAGCCTGTATCAATTTCGCTGTCCATGGAGTCATTTTCAGTTAACAGTTAGCAATTTCTGTTGACAGTGGAAGTGCCTCTACGGGCTACAGCTGCCACAAACACTGTTTTTGTTCTGTTCACAATGGAATATTAATTCATCCATATTCGCTTACTATATGTTGCAATTTAACCCTCAGGTGTGCATAAACTACTGGCTATGAACTTATTTTTAAGAAACATGACATTATTATCGGTATCAGCCATGCAAAGCATGTAATTATCGGTATCGGCCGAAAAAATCTATATTGTGCACCCTACTTAGAAATCACGATGGTGGTTTTGTCAAACTATCACGCAAATGATTTGCCAAAACTCCAGACTCTCATTTGATATCACCTCTACATACCTAAATCTTTAAACTCAGGCAAGCATTTTCCCAGGAGGCTTATGGTTAGAGTAGTTGTCGTCTTGTCAGTAGAGTACGGATGTCATGCTCAAGTGTCCTGCAGGACGTGGGCTCTGCCGGACTTTGCCAGGGTGTAGTGGACCAGATTTTGCAGTGTTTGTTTGTCTTGGCTGCAGTTCCCTTTCCTTCATGTGGGGGTTTCATCTGTTGTATGTCTCCTGCTGCCATATATAGACCTCAACAACATGGCTATCTTGAATCAGAGTCCTTATAGAAATAGTTTTGGTTATCTAACAAAGCTTGGGTCCTGTTGAATGTATAGTTAAAATAGAACAGGTTGACCTGATGTACTTAACTCAGCCTTACCTGAAGTGGGAGCATATTAGATCAACTGAAATGATCCACAGTGTAGAACAGTTACGAAAAACTTGACTGATGTTCATGAAGTTTAATTTCACTGCCTTGTTTCTCAGATTAACCCTGAGTTTATGCCAAAAATCAGGAAGCCTCGGCCGCTCAAGTTGTGCTCAATGTGTGCTCAATGTGTGCTAAATGTGTGCTCAATGTGTTAACTTGAACCACCCAATTAAGGGTCTTTGATATTTGGATTTTGATGGCTTTACAGTGACATTTTTGCATACATTCTTACTATGCACTAAATAAATAACATACCGTGGTACTACTTTGGTCAGAGCATGTGACATTTCTGCAGAGACTGAAGCCATCACTGACATGAGTTCCCAAGAGCCGAGCTATCTTCTCTCCCTCTTTTTATGCTTTTAGTTACCCCAAGCTGTTTCCTGGTAGAGTTTTGGAACTGAGCTCTCCTTGTCAAAGGCTCAATGAATGCAGCCACATTGTCGCTGCCTGCTGGTGTTAGCACAGCTGATAAGACAATCTTGGGCCACGATGCTAACATAATGCTAACAGAGTGAGTGAAAGCCAGAAGAAGAGAGAGAGAGACCCATTGGGCTGCTTAGCATGCCAAATTCCTCAGCTGCACAATAGTGCGAGGATAGCAGGAGCCCCAGCAGAGCCAGCCTTCACCACAATGGGAGGGGAAGCTCAGGAGAGGCCGGTGACGCCTGGAGAGAGAAGGAACTCGCTCAACTCTGGGGCTGTGATCATTCGATGAATGGTTGCTTTGAGAAGGCGCCGTGTCATTTTAGGACCACAAAACAATCTTTGCAACAATGTTTCTCATGTTTTAGAAATGGGATACTTTAGGCTCCTTCCTGATGACCAAAAACAAGCTAAGATTGATGACTTCACTGTAGGATTATAAAGGGTTTATCTTACACTGTATTTTTATATTTAAACTGAATTGGCAGATTAATTGATGAAGTAAATAAAGGAGCTCACACATTTTAAGTTGACTGCAAGTCAATAAGTGAGGTGAGTCATATGTCTCCTCCTGGTTAATAACACCTTGAGCAATTGTTTGATTTGGTCTGTTTTGGTATATGGTAAGCCTGTTGCAATGTGCGCCTTGCATTGTCAAGGGGAAAGACGCAGTAGGGCACTAACGGAGGAGAGATTGGTGCGAATGAGCGAATCAATTTAAACGCCATGAACGTGATGGTTATACTCCCCATTCTAGTTGTATGACCTAGTTGATGCCCTTGACTCTAAAACAAGCACAGGCAATTATTGGCCATGCCTGTGTGACAAATGGCTGCCAGTCAATAAGCAATTGAAACATGGGCCCAGGGAAGCCTGAGATAAAGAACTGCCAATTAACAAATGAAGCTGAGCCTTGGATGGCTGTGGTTCATGTTTAAGAGCATGTCATACCTTTCTCACATGCTGCAGTGGACTAGAGCACTCAAACCCATTCATTCATTTGTACAATGAAGTGACATAGGGAAAGGCACATATATAGCACCATATATGCATGCAGTCAATTAATTATTTGTCCCTGTGGTTTCCAGGTTCATCTAAACTGGCTTATGGGGTTTTCATACAGTTAGGCCATGTGAAATTTCCCTTTGTCTTATAATAACCAGCGGTTTTCATTACAGCATGGTAATATGGTTAAATTCATACTGACAGTAATATTATACATAGAAATCAGACACACAACTTGTACTATAAACAATAAATGATACAGATTATATTTACATTAAGTTAAACTCTTAGCGCAAACTTGTAGCTGTTAAAGTGATATGGTGATCACTTTAATTTAGTTACACAAGACAACTTTTTTTCCAGCTCTATATTTATCTAAATGTTGCTCCATTCCCAAGCAAAAGCATTATGAGCAATTGTAATAATATTTATTTTAAAATTGGTTCATTGATCTTAATCGAGGAATTAGGTGGAAACAATCGTGATATTGATTTGAAGTCGTTTCACCCTCTACGTTTGATCCAATGAGTGGTTGTCCAAAAAACCTCCTTCAGGTGCAGTGAGATGACATAAACATTCAAAATGATGTACAACTTTCTTTGAACCTGTTTGAACACCTCTTGTGTTTGTGTAACTAAACCAAATGTTTCCCCCTTTCTTAGGTGTTTAAAGCTCTGCTCCCCAGCCTTTTGGGCCACGCTGACTTAAAAGCTATCATACTCATGGCACCTTCCAGTTGACAGAATGGCTCAGATATCAAGTGGTAATGGGTTCAAGCTGGATGTCCCCCAACCAAAGGGGGTTGTGGGTAAAGAGGAAGCCCTCCGAATGGAAGAAGAAGCTTTGGCAAAATTGCTAAAGGAGAAGAGGCCCACTCTTTCAACTTCAGCACCCTCATCTATGTATGCAACGTCCACATCTTCCTCAAAACCAAAAACATCGAAATATACCACTACTGCTCCTCATCCTTCACCCTGTGTTAGGAAACCAGAAAAAGACCTCATTGTTTTCCCAGAGACCAAGAAGCAGGCAGAGCAGGTCAAGTTCCGGGATATTGATGTGGACAAGCTAACCAATGAGGAACTTGAAAAGCTCTTATTGGATGAAAACTTTGGGGCTAACAGCAAAGTCTCCACACCCTCGCCACTGCTGGGGTTTAATCTCAGTGCCTCTTACCCTGGAGGCCATTCCTGTACCTCCTCACCTTTTCAGGGCAGTCAGTGGACACCTGTCCTGTCCACTCCATCAAGCTCTAGTGGGTCTACTCCCACCCATCAGCCCACCCCATTGTTTCCCTCTGCTCCATTCCCCAAACCAGGCACTTTTCAAAATGGTTTCACTCCATCCATACCAACCTTCATGGCTCTGCCAGCACAGCAGCCATCCTTTATGGCCTTCACTCCCATCCAGCCCGCTGCTGCCATGGTCTTCCCACAACCAGCTGTGGACCCAGAGATGGCCAAACTGTTTGACAAGATTGCCAGCACCTCAGAATACTTGAAGAATGGCAGATCGGCCAGCACTGACCTAGATTCCTCTCAAGTGGGCACAGCTTCGCTGGCACCCAACCCACCAGCCCAGCAGCCAGCAGGGATGGAATCCTCTAGCGTCAATCGCTTTGACTGGTTAGATCTGGACCCCCTGACAAAGCATAAAGCTGAGAATGAGGAAGGGACCCAGGTGTCAGGAGATACTGCACAGACAGTACCAGTCCCTGCAGGGGATCCTTGGGATGCAGTGCTCGAGACTGAAGGGAACAGTAGTAACAGCAGCTCCCCGCTGGAGGTGAAAGCACCAGTGCCAGTTCGCTCACAGCACAGGAGGGCATCAACAGGAGCTGCTGTCACTAGGAGTCACTCGCTCAACATCCCAGGGACCTCCTCCCAGCACAAACCAAACAATCAGGTAGGATAAGATAAAACGTTAGTGATCCACACATCAGGGAAATTCAGTTGTTACAGCAGCAGACAAGTCAGAATGAGGAACACAAGTACATTTCTTTCCTTTTTAGATTTTAGGGTTTTTCTGCAGAAAATTGGGCCCTTTCATGATCTCGCTGTGATATAGCAGGGAGAGTTATTAACAGGAAATTCTCTTGAGACCTCAGACATTTTTGGCAGTTTTCAGACATTTCAATGCTGTTTTGACTGCTCTATTTCTCTGGTTCTCAGTGGGAAGGGCTCAGTTAGAATCAATACATGTCGCATACTTAAGTACCCGTGTCATGATCAGGATTAGAAGTACTATTTGATTAATTATCTTATAATGATTAAGGCATTGTTTGCTAATAGTGTCAGACCGGCTGTAAATCCGTTCCACCAACAGCCACACAGCTCTGATGAAGCAGAAAAGCTGAGGTTTGGAGTGAGAACTTCAATAGAAATTGCAGTGTTAGTCATTCCATTTCCTCAACCGCATCTTACAATCCAGACCAGTATGGTTTTACCCTACCACCTGCTTTGTAGCTGACACCCTGAAAAGTCGATTAACAAGTTTGCAATCCATCTCTGATTGGCCTATTGGCTCACTTATATGTGGCAGAATAGATTCTCAAATACAACCACAGCTCATATAACATGAGTGAGCGGGCCTAAAGTTTAGTCAGGGAAGACGATGGACCAGCACAGGCAAAATATCCCCTTTACATCTGCTCCTTGTAATGACGTTTTTCACTGTGGCTTGCTACCCACTGATTCACCCCACAAGTTTTTCCATTTTGTGCTTAATTTTGCCAAGCAAGACACGAGTGATCTAATTTCTTGCGATGAATATTTATAGAATTAATTTGGGACAATGCTTTGGGCAAGTGGCATGGGGCATTGTTTCGTCTAAAAAATCTAAATCCTTTTCCCCCCTAAAACCAAACAACCATCTGTCCTTAGGCTAGCAGCTATAGCTTGAGACGCAGAGACAATGCTTGGAAATTATTGCTTTTCTGTGATTAATTAGAATTCCTTTCCAGATATTCTGTCAGAAGTGAATCGCTCCTTTAGGATGTTTAGGCAAGCAGAGTCTGGTTGTCAATTTGTATCACCCACATCTGAAATTAATAGAAAATGTTTAGTCACTCCTGTATCAGAAACGTGCATATCTCAGTACACATGCTAGGATATTACAAGATACTTAACTCCTAACACAATACTTACAAATAGTGTACATGCTATTCTTCTGGACATTGTGTCTGTTTTTTGCTGATGTCAAGATGCCCACTTCCTCCATATAGTGTTTCTCTGTGTCAAAAACAAACAAGTGGTCTCTGTGGTATGTTACTCACACCAGGGTGATAATTAACCTTAAAGCCCCATATAAGGCCCTTCTTTGCTGAATTCCTGATGAATGTGTAAAAACCAGGAAATTTGACAGAATTGGAACATGTTGTTTTGAAAAAAATTATGGTACAGGGGACCATTACATCACTGTACTGTTCTAGTTGTTCTTTAAAGTGCATGTATGGGATTGGAATAGACGAAGGCATCTTCTTCAGTTGTACTCTAAAACTGTGTTTGTTTACACTTGCCTATATTCTATGTTTTGGTTCAAGCCTGCTTTCCAGGTTAGACTACCACGCTGTGTAACCTGAACCCTTTTAGCTCAGCGCTCTTCTCATCTGTCCCTCTACACTCTCATCTTAATATTTTATCTAGTTTTTTTTGTATGCGAGGTTGATGTGTACGTTTGCTTGCACTGCTTGTTCCGTCAGCACCCATGTTGTCATAAACAGGAACAAGCAACACCAGAATGCGGAAAACAAAGTGGGCTCAGAAGTTGCTGCGCCAGCACTCATTTACTCTTCTTTGGAGAAAGAGATGCTGTATTTCTTTTCTAAGTTTTGGATTCCTCTTGCAAGCCCTACTTTAAAGTAGTGTGATTAGATGCTGTGATGTGGGAAAAATAAAACAGTACTTCCAATACCTGCTTCCCCAATTGTCTGTGGGCGGAAGGTTTGTAATTTGAAGCAACAGCTGTATATGTTCTATTTGCAATAATAGCTATGCAATTCAAAACGGAACAACAAAATAAAACAAGCAGAGAGTCGGCCAATGTCTGCAGGATATAGGAACATGAATACAGAAACCACTCAGCTGAGGGGATCACTGTAAAGATTGTGAGGATTGGCCCTGCTTTCCAAAAAAAACTAAAATACTGCCTTCACCTCACTTTTCTTGAATGACCAATGTTTTTATGCTGAAGTTGCTGAAGAGTGGTTTGCATTTAGATTACACAACTTAAAATCTGCTGGAGCTTTATACGGTAAATCTTGGTAGTGTATCTATCTCCTTTTTAGTGATGTCAACATTACTTTATGCATCTGTGGGCGTGGTAGTTATCTTTAAAATGAAAACCTTTTAGAATAAGATACAGTTGTCAAAGAGGAAAAGCAATTATGGACATTATTATGGGAATCTGACAAGACTTTGCTTTAAGAGTTGATATAATGTTATGACATTTATCAATTTTAATGACTGACTGTCAAGCAATGACTCTATTGCAGAGTTAGGCTGCAACTTCTTAACAGTAAATCTGTTTTTAATGGAGTCAAACAGATACTAATAACTTTGTTATGCTAATAACACTGTTGCCCTAAATAAGTTCCTGTATGTTGACTGATCAGTTCCAGTACAGACACAACTCACCTCTCAAACATTGCTCTGAACGCTTAAAGAAACTTTCTGCTACTCAGCAACACTCTGAAACAATGGTTTGAGTCGCACTGTGGTTGAAAGTTGACTGAAGTGTTTTTCCAAGCCACATAAGATATTTATTTTCTTCTAAAACATTACATCTCCTCATTAACAGACAGGAAAGAGCATGGTGCACAGTATTTGATCTGCCCTGTTGTCACACTTGCAATGTGCCCCAACCGTTTTTTTTTACGTGTGTCCCTGTGCATCAGCCTGCAGTGGCCAGGCCTTGTTGTGGTTGGCAAGAGTGCACTGGTCGGATGGGCAGAGGGCTTTAAGATGGAATAAATAAAACATAGTAAGAACAGGGCTATCAAGTGTGTCACACCACCACTTCTATATGCTTCATTCTCTTTCTCCTCCTTTAGTCTCCTCACTCTCTGTTTAACTTTTTTTCTTCCATTACTTACCATTTCATTCTCTGTCTTCACAGTCTCTCAGTTCAAGTCCTCAGCTTTGTCAATTAACTGCGTCTGTCCACCTTTCTGCTCCCCCGATATTCTTCCACCTTAGACTCACTGACTGCCCTTGACTGGCTGCTAATTCCTTCCTTCGGCCTTTAAGTTGGAGGTTAAAGATAATCAGCAGTCAAACAAATATATCTCTATCTACAGTTTAGTCGTCACGCCTCACTGCACCAATTCCTTTTCAGACCTGGCTCTGAGAGTCCATGCGTCATTTACCTCACGTCGCCATGTCTGAGGCAGAACAGATTCATATTGCTTATCGTCATAATTGTTTTTAAAAAAGGGTAGTTTCCTTGATGCAGAGTTACCTGTTTTTTGGTTCATGTAGTGGATCAACAAATCCGGAGATCAAATGGTAAGAACTGAAAAAATCTACAAACTTTATAGTCTGCAGAGAAATGAAGAGTGAAGTAGCGCATGAAGCAGATTTGATTGAAAATATATTATTCAGGACGAATTACTCCTTGTTTTTGGTAACACTAATGATGCACAGTATGAGTGTGGTTAATGGGAAGTATAGGTATGTAACAAGCTGAGAAGCAGGTCAATTAGATTCAGTTTTTGGGAGACGTGTTTGAACACAGTGAAATGTTTTTTCTTGCCCTATCATTACAGATTGGTTGAGCGTGTTCATGCCTGTTTGTTCTAGCACTGTTTCTTGAAAATGATCTGCAGGCTCAATTCTATCTGAACTTGTTTGTGATTCAAGATCACTGCAAATGTGATCATACAGTATGCCCGGACATACCGTTCATTTGAACACTGAAATATCTCTTGCCTCTGCAGACTTTAAGTGCTCTGGGAGCTCTTTTACATCTCTCACACCTACACACCATCCCACTCAAGACTCTGCCCCATTTTTTTTTATATTCTCTATAATTGCACCCTAAGCATGAGTATGAGATGCTTGCGCAAACATAACACCCAAAATACCAGGAAGATTGTAGGGCTAGAGGATGTTGCAGTACACGGATGCAGAGTGGATTCCAGTTAAATTTGTGACTCACTGGGCAAACAGCTCTGTGTCTCCTCACCTTTGACCTTGTTTACTGTCAGAAAACCGAGGAAGCTTTGTGGAAGATGAAGTGAGGAAGCAGGTAGAGAGAAGATACATTATGGAAACCTTGCCAATACGTTGGAAAGGAACTGTCAGTCAAAGAAAAACAACTAACAACTAAACAGAATGTCTATTTGACTGTCTGTCCCTAGAACTGAATTTATTAAGCCTGCGAATTCACTTGATGACAGAAGTGTGCGTGGGATAGTCACTACTCACTTCCTAATTGAAAGAAGAAGTTGATATGTGCTTTCAGAGCAGCTTGTTCCTCTGATGTAACACCCAGAGCTTCTGTTGACACTGAGTGTCATCGATGATGCTATTTTCAAAGTACGGAGTAAATATTGTTCATCTACACAGTCAAAAATGTTTTAGCTTATAGTCAGAGGTTGCTGAGAAGTCACAACCCATTAAAATCAATCTTTCATCTCCTCAGTAAGTGCTGGATCAGCATGACAGCCCCACTCAACATTTCCCACAAACAGTTCTGAAAGCCTGGAGCAACTGTAGTAGTACATTTTACCTTAGAAATGGGCCGCTTCTGTTTAAATAAAAAAGATTTTACAAGTTTAAGTACAGGCAACTCACCAGTTGTTGCCATACAGCTTCTCGAGTTAGAATATATTTATGTAATTAAATATATTTTATATAAGAGTGCACGTTTGGTATGGCAGTGTTTTTCCTGCATAGAGAATGACAAGGGGGCCTCCTCAATCAAACTCGTGCCTGCCTCCCGAAAAAAGTATAGTAAAGTGGAAACCTCTTATTGTGATAACTTTTGTCCCGGGCCATCATCACTATAAGTGATGATTACTATTAAAAATTGTGTAGCTTCTGTATGATAGACCTGGGACTTGAGAATAAGGTTACAGTGCCTCTCTCGTTCTACAGACAGCCAGACACACACACAGACATTGTGATCGGATACATTTATAGACTTAGACTGGGTAAAAAACTACAGAATTTGTAAATTTAGTCAATTTACCGGTAGCCGGAGGAGACGGCTCGATTTGGCTGGGTTTACGCGTTGATTCACACGAATGATAGACACAGAGAGGAGCAGAACATCACTGATAGAGATGGTAAAACTTTTTTTTACAGTCCCATCATGTATGAAAATACCTAAATTTAACACTGTAAACGGACTTGGTGGCTCCCTACCCTGGGCTTGGTGGCCCTTTGGCCAGGCTAGGAACACAACGGACCGGGCAGTAGAGCTCTCCGGGTCCCTGTGCTCCCTGGTCTGTGCCCCAACGCCGTGTGCTCTGCCAGACAGCCCTAATTTTCGGCCAGGAAAAACCCTGTATCATTTTCATTACACTGCCCCAGAGAGTTAATGAGGAGTCCGATGTCTCGATGTGTACTGTAACTCAATACTGATGTTGGGCCTGGAATTACGACCCGCCACCAGTGTTGGTTAAGTCTTTCAGTTCTGCTACTGTGCAAAGTCAGTGCTTCCTTGCAGGTTTGGTACCCAAGAAACGCACCACAAACTCACAGAGTTTCGTATGTCAAATTCTAGCGAAAACAAAAATGTTTCTGCTAAAATGTGTGTGCTCAGTTTTTTTTGTTTGCCCTTGATAACAGTCGCAATCATGAAAAGGCTCTGCATGATTGAGCCGTGATTCCGATTTTGATAACATGAGCTTCGAAAGTTATTTGATTGTGAACAAAATGCATTAACAGTTAATCATCTAGTTAGTAGATTAATAAACAAGTAGATGTTCAATTGTTTTTCTTGCATTACATTAGAACTTAATTCTACTTTCTCCAAATTATGTTGGTTGGGATTTTTGTGAGTAATACATTTTACCTAATAAAATGTTTAACTAATGCCAGAAATGCAAAAAACTATGCTGAATTGTTTTTTATCTCTCTCTCTCTCTCTCTCTCTCTCTCTCTCTCTCTCTCTCTCTCTCCCTCTCTCTCTCTCTCTCTCTCTCTCTATATATATATATATATATATATATATATATATATATATATATATATATATATATATAACAATTCATCCATTACAAATAAACTATTTGTATGCCCCAGAACCGCTGGACTTAGTGTGTATATGTTGGACTATGTTGGAAAATATATTTGCTAGGATTTCAAAAATGTATTCCCTTCAACCTTAAGCTGTTAACAAAAGTGGTGAAACAGTTACCTTTAATTAAGCTAAAAGTGTTAATCTGTAGATGCAGAAGTCACACTTTTCATAATCAATTATGTCTCACTGTCAAGCACAGTGTGGCCAACTTAGAGATGAGGACACCCATGACAAAACTGTCTCCTTTTAGGCCCGAGACAACTCACAGCAGGGTTGGAAATGGTGGAAAAAGCACTTCTAACAAGTTCCATGTCTAGTCTGTCTGAAAGTGGACGGAAAATGCATTAAGGAAATCCATCATAAGAAACTTGGATGATTAGAAAAACAAATTTGAATTACACTAAGCTCTGTGAAAAGATTTTGCATCACAAAGTCTACAACTGACTTTCTTTGGATTATAGTCATCTCTGTTGGCATCACTGACCACAAATTACTGGTCACATTAACTCTCCATGACCCTGAAGATCAGCCACTGTTGGGGTTGTAATCTTCCTTTCCTTTCTTGTTCCTGGTATTACAGTGCGTATGGTCACACTCCAGTAAAAGCAGAGGAAGTGTGAAGCATTAGTCAACGTGTGAATCATTTAAAGCTCTTCCCATGACTTCAGATACCAGGAGCTCTCTGTCTAGGTCCAAACAAAATCAGTAGAGCGGAACAAAGATGGGTCTGTCCCACTGTACAGCCCGCTGTGTGTGTTTGTGTGTGTGTTGTAGTGTAGTGATCAGCTAACATGGCCTCATTGGATTATGTGCCCATGTTTGTTTTTGCTGAAGCAATCCTGTCTTCAAACATAAACACTGCTAATGTTTTTAATTCCAATCTCATGAAAAAAATATTACAGAAACAAAGGCTTGTGACAAATTTTGGTGTTTGGGGAGAATAAAGCAGTACGTGTGAATACTCATTGAAACTTTAAATAGTAATTTTGAAAGGTAAGGAAATCCTTAAGTTTGAGAAGAAAAAAAATGTGCAGGCATGATCTGATTGTCCCTGCCCATGCTGGGAGATGCAGGTGTTTTCAGTGTCAGGCCCTGTCCTCTTTTCTCCTCTCCATGCTGTGTTCTGATTTCTGTCTCATGGTGTTATGTCGGGTAAGCTAAGCTCTTTGGACCTTGAAGCCTCTTCTCCAGGGGCTTTGCAGCTATGGTCTAAATGTTTATTAACTAATAAGCCTGCTGAGCGCTGGTATCTTGGTCATTAGGTTTATTACAACTTTTTTTGATTTTCATTATTTGGGTAATTGTTGTTAATCAGAGTCATAGGTGAAAAGGAACAGGAGAAAGGGGTTTCACAGGCGTACTGTGGTTATGTGGTATGGGTGATTACCTGGACATCCTCGCCTTGGTTTATGTGGAGTAGGATGATTTTACAGGGGCTCAGGGCTCGGTCCTTAATCATAGGATTGGTGTTTTTTTTACCATTAAGTGCAGTCCATTCACCACTAGACCAGTGTTTCTTGTGAAGCTGAAGCGATAAGTAGGCGATAAGATTTGTCGAGGATAGGACCTTTTGATATTGTTTCAAGTTTAATAAATGAAATAATTGGAAGGTCTCTTTCCAGAACTAAATTCATCTAAATATTGTACTGGGCTCTTTATGCACTCTCATCACAATTGAAATATCATTTCATATCAATAAAAATCACAATATTTGTAAACTGATTATGATAAGAGATGAGTTAATCCAACAAATTGTAACAAACTAAACAAACATTGGGAGTCTGTCATCATCATTGCACATGAAAAGTAATCTCTCTGCCCCTGGGTTCATCAGCAAACTCAAAAGTTGACAGGAAACCTCTCAGGGGAGGAATCGACCAATATATGACATTCCAAACATATTTTTTTCACCCTCTCTCTTTTTCCTCCCCTTGCTCTCCTGCCCTGTCTACAAACCTTCCTCATTTGGAGTGATGTCAGAGTCCCTGTTATCCAAACCATGACTGAGCACTATTGCAGACAGCCCATAGCTGGGCAACGGAAGGGGTGGTGCCCTTTCACTTCTCATTTCCTGTGCCACAGGAAGCACATTCCTCAGCCGCTGGCAGTAAGACAGCCGTTAAAAGCCGGTGTAACTGCAAGTTCCCGGCAGCAGACGAGTCTCCAGGAATCTCTTAGAGTAACTCCCAGGAGAGCTGTGTCAGGAGTTGTGTGTGTTTGCATGCGTGTGTGTGTGTGTGTGAGTGCGGGCATGTCTGAGTGACAAAGAGACAGACTTACAACTCTTTGAAGTTAACTCTTCAAATGTTTAAGAGGAAAAACTGATTTGATGAAATAATGAACTTCCATGTGTTATATCTTTTTCCAATGAAAGTTGGCTCAGCTTCTTGAGGGTGTAGTTGTTCTTGTGTGGGCCTGTGTTTCTTTAATTTTAAAAGTAAACCTTACTTAAACATAAACTTGTGTTTTAATGCTGCAATTTAAGAGTATAGGTCATAAAGGGGCTGGATATCTCAGTGGGTGTTTCAAACCTTTGTCCTTGCTGACATGTTTATTCTCCCTGTAGGATTCATCGCATTGAGGTTGTTTTTAATAAAACTGCCTCTTCAGCAATCCCTAAACCCAAATCACCATAAAGACCTTCAGCATGGCTGTTTACAGTCTCTTGTATTGTTAAACTGATGTCAGGAATTCATACAGTATGAGCTCGACACATTATCATGACCACACACCGCCAGTCACTGTCTTTGTGTCCTGCCGTTCTCAATCTGGCCTGCTACTGTTTGAACTGTGTAATGTTATTAATAACTGTGTATTTTTTTCACTTTCCTGATTCTGTTTGTGTTAACATGTTTTGTTAATGTAGGACAAGGGAACAGGTTTGGTGAAGAACGCCGCCCTGGAACAACAGGACGCTCAAAACCTTGAGGTTGTTGCCTTCTGTGAAGACGTTAAAATGTAAGATGCTTCCTGGTAGATTGAATGCAAAATAAGTCTAATGTTTTCACGAGTGTGTTTCATCTAAACTGTACAAATTGTTTTTTTTCTTTACCCTACAATGCGCCCTTTATATTTAGATACTTTATATTTACACCAGGAGTGGGTCCTCTCTAGGTAGGCCGCCATGTTTTTTTTATAGTTGTCTAAACTGGAAAAACAAAACTCTTTTAGAGTTTTTCTGACAACTGAAGGCTACTACTGGTTCTCTTTCATGTTTGGAAGGGGAAGGTGAGGTGAGGGGTATTCATCTGCAACAAGCAGCTTCACCACTAGATGTCACACAATTCTACACACTAAACCTTTAAGCTTATAACAGTGTGTCAAATTTTAATATGAGAATAAAATGAAAGAGTTTTCTTGTAGTATATATTATTGCTATTAGTGTCCCCTGCAGAAAGAACATCCACATGTAATAAATCTGCAGTAAAGAGCTGTGTGTGTGCGTGCGTGCGACTTCTGTTCATTTCCTGAGGCTGTACAGAATTTCTCACTCCAGTAGTTAGTATTGGTGGAGCGATGATGAAGCTGCACTTTGGGAATCCACTTTCATTATGATGAAATAAGTCAAGGCCTGCTGCTAATCCATGCATGTGTACTGGTCAACATACGCTTTACCTGCACATCATGTGTTTGCACTGAATAGCATAATAGATCAAAAATATGGTGCGAAAATTGTTGACTCTGTTTCTTTTTCTTTTTTGGTCCCACCAGCCTGCGTTCGAAATTCCCTCATGGTGACATCTCCACCAACCCTGGCTTCGTCCTCAGCCCTGTCATCACCCAGAGAGACACGGGAGGTGACAATAGCTGTTCTGTCAAGGTTTCTATTGAAATCTCGGAGTCTCAGCAGCCTGTAACCTTCACCTGTGACGGTAAGAACCCCTGGAGAACAAATGTCTGTAATCCGAACCTTCTTTGAACCAGGTCTTAACAGGATTGTTGTACAATCCTTTTTTCTGCCCAGTAACAACATAAAACATTTTGTAATTTAAAAAAATCCTCATACGGTGCACTATTGCTTTAAAGTCAGCTGAAAGAGAAACCTTGTGCCCCCCTGCCTTGGAGAATGAACAGCTCAGATTGCAGATAAGAGAGGTCTGAAGGAAGAAACAACATTCACAGCTGCCAAACTCTTCACCCCCTTCCCGTCACATTTTTTCTCTTCCCTTTCATTTTTTCTGTCGTGGGAAGTACACTGCGTTCCTTTTCCGCACAAATAAAGGTTTGTCCCTTCGCCATTGAGTAGCAGAATTCAGCAAAAAGGGACTTCAGTTCAGCCCCCCCCGCCGTCTGACATAGGACTCAGATGTATAGTCAAGCACGGTGGAGGCTGTCAGCAGGGAAGGATTTCCTTTTGGGGACAGGGGGTCCAGACATCTTCTTATGCAGGAGGTCTTCAAATACTCAAAATGTTCATAGCTCAGTGAATTTTCAACAGAGATTGGAGCCGTTTGCTTTGTTATGAATATCATTTGTGTATTTATGTTACAGAATGCTATCTTACAGTATAAATGAGGGTTTTCATACAAAAACCTCTGTCTATCTTGTTCCCTGAAGATCATCACTGCCATCAGAATATATATATTATATACATTTGTGTGGGTGTATTCTGTCTAACAGACTCTCCTACTGACCCAGACACCACTCTAAATAGCTCAGTTCAACACTAACAACCTAAAGGAAGTATATTTACTACTTTCCTCGTTTTACATCAGAATAGTACTTTCTTAGCTTCCTGTGTTGACTCTGAATTTATCTCCATGTTAGTCCTGGTGCCTGGGGTCACTTCCTAGGCATACTTCCTTCTTTCCTGGTATGACATCCAGTTTATTGTTTCCGGGTTGACTTATGTTGTCAGAGTGTTGACCCACAAACTGTAGCTGGTGTTTAGATTCCTCCGGTTGAACACACATTTGCTCTCAGGAACAATAAGTTTTAGTTCTATTCAAAGCTTGGATGGATGGATAAAGTGCTAGAGGAGGGTGCAGGTACTTTTATGTATCCTCTCTTCTGCTCTGTTCTGCTCTGACTGTTATTAACTTTGGGAAATTCTACATTGGGTAACTTTCACTTAATAATGCACAATATTTTGACCTTACCGTGGCTGGTTATCTTGTGAATGATGTAGGTTTACATGTATAGCTTAATGAATACTTAACATTTTTTGTTCAACAGTTCAAAAAGGACATTAATATGTTCTGAAATACATCTGTTGTTATTCCTAGAGTCATTGTATTTGCTTTTTTTTTAATTTTGTATGAGATTAGGCAAAAGGAGAGACAACTTTTTCTTCTGGGGCTTAGCTGAGAACTACAAATGGCTTCTGGGGATTTTTCACATACTGCTGCTGAGAAGAGGAGATGGAAAAGGCAAGAAATGTAAATGAGGTAAAGAAAGCAGAGTATGAAGAAGGAAGAGTATGAGCAAATAAAAATGCAGAGGAAGAAAATCATGGGAAAAAAAAGAAGAAAAAATGTGAAAAGACATTTTTATAAAGAGAGAAACTGAATAAGCAGGTTAAATTGAGAAAGAAAGGGTAATGTAGCAGAGAAAGAAAACAAAATGAAAGGGAGTAAGAAAATGGGATGTGATGAAAAAGGGATTAAACAGATGAAGGCAGAGGGACAGAGGGAGGAAACACGCTGGCAGTTTGACTCAGGTTACTTTTACCGTCTGTGGTTAAGAGGGTGTCGGAGAAGGGAACACCATCATTTTTCTCATTTCACATGTAAAGAAAAGATCTCCCCCTCTTTTAGAATCTTTTAATTTTCACACAATACTTTTGCAGGAATTTGACTTGAGGGATGTTTCTCTTTCAGCTGACTTTTAAGAGAATTGGAAGTGAAATTGTTTTTCAACTTAAAAAGTGTTTAAGAAGTATCTTACCACCGCCACCTTCAAGTTGCCTGATCCACAATTTGTTTCACTAGGGCGTTAGCTTTGGCCAAGGTTATCACTCTCTGTTTGCCCTTTAGTATTAAATGTTATTGCTACACCACAGTACAAATTGAAACACTAAACGACAGCATAATTATTTGTTTGCATAATGTGTCGCGTGACATTCAGGAGATACCAGCTGTGGGTGAGAGGTCAAGTGGTGAGATTGCTGAATTGAAACAAGACAGCAGCACACACATAATGTATCAACATTAGGGGTTCACTCGAGCTCTTACTGTATCCCTTACTCATGTAAGTACATTAGCCTTATATTGCGACCATTATTTATTACACTATGATACTGTGACAGAGTTCCTTTGCTTCTTCAATAACTATGGTTTTCCAGTTGCCTCCACATGTCGCCTTTTGTATCTGATTGGGAGCTGTTACAGAAATAAAAAAATTTCAGTCACAGAGGAATTGAATCACCAGTCGAGTTGAGTAACCAGTCCTTTCACGATCCTACAAGACGGCGACCCAAAACTTGTACCAAAAGAGTTTCTTACTCTAATGTTACTTAGAAATGTGTGTGTCTCAAGTCAAGCATCCATTTCTTTGTCCGTATGTTTCCCCGCCAACACCTTTCCCCAGCCATGTGTGAAATGGTTAGCAGAATGAGGTATAGGAATTTTATCCTCTTTTTAACTGGTGCCCTCAAAAATGCCCTTCCAGGAATTCCCTCACCACCTCAGAGGGCTCACAACATGAGGCGTGACCTGTCTAATTGCTTTGTTACTAAACACTCCAATACAAATCTAACCGCGGCAGCCACCACTGCCACACAGCTACTCTGGACTGTAAAGCTAAACCCACTGGCATAAGCAGTGAGAAAGGACACCATTCCTCTAAAAGGTGGAGGTCTGTTATTGCTGGAGCCAGGGGTGGTCTCCTACCCTGTGTCTATGTGAACAGCTATTAAGTATCCAGTGTGTGTTTGAGATGTGTGTTTATGTGAAGAGTCTGTATCTATCTGCCTGTGTTTGTGTATAGGCATTGTTAAGAGTGTGAAAACCTCTGCAGAAGTAGCTAAACAGACGAATAATCTGCCTTGTGTCAGGTTTCACGTTCCACTCAGTCTTGTGTTGGCTGGACACATCAGATATTGAAGCACATACAAACATCGAGAGCTGACCCCAAATCCTCCTGATTTAAAATCCTTCCACCAAACAGCACATGCTGTATTCTTTTGATTCGAGGAGAGGTTCGGTTTGAAAAAAAAGTGGAGACGTTCACAATGTGAAAGGATGGTTTGAAGTTGGAGATAAATTCCAGTAAGGTCTAGAGTTCAGTTCCCACAGCAGCAAATATGAAACCCTTCAACATGTTTGTCGCTAAGGGCACGGTCACGGTCACACGTGTGTAAATGAGAATAACCCAGGTAAGAGTTTAGCAAAGTTTAAATCCATGGATTTGACTCACTAGAGCAGAGGTCTTCAACAGGGGGTCCGCGACCCCTAGGGGGTCCGCGGAGGTACTGCAGGGGGGTCGCGAAATGCTTGGTTGATTAGACAATTTTTGATATTTTTGATATTTTTTCATTTTTTTTGTACCCAATTTTTTCCCACAAATTTAAATGTCTTCAAATACAAATTAACATGTATCCAACATATTGAGAGGCTGATTTAAACCTCTGTCTGACAACCTCCATCCGTCAAAGGTTAGATAAGTTGTGTGCTACCCATCAGGGTCCCAACATGAAGCTGTGAATTACTTTAAAAGCTCAGTGTTGTATGAAAGATGTATGTTTATAAATGGGTAATATTTGAATAGCTTAGTATTGAATGCACAATAACAGGGTAGCTATGTTTATACATGGCACTAGGCCCAGTTTAATATAAAACACAATTTTAAACAATATATATAGTAGGGGGTCCCTGCTCCATTTCTCCACCAGTTCGGGGGCCTTGGCCTGAAAAACGTTGAAGACCCCTGCACTAGAGGAAGCCAATGTTTACATTTGAGTATTTGTGTGTGTATAACTGTTCAAAATGACACCTAAACTGTAACCGTTGACCTCTGACCCTGTTGTGTACCATGTCAACTACTTTGAAATATGGTAACTTGAACCACCACAAAGCCATTTCCTGTTGATACACCTTGAATCATGCCGGTTCCTGTTCGCTTGTACAGTGTGTTATGTGGTTTGAAACAATTTAACCTTATTGTCATTTCGTCTTTTCTCTTCTATCATTCCCTTTCTTCCCCGTCCATTCTCCTCATCTTTGTCTGGATCTGTTTTTTCTTTCTTTTACTTCCACTGCCCTTCCGTCTCACATCGGTCTCTCTCTCCCTCCATCAATCCTCTGATCGCCCTCTGTCTCTCCAATACTGTCCTCCTTTTATCTCATCTCTCCATCCCTTCCTCCTCCTTCCTCAGTGAGTTCTCCTGTGGAGTTGTTGATCAGCCAGACTCTCTGCTGGGTCCATGATGACCTGGATCAGGTCAACTTCTCCAGCTACCTGCTCAAAGTCTGTGGC
Source organism: Pseudopleuronectes americanus (assembly GCA_038501795.1). NCBI lineage: Eukaryota > Metazoa > Chordata > Actinopteri > Pleuronectiformes > Pleuronectidae > Pseudopleuronectes > Pseudopleuronectes americanus. Next base: position 18,163,553 of record CM076720.1, on the reverse strand, counting down.
CAGGAGGAGGTGCTGCAGAAGTGAGTACAAACAAAATACTTGTTGTGTTGCAAAACTTTATATTTCCCAAACCCTTAATCTTAACCAGTGGAAGAAAAATCCTTTTCTGGGCTGACTTTTTATGGGTGTTAATTCTTTGTTTTCAATTGGTTTGATTTAGTTTTCTTAAGCAGCCGTCTGCTTTTCGTTCTCTCTCCCTCACTCTTTCTATCTTCTCTGTTCTTAACTTCTTGGCATCCTATCAAAATTCTCCAAAAATAGACGCGGGAGATGTTTCTATATCTCGCCCCTGCTCTCTCTTATCCCGGATACATGGGAATGGATATCATTACGCCAAAGCTTAAAGGCTTCGTACACCCACATGTTCAAAGTTGCATATTTAATCTTTTGTGTTTATAACAGCTGATCCGATAAACGCTGCTTAATTATACGCTGACTAATCTTTACAACCGTTTACCAGCCAGTCTAAATGCATTTAAGCTCCAAGTTGGATACAGAAATGATATGATGTCACTTCACCAGGGCTCAGGGACAAACTGCTGCTTTGCCTCTTTTCTTTTTTAAAGATGGTTGCCGTGTTTTTTTACTGTCTAAAACTCTTGACTCTGTGCTGTCCCCTAGAGGATGTGCTGCTTAACAACCATGCCAATGAAAGGACACATTGAAGTATGTGGGCACTGAGCAGTTGCAGTTACATCTATTAATCTCTTTTTGTACATACAGGCAGAACAAATCAGCCTCACGAGTGCCCATAAACTATTACAATATCACACATTTATTAAATTTTGTCATTCTTGAAGTAGCTATGGAGACTCCTTTATTCTTGACATAGAACCTAGTGAGAGGCCCATCCACACAAGTGAAAAGTGGTTAAAATGTTAGCAAACTAATGCATTGTATAAATGCTTTTGCCTTTTTTCTCCATAATGTGACCTCTCGCTGACTACGATCAAATCAGACCTACACACCAGCCCTAAAGTGAATTTATTCAATCAAGCTGCACCAAATCGCACAAACTCAAAAGATAGCAGTCCCCCAAATATAACTGATCTCCATTAAGATTTTAATGGTTAAAATAATGCATGGAATTGATAAAAATGTAACAAAAAATGAATGCCCCTCGGCATCTCACAATGTTGGATCTTCCCTTTATCAGGATCTGCGTCCAACTTGAATGGGTTCTTTCTTGGCTCGTGTCTCATTCTTCCACCAAGTTTTGGTATAATCCTACTGACGAATAGAAAGGGCCTCGGCTATGATAACAGACAATGAGCAGTGAATTATCCCAAAATTTTGATTAGACAAATCAAATTTTACATTTCTGGCAAGAGTCCATGATTTTAAATGGATAATCCAGTCTGTACTCTCTTGCTCGGTTCCTCCTTTGTTTCATAACTGCTTGTCATTTTCCTTCACAAACATATGGTTTGTGATTTTCTTAACCTTGCCTCTGTTGCCCTGTGACACAGTAAACACAGCCTCGGCAGCCATGAGTATGTCCAGAACTGCAGGAAGTGGGAGAATGAGATCACATTACAACTACTCTCTCACTCCACCATGAGAAGAGACTTGGCACGCAGTGTAAGTCATGACATCATGCTCACATATGAGCTCATATCAACTGTAGTGGAGATTTTAACCTAATTGTAACTCGTATGTGTTGTTGGTAAATGTTTTCTGCTGTTTTATTAGGCTGAGGATGACAACTCTACAATAGACCTAGAGAAGCACCTGAGCCAGGTGGAGAGGCCTTTTAAGGAGACTGTCACCAGGTATGAAGGCCCCACACTTCTTGAGAAAATATATGGAAGAACACGTAGATATTGTATTCCATGTATATTAGTTTGCTTTAAACTACATGTGTAGCCTGGTCTTCAAAGTGTTTACAGAGTTTTAGGTGAATGTCAGGTTTTTCTTTAGTTTTCCGGATGAAGGATTCCGTTATGATAAATCTTTTAGAAATTCTCTGTTTAACTTAAGTGATGGGACCTAATGGTGTCTGCAGTATTTATAGAGTTTTTTGGGGGTATTATATTCTTATTTTTAAAACATTTAAGAACAAATCTTAAGTTATTTTTTATAATCAGTTGAACTTTTTATTATCTGATTAGCTGATAATAACACAAATATAATTAAAGTCCTCCTGTTCCTCTTTCATCACTAAACTCTGCCTCTGTTTCTTCTTTGCAGACAAGGCCTGGTTGACTATTTGGAAGGCTATCACAATCAAGTCAACATCTGCCTACAAAATCAGGTACATGTGGTCCCTGGGCAGGTTTGGGGAGTTGAGGAAAAGGATAAAAAAAATATTTTTGATGATTTCCAGGTCTTCATTTTGGCAAAAAATAACACAATCAAGATGAGTCTGGAAATGTAACATTGCATTGTGCACATATTGCACTTAGTAATTTGTATGTGTAGACCAGCTACTTACATGTCCTTAGTATCTGCACTCTTCTCTGCAAATGTATGTTTTTCTTTTGTAAATGCAGTGTTTTGTAAGATTTGTGTGATCCCATCTCCGATGCTACATTTCAATACAGCTTGTACTTTAAGATCAATTAAGATCATTTTGTGTTGATTCCAATGCTTCACATATACCGTTAATATTGATAAACCGTCATGAGGCCAACTAAAACCTCACGCATGATCCCTGAATCATAATCCTATGCACATTTGTTAATTCACTATCAGCGTGAAGAAGTGTGCTGTTTTTGTTGCTTTGCCTTGTTTAGGCAAATATACACACATTAGTTGTTCTTGAGTCAAACAATATATTTGACTGTGAAACAAAACAGGTGGATAATACTTTTACAACACTGGTAGAAGCATTTGAAGAGTGAGGCAGTTTTAACACACAGGATATCCTCATCTTCTCAATCTCTGTATTCAGAGTACACAGTATAAGACGGTGGACCGGGTGGTGCAGACAGTGAAGAACCTGTGCTGTGCTCTGGATGAGGTGGAGACCCAAGCGGTTACAGAGGCCATCAAAAGACTGCGACACTCTGTCAATTTACCACAGACACGCTCACCCAAGGTTGGTTCTGTCACACATATATGACAATATGAAAGAATGGTCAATCGTTTAAACATAATGTTTTTTTGATGAGGATGACTTAACCAGTTTGTTTTGCCTTGTAGATGGGGTCCAAATCTTCTGGTCAATCATCAGATGGTAAGTTATATACAGACATACACCGTTACGCTCACCCTATACTCACTGAACTACACCATGCTTCGGAGGCCTTTACATTAAAGAATTAAGGCAAAGTTGTTGTGGATAAGAGTTATTTAAAGATCAATTACAGACAGCATTGTGAGGGTCATAAGATCAGGAAAATTACTTCTTACATTTACATTTACTTTTCTTTTTCTCACCTGAGTGATTTCAATGCTATTGCACTGTATATCTCACATTAAATAGCTGTGTTAACTGTCCTAACTGTTAAAATTGTATCTCTCATTTTATCAGGTTACAAAAGTCCTGTGGAGGAGAGCATGGCCTTGCTAACACAGGCTGTCTACGACCAAGCCAAGCTGTACCTGCGCTCCTTCTCTGCTACCTCCTCCTCCTTCAGCTCACGCCCGCTGCCGGAGCCCTCAGACGGGGAAGCTGTGCAGGGGAGGAGCAGCAAAGAAGCTTCTGGCACCACAGACCACCTTCAGTTCACCTTGTTTGCTTTGCATGGCATCCCGGCCAACTGGGTCAGCAGGTAAACAGTCAGAGGATTTACATAAAATCACTGCACACACTTTTATTGGTTATAAATAATATTATATTGCATTGTTGGTACACTGATCATTGTACAATCGGACATTTCTTATGCAGTAAATGTAAGCCATTTGTAGATAGACATGCATATATTTGTTTTATAAAAGCATACAGTGAGAATTGAGTGGATCAAATAATTATTACGATTTTATGTCAAAGCCATAAATTAGTGTGTAATTACTAAGGAAGTATGACCAAATGAAAACTGATCTTGAAACTAGGTTGCACCAGAAAAAAAATGTCAGAACCTAACTGGGAAAACATTTTTGTATATGAGGTAGTTGATCCTCCGCTGCAGCATAATTAAACCCTATCCATGCATTTGTACTTACATAATGACCCACTTGCTCTGTATTATTATTGCCAAACACATTTCTCCTAATTGTAATATAGTATAAGGTCAGAGACAGCAGTGGAAGGTAGGTCAGCTTTGTATTGAATTTTTATTTATCAAGTTTGCAGGAAAACTTTAAATTCACAAAAAAAGTAATACAATGGTCATAGTAACATGGTTTTGTCTCTTGTATGATAACCATTCGTTGGCAATTAGCTGAAATCAAGCAGTTCTTCACAGGCTGTGCTGTCACACCAGGTAGTTTTGTTTTCTTCTACTGAGGAAATGGCTCCGGTGTTGTTCCCTGCGGCTTAATTTTCCATGCCAGTGTCCGGTTTCACCACGACTTTATCTCCCGCGTGCGTCTGGAACAGAGCTCAGCCAAGTTTTCCGTTGTCAGCTCTGTCACGCACCAAAGACCAAGAGCAGTACATTTCATACATGAAACGCAGGCAGAAAAATAGAGAGGTCAGAGGCTTTAAAACTGCACAGGAAGTTGAGTAAGGGAAGATAGCGCTGTCACCAGGTTCACTGTCACTGAAGAATAGTCTTCAGATATAGTTATTGCTTAATCACAATGGCTATATTCAGTTAGCCATGGTGAACCAAGATCAAATCTGGTCAAGAGCTGAAAAATGTAGCACAAAACTATATATGAAATGAAGTGTAAGCTGGAGGCGGTTTAAAAGCTGTCTTTAGAACCACTGCTGTCTGTCCACGGTAATTTTCTGGCCAGCGAGGCCCTCACGAAGAGAGGAACTGCTTAATAACAGGCCTATTTACTGCAGAACTGCCTCCCCAGCAGCTATTTTAAGCCACCACCAAACATTGCTGCAGTGACAGTCATTCCATAGACACCTCCAAAGAAATTTCACCCCAGCCCAGTGGGACACAGCGAGTATAGTTATTCCCAGTCCAGATAAGCAGCCAGACATATCTCTTGTGTTGTACTGTTACTGTAATTGTTGAAGTCTTGAGTTTGGTGTTGTGGCTAATGTGTCATCCATCTGGAGCCTCAGTAAATGCCACAGCATTGCCAGCATATTGAGACACCATGGTGAGTGGTGGAACTGCCCACACAGATGGCACTGTGCAACGGATCAGGCCTGGAGTAGTGGAAATGTGTAACTGATATATTCTCCCTCTCCACTCACATAATGTATCTCTAAGTGAAACAGAGAGGTTATTTTTGATGTGTGGATCAAACCAAATTCTATTTATGAACGATTTGTTCACATTATATTGCCTTATTTCAAAATGTCTGGATGCATTGAAGACATCTTCTCCTTTCACTGTGCACCTGCTTTGCATTTATGTTTTCCTTGTCATTAGAGGCTATTATCTAAAGATGCTTGTTTATTATATTATGTAAATTAGTTATGACATAAAGTGATGACATCAGCAACCTGTGTACCGTGGACTTTCCATGTTGTTCTTCAAACTTGAGGTTATATTCACGTAAACTAAAGTACTCGATCATTCTGACCCCACAGGAACACGCGGTTACAGTGTGACATGTTGCAGTGCTGTTAATACATGCAGGCATTTACAATTCACAGATGATCACCTGTACAGTGTCACCTGTGCTGTAAATAATCTGTAGATTGTGTTTTATTGACTGAGACTTAAGTGAAGTTATATTGTGTTGTTGTGTGCTGTGTTGTTTCAGCTATGAGAAATACTTCCTGATGTGCTCCCTCACCCACAATGGCAAGAACCTGTTTAAACCGGTCCAGTCCAAGAGAGTGGGCACATACAAAAGCTTCTTCTACCACGTCAAATGGGATGAACTGTGAGTGATTGCCTTGCCCTCTGTCCTTTCCTCAATCCCTCTCGTCCAATTGTTTCACTATTTTAATTTACCCCAACAACAGCAACAATGCCTACTCTGTCCTCGTCTCTCCCAGGATCAATTTCCCCATTGCAGTGGCTGTGCTCCCACTGGAGTCCATACTGAGCCTGTCTCTGTTCGGGATGCTGAACCAGAATGCCGGTGGCTCCCCAGACTCCAACAAGCAGAGGAAAGCTCCAGAGCAGCTGGGCAAAGTGTCTATGCCGCTCTTTGACTTCCGAGGGTGAGAAGAGAGGGACAGCTGGGAGTGGCTGGATTCATGTTTTACTGTATTTACCTGTTTAGTGCATCCATGAACATCACATTATTTAAGCTTTTCATCCACCCACAAAAAGCAAACTGTAGAGGAAGCTCATAGGCACAGACAAATTATTGGAAAATTGTCCCCATGGCACAGTCAAGTAAAAGGGCCCCTGCCCCCGAGACTGAAAGAGACACTTGTTGCGTTGTAGTAGTTTTTTGTGTCTCTTTATGTCTTTTAGTACCACTGTAACATATGGTAATCCTTCAACCCTTTATTGCCACACTGCCTCCCTTTTGGTATTATCTTGTATCTTTTAACTGAGCTATTTACAGCCAGCTCATACAGATGCTTCCGACCCAGTCTCCCCTTGAGTTCTTAGGCCCCTGGGCCTGTGACCAGTCAGCCCGTTGATTAATCCATCCATGAAACCAGAAATTAACAATATTTTTGTTGTATGTGGAATATTTGCTGTAGCAATAGCACATAATTGCATGACGAATAATATAATAACTAATGTATTTTGAATCTTGTTTGTTTGTTTATTGCTGACGGTGTTCAGGGTGCTTGCCAGGGGCAGCAGGCTGCTCTGTCTGTGGACGTCTGCCCAGGGAGCTGCTGCCACTGCTGGCTCTGCAGGCAGCCACAAGAAGATGCCCACAGAGAGAATTACAATGCAGGTTGGTGGTGGCACCAGGATGTTTTTTTTTATTCCAAGTTTTTTTTTCCTAAGGTTACTTGTGACGAAATGTGTCTTCTTAAATTAAAGATACTTTTGATGAATCAAGGGAGCCAAACTTTGCATTCATAAACTATGTATTTGTGTTACCATCAGGTGGACTTTCCCAACTCAGCGTTGGATGTTTTATATGTGGGACCCAAGGAGGCCCCCATCCCGGAGCCACATACTCTGGAGGAGTTGGACCCAGACCTCCGGCGCAAACTGGAGAAAATCTGCAGCCGAGCTTCAAATTTCGGGTAAGAGATTCTCCCTCATGTTTAGATAAATATAATGTAGGGATTGCAATTCAAAGATTTGGATGTGCCACTGACTTTGCCGGCCTCAGTTTCCCATAAATGCCTGCATATTGTCAGCTCCAGTATCGCTGTTTGCTTCCAGCTGCTCCCGGCGCTGCTAAATGCTCTCCTTACCCGCTGCCACCCAAATCTCATCCACCCTGCCAACATCCATGAGTCTCGTCCAGCACTTTAGGACAGAGCGCTCTCTCACTGGGCTCACACCGCCTGCTTTCTGTCCTGCCCATTTATTTCTCCAGCCTCTATTCACTCAAGACATGTTGAGCATCTGATGTGTTGTGTGTCCATTTCAGTATGTGTGATATTCATCATTCCCTGAAAGAGAAATCTTCAACATCCGCAGAAAGACAATTGTTAGCTGAGCCTGGGTCAGTAGTGTTAAAGACAAGTTGTCTCCTTGTGTGATTTGTTAATTTACCAGACAAGGGACTCTTAAATCTAACCACACGATTGTATCTTTGTATCTTTTATTTGCCAAGGAAAGATTATCGGAGCATACCAGCTCTTTTATTTTTGAGTTATTCTTGACAACCAGTCTAACACTTAGGATTTCTGCTAGAGATGAATTCATTCTAATGACTTTTGTAATTGCTTAAATGCACATTGACTCGTAGTTTTTGAGCAAAAGCAGAGAAGTTGTGAACTTGTGACTCACTTATCCTGTACAGATTTTCTCAGATGTTCTGAGAAGCTGGTGACCTTAAAATCACATTGCTGTTATTATATCTTGCACTGCATTTGTGTGATCCACTTTTTCAGTGGTCTGTTTTAAGCATTATTGTAGATGCTGCCAATTAGACTCCACATTCTTCAGTCCCTTTTCTACTCTATGTTAAGTGTGTTGAAACAGAGAAAGAGACTTTATCTGATAACTTTGAGTTGGATATATGTGATTAGAAATCTTTATGCAATAGCTGTAGCTTATATATGTTTATATATTTTTATGTAAATACCATTCTCCTCTCCTCTCCGTCTGCAGGCTAAAACGGGCTGATCACCAAATCATATGGGACCATCGGCTCCACTGTCAGAGGGACCACCCCAGCAGCCTGCCCAAAGTGCTGGCCAGTGCACCCAGCTGGGACTGGGCCAGCATGGCTCACATCCACTCGCTGCTGCACCAGTGGCCCGCTCTGCCCCCTGTCACTGCACTGGAGCTGCTCGACTCAAAGTATGAACTGTGTGCCCAGTACTTGTACACACATTTGCTCTGTTGCACAGTAGGATAACTGCTTTCTCTCTTTATCAATAAATGTGTCATTCAATTTTAATTGGGTTAATTAGGTTTAATAAGTGTGAAGCTGCTACCGTCAGTTTGTTATTTGGTGAAGCTAAAGTCCAATTTTAAGTTGGGGGCAATTCTCCTTTCCTTTTAACTGTGCTGATCTTTGTTGGTGAATGTTTAGTGTCTTATGTGTGTGTGTGTGTGTGTGTGTGTGTGTGTGTGTGTTTGTAGGTTTGCAGATACGGAGGTGAGGAGTGTGGCTGTTAGTTGGATTGAGAAGAGTAGTGACGATGAATTAGCTGGTTACCTGCCACAGCTTGTACAGGTACAGCTAAAGCACTGAACATGCACATGTCATTCAATCTCTCACATGTCCATTCACCCATTGACTTTATAACTCAACTTGTCTTTCTCATGTAACCCCCCCCTCCCCTCCCCATTTATGCACGTCTGCTCAATCTGTAGTGCTAAGTCCCAGTTCTCTCTTGTCGTTCCAGGCCTTAAAGTTTGAGTGTCACCTAAAGAGTGCCCTGGTCATCTTCCTGCTTTCCAGAGCACAAGGCAACATCAACATCGCCCACTACCTCTGCTGGTGAGTGGGTATGCAGCGGCACTGGCACATCAACCAGACGCCTGAGATGAAATGATGCAACAAGTTTGTCTGATTAATGTTTAAATCCACACCAAACTGTAATTGTTTCTTCACTCGACCCTTCCATCAAGTTATCATGTAAATCCGTTCTGTAGTTTTTGCGTAATCTTGCTAACTAACAAACATACCAGCAACCATTATGAAAACCTAAAAAACTATGAGAGATGCCCTGAGCCAGACCATTATACTTATGAACGGTCTAAAGCAGAGGTCTTCAACAGGGGGGTCCGCGACCCCTAGGGGGTCCGCGGAGGTACTGCAGGGGGGTCGCGAAATGCTTGGTTGATTAGACAATTTTTTATAATTTTTCATTTTTTTTGTACCCATTTTTTCCACAAATTTAAATGTCTTCAAATACACATTAACATGTATCCAACATATTGAGAGGCTGATTTAAACCTCTGTCTGACAACCTCCATCCGTCCAAGGTTAGATAAGTTGTGTGCTACCCATCAGGGTCCGACATCTCACTAATGTGGGAGTATGTGTGGCATCCATAGATGGCTTGAGGATTTCCTGTCTCTTCTACATGTATGTTTAAAATAAAAACATGAAGCTGTGAATTACTTTAAAAGCTCAGTGTTGTATGAAAGATGTATGTTTATAAATGGGTAATATTTGAATAGCTTCGTATTGAATGCACAATAACAGGGTAGCTATGTTTATACATGGCACTAGGCCCAGTTTAATATAAAACACAATTTTAAACAATATATATAGTAGGGGGGTCCCTGCTCCATCTCTCCACCAGTTTGGGGGCCTTGGCCTGAAAAACGTTGAAGACCCCTGGTCTAAAGGATCCTTTATTGCAGACAAGTAGCGTCCACAAAACTGAGAATAACATCTGTTTGCTTACCACTTTATTTTTCCAATTTCAAGATAAACAGAGTATTATACAGCACAGCATTAAAGGAGGGTGGCAATGGGGATTTTCTGTCTAGCGAGAGCGGGTGAAGGAAATAACATTCACTTGAATAGATGTTGAAGTAACTTCACTAAAAACATGCCCGTGTCCATAGAGACAGTGTCGTTTTAGTGTTTACTATTGTGATGTGTGTAATGCTTGTAGGCTGCTCAAGGACGCTGTGCAGGATCCTGGCTGGGGCTGGCGTTATGAACGGGTGCTGGGTGCCCTGTTGTGTCTGTGTGGAGCCAAGCTGAGGGCGGAGCTGGAGAAACAGACTCACTTTGTCACCCTGCTGGGAGCCGTGGCCGAGAGGGTCAGGCAGGCCGGGAGCTCCACACGACAGGTGAGTGCATGTGCAGATGCAATCTGATCTGACATTAATGTAGTCTTTTATCGTATTGTGTGTGGATAATAACATCTGTGTGTGTTTATTTCTGTGTGTGTTTAGTTGGCACTGCAGGAAGGCCTCGAGAATGTGCAGAACTTTTTCCAGAGGAACTCCTGCCGACTGCCTCTCAGCCCCAGTCTGGTGGCCAAGGAACTAAACATCAAGGTAACAGACACACACAGACTAAAAATATAGAAATTGACAATCATTTTGCATGAAAAATCTCCATCTCCCTCATGTTTTCTTTATTTTATTCAGGTAAATAAAAAACATAAGTCTTGACACCACATTTACCTGATCTACAAAGATGACCTGCATTGAATTTATAATGACGCTTAAAAAATAAATACAAGAAAAACCAAAAACTTCTTGGTAAGGACAAAGAAAGAGAAAGTCTTTGTAATCTCTGAGGTTTAAATCACAGAGGAAATTAGCTAATTAAACTACAGTTCCGTCTAAATAAAAAACACATGTATGCACATACTTAAGTGGTGTACTCCAAACATCTTCATGCGTTCTCCGAAGTGATAGAGGGATAATCTCTTGGCGCAAAAGGTACAGGGTATAAAAAAGTTTTTAATCAGACCATCCTCCTCTGGTTCATTACTCAGGCTTTATTTCAATTGATAATTAACTGTAGACCCCAATACTTATTAATTATGGATATCTTGCATGCATATGATTTTGATATTATGTGTCAGAATTCAATCACATCAGGCCACATAAATGTGTTTGGCTTAACTTTCTTATTATATTTGACGCTCAGAAATAACCTTTTTCATACGGTCAGTGGACAGTGATGTTTTTGATCAAATAGATAGAAAGCCATGTCTAGATCCTGCAGTTGAACCTGACAAAACAGTGTGATGTAATGCACAAGATAAAATCACTCTGTGCCTGTATGTGCTTTTAGGCCTGCTCCTTCTTCAACTCCAACGCAGTTCCTCTCAAGTTGGCCCTGGTCAACGCCGACCCACTGGGAGAGGAGATCAATGTTATGTTCAAGGTACTATACACATGTACACAGTATTTCAATAGATACAAATAGTTCTTGTTCATCTTTCTGTCTTGCAGCAACTGTGTAGTTGCCATCAGGTAACTAATAACTGTTTGCATGGCTCTTATATGTACATTGCACCACCTGGTGGCTGAAGTGTGTCTGTTTATTTATCAGGTTGGAGAAGACCTGAGGCAGGACATGTTGGCTTTGCAGATGATCCGCATCATGGATCGCATCTGGCTGCAGGAGGGGCTCGACCTCCGCATCGTCAATTTCAAATGCATCTCCACTGGCAAAGACAAAGGTAACAGTAAAACACATGCACACACACTAAGTGTTAGACATACCGACAATACACTCACACTTCATAGCACACGTGGGTCAGAAGAAGAACTTTCTGTATTTGTGGAAGACTGTGAAATACAAATACAATAATTCTCAATTTGTGCTATTCACAAAGATAATGATCTTCTTATGTGTTTGAATCTGTAATGACCACAAGAATAATACATGTCCTCACTCAAGTGTTGATGATCTGAAACCATACAATACTTTTATGTATCCATAGTCACTTAGACTCATGGATGACCTGATTCGATTTGGGTGGTCAAAGGTCAAGGTCGCTGTGACCTCACAAATGTTGACCATGTGTCACTTGGACTCATTAGTGTGCTTGCCTTGCTTTAATAAAAGCTGTCTTGTGTTGTCCAGGCATGGTGGAGCTGGTGCCGTCCTCCGACACCCTGAGAAAGATCCAAGTGGAGTATGGAGTCACCGGATCCTTTAAGGACAAACCATTAGCAGAGTGGCTCCGCAAGTACAACCCTGCTGAGGACGAGTATGATAAGGTACACACAGGAAGGATATGCTATTGTAAGCAAAATGAAAGGAGATTATCCCTGAACAACCCACAGTGGCTGTTGAGGTGATGTGCCAAGGCAAAATTTTAGATGCAGTCATTGTTGCTAAATAAATTTGACATACACACCTACTCACTATATCAAACAATAATTAGACACAGCGTATTAGTTTCACACAAATGTGGTAATAATGGCTTGAAATGTAATTTTAATTTCTGGCAATTTTACAACTGTATGAACTTTGAGACATAGAAATGTGAGACCTTACTCCCTCCTCATCACCTCTGACTCTGAATCTAGAGGCATAAGCACAATGTTTTTAGGCTGGTTATGACTGTGGGTTTGCAGTAGCAGCACGGCACTGTGCTTCACTCTCTCTCTTTGCTTCACTCTCTCTCTTTGCTTCTATTTAGGCATCAGAGAACTTCATCTACTCATGTGCGGGATGCTGTGTTGCAACCTACATCCTGGGTATCTGCGATCGTCACAATGACAACATCATGCTGCGCTCCACTGGTCACATGTTCCATATTGACTTTGGCAAGTTCCTGGGCCATGCCCAGATGTTTGGCACCTTCAAAAGGTAAATTATTTGTATCTATATATGTGTTGGAGTGCACTTGTATGATTCAATGTAGTTTTTCCCCCCCTAAGTTGGTAAAGTCATCAACAGAACTGAATTGCGTTTTTGGAGGAGAAATACAATCGCTAGATTTGATTTGAGGCATCACCTGGTTCATAGTTTACACATTCACACACATTTCCTGCTGGTGAGTCCAGGTGGGCTGCCCTACTACCACAGCACAATTCTATTATAAGCCTTTGAGCATCTTCCATGACGTACTTACGTTTGTAGTAATTTGGTGAAGGCTGCTTCTCTGGTAATCGTGGTGGATTTTCCCAGTGATTTAAACCAAGCCATTTTGGATCCACATATCGAACTTCTTGAACTTCTAAATTTCTTCTCCTCCCCCTCTTTCTTTCCCATCAGGGACCGAGCGCCATTCGTCCTGACCTCTGACATGGCGTACGTCATCAACGGAGGCGAGCGTCCAACCAGTCGTTTCCAGCTGTTTGTAGACTTGTGCTGTCAGGCCTATAACCTCATCCGCAAGCACTCCGGCCTTTTCCTCAACCTGTTGTCACTGGTGAGACAAAACACAGTCACACACGTTGGGCTTAAATGCACAGAGAGAGCGTGAACACTTTAAATACATCAATTATCTATATACACAAACTTGCAATATATTTATATCTTCAGAGGTGTTTGTCGTGTGGGTGTGTCTCTTTGTCTGTGTCTGTGTCTGTGTCTGTGTCTGTGTCTGTGTCTGTGTCTGTGTCTGTGTCTGTGTTTGTGTCTGTCTGTCTGTGTGTCTTTTGTGAGCATGCGTCTTTGCATGCATATGTTTCGCTGCAGTTTTGGCCTCTTTCTTTTATTACATCCTCTCTGTTTTGCTGAACAGTTTTTCACAGAGAGCACTGCTCCTGCAGCTGTGCTTTGATAATATATCAGTGCTTTACTGCTGACCTGGAAATGTCAGTTTATATGTGGCTATCTCATGATGTTTCTCTCAAGAATTTAGCCGAATACTGTATTTCTAGAGTGGAGTGTATTTATATCACGTTTCCAACACATAGACAATTCATAGTGCTTCATGTAAGGCACAGTAATACATATTAACAACTTTTATATCCTTGTGACGTTGTCTTTTTTGTCTTTACTCTGAAATGATAATGTCATGAATCAAAATGAGTGACAGCCTGGAAGCCAAAGACTTTGTGGTTCTTGTGTTCATTTTGAACATTTAGTTCTTGTTGTATTGTTAATTGTCAAAAGTGTATTTGAACTTTGTTCATCTCTTCTCATGTGTTTCTTTGTGTTATAGATGACGTCGTCAGGCCTCCCAGAGCTAACTGGCTCTCAGGATCTCAAATATGTGTTTGACGCTCTGCAGCCCCACAACACAGACGCTGAGGCGACCATCTTCTTTACCAGGTGAATAAGCCACAACATCTCTTTGCCCTTTAACTAAAACAACTGTGTCCACTAGAGAAATCAAACCCTCTAACTAACCATACCCCTAAGTTTTTTTTCTAATTTTGCATGTTGTTTTTGATGGACATATTAATAGGAAAGTGAGTTGTGTTACATCTTTGTGGTTACACCAGGTGGCAGTATTAGCTCAGTAGAGATGAGACAGCTGTAGTGGGTGTCTCATTATACCGCCACAAAGCTCCTAGCACACTAGCAGCAGTATCAGGTGTATGCTGTTTGTTTAATACCAGTTAGGCCGGTTTGGAACTCCACCCTGACAACAGAAGAGCCTGAGGTCCGAACACAATATTGAGATTTGTGCCTGTGTCACTATCTCCTCTCTTTTGTCCCCCCCCCTCATCTCTAGGTTAATTGAGTCCAGTCTGGGCAGCGTGGCCACCAAGTTCAACTTCTTTATCCACAACCTCGCCCAGCTACGATTCTCTGGCCTTCCGGCCAATGATGAGCCCATTCTGTCTTTCTCCCCTAAGACCTACACCATCAAGCAGGAGGGCCGCATTCTCCAAACATCCATCTTTTCCTTCCAGAAAAGATACAACCCTGACAAGCATTATGTGAGTCCCACTGTATATATTTATCTTAAATCCTACTCACTACTTTTCAATGCTCCGTCACATCTCTGTATGTAAACTGAAAAACTGCTGACACCTGATGCATGGCTGTCTTCCTCTCTGTCCTCTGTGAGCAGACATATGTAGTGAGGATCCTGAGGGAAGGTCAGAACGAGCCGCAGTTTGTCTTCCGCACTTTTGATGAGTTCCAGGAGCTCCACACCAAACTGACCATCCTTTTCCCGCTCTGGAAGCTACCGAGGTAGGATGTTACCTCGGCTCTGACCCTCAGCCTCTTTGGCCCTGTTCAGTCCTGGAAAAGACATCCAGATTACAAATGTGTCCAAAGAAAAGGATGCTGTCATTATTTGTTGATCAATATTAATATTGTGGTAGTGGCCACAATTTTTTTAACTTATGGGTATATGTTATAGCATTAAAATACATATGATTGATGATATAGCTGTAGCTGAACAGAGGACATCTGCTGTATAGGCAGTCCTTCATTTGAATTTACACAGTAGAAAGAATGTGGTCACTTATGTCTCAGACAACCTCTGAATGTGGTTTGAGTGTTCTGATCTTTGAACCCATTGAGGGTGCGTTCAGACTGACCACTCATCATTTTAATACCAGGTCTGAATAGGGTCTTAATATTTCAAATGCTGATCTGATTTCTTTAATAGTTATCATTAAAACATTACATTTCCTCAGAAGCACATCAGGGCATATCCCAGTGTGTTAAGCAAGTTAGATAGAATGTTTTTGGGAGACCTCGTGCTGTGTGGACATATACTGCCAAACTTCAAAACCACTATTACCCACTTAGCTAGGTCCCTGTAACCTTTTCATGGTTCTGTGGTACTAGATGTTCCATGTCTCTCTCTTTATCCCTAGTTTCTCGAACAAAATGGTGCTTGGTCGCACCCACATTAAAGATGTGGCAGCCAAGAGGAAGCTGGAGCTCAACAACTATGTCCACAACCTGATGAGGAGCTCCACAGAAGTCACTCATGTACGCAAACACACAAACTCGTACTTTTACTGAAGATGCATTCCCTGACTTCAAAACCTAACCTCAACTACAACCTACAACCCTCAAACAACCCTTTGGATTTGTGTGGACTGTCCTAAATATCCTCCGGCTGTTTGGTCTAATAGTTGAACTGGTCCTCACAAAGATAGAAGCACAACCACACATACAAACAGAGTAATCAGTACAATTTTTGGGACAATTAAATTACTGTGAACATGGCAGTGAAGTAATTGCAATATTTCTGTTTCTAGTGTGACCTGATCTACACCTTCTTTCATCCAATTGCACGAGACGAAAAGACAGAGGGTTTAGACGCCGTGCCCAAAGCACCAGGTAAAAACCCGCTCTTTTCTTTCCTGTTCTTCTACTATTAATTAATTATACCTCTCACACACAAACATTCGGGGGAATGTAGTTTTGGTTTCTTTTCAGTTCAAATGAACAACAGCAAACAACAACTACAATAAATACAATCACTGTGTAAAATGTTGAGTCTCATTTAAAAGCAAAATAAAAAGTCTTTATTTTGAAATGTGTTGTTTGGATTAGCTCTGTTGAAAAATCTGTGTATTCTTGTTATTCCACCTTCAAGATAGTGATGTGTGATATTTGCCGTTGCAGAGCCTCCACTCAGTCCCACTTCTGGTCGCGTGGAAGGAGAAGTGAAGCTCTCGATCTCCTACAGGAACAGCACTCTCTTCATTATGGTCATGCACATCAGGGATCTGGTAAACATAGTGATTCATTTAACTTAGTTCTACTGCTTCATTCGTTTAGCTGTCTTTTCTACTATTAATCCATTGTTTCCCCCTCCAGGTGTCTGAGGATGGAACAGATCCCAACCCGTATGTTAAAACCTACCTGCTTCCAGATCCACACAAGACTTCCAAACGCAAGACAAAGATCTCGAGGAAAACCAGAAACCCTACTTTCAATGAGATGGTTAGGAAATCATTTTCTGTATTTACATCATGGGTTCTGTTTTAGAAAGGCCAACTTGTGTGTTAAGTTTTCCTTTTGATAAGAACATGATTACCTGGGTCCTTACCTGATCAAAATATGTGGTATGTGGCCCATTCACTCACGCCTTCCTTGTCTTCCTCCACAGCTGGTGTACAGTGGCTACAGCAAGGAAACCCTGGGCCTGCGGGAGCTTCAGCTCAGCGTGCTCAGTGCTGAGTCGCTGCGTGAAAACTACTTCCTTGGCGGCATCACGCTCAGACTCAAAGACTTTGACCTCAGCAAGGAGACGGTCAAGTGGTACAAACTTACAGCCGTCCCCTACTTCTAATCCCCAACCTGCCTCTCCCTGTGAAAGGGAACAAGTCTCAAAACAAACACTGCATTCACATCAAATGGGAATAGCTAACTGAGGATGCGGTACCAAAATGCTACTTCGGAACCTGGGGGGTTTGAGAAGATAGCCTTACTCTTTCTGCTACCGACATCACCAAATTTGAAGTATATATGGACCGTTTCTTTCACATTGACCATATTGTCCTTGAAAAAATGTTGAGAACAACTGATCAGTGGGAACCTGATTCTGTCAAATTTCCTCAAGGCATCGTTACCACTGCAAATAAGTTTTAACCGTCGTTGTGTTGCCTCAGAAGTTATTCCCATGGGACGTCAATGCAGGCCGGCGACAGAACAGGCCAATTCACACGCACCCTCAAAGAGAAGCCTGCTCATTCTCCACTATTCTCTCTCCCTCTTTAACTAATCAAGATTGTTTCTGTGACAAACAATCTCCGCTTATTTTGTCTCTTTCTCCTAAACTATAACGAAGAGCTGTAATGTTTTGTACATTTTGATATTAGAGGACCAAAACAGCTTACTTGCAGAAGAGTATATATAGATTGACACATTTATTTTTTAAGGACTACAAAGGGGGGCTCACTTTTACACTTTCCATGTTTATTACCAACATAGACAAATAGGAGGCATCAGGGTTCCCTGCACTCCGGCGGACACTTCTGGGTAGAGAAGTCCAACACACCAGATTCCACGAAATCATGAGTGACCTTATTATTCCCCGGGAATGTGCCAAAACGAATGAGGATGGCACATCAAACCACTCTCCCTGACAGGGAGCGGAACAGGGTGCCTTTGTTTGTGCTCACAATCTCTTTTTAATGCTCGACTTGGCCTATATATATTTTATTAACAATGTGATATGTCCTTATTAAAGAAAAATCTATATTCTGTAAAGCTTTATCAGTAGTTCTTCCAGAGCAGGTCTGCTGCCGGACCGCCATCATAAGGATTTGTTTTGTTGTCACAGTGGACTGCCACTAAATGCACACTACCAGGTCTTTCTCTCGTGGTATTACTTGACTATTTTCACACAGCACACATTAAAGGGGATTTTGTATCATAAGCTTTGGAACATGCTCTTGTCTGTGCTCTGGATGAGGAAATTACAGTTGCCCTGACCATGAAACTGATCACATGTCAGTTACCAGATTTAAAACTAGAGACGGAGACATGAGGCTCTTTCAGCTCCGGCAGCGACAGCAGACCCACTCCCAGTGCCTCACCGTGGTGTAATGAAGCCACGCTGGCCAAACGTCTCACAGTAAATCAAACTGCCAGTGAAGTCCACATCCAGTCAGGTTTTCTAGTTTTTCAAACTGAACACAGATCAGCAGTAAAGGGCAACTTTAACTTCACGCATCTTTACAAAAAGGGAACCAGATGCTGAGCAAGAAATTAGCTGCTTTACCCCTCCACTCGCTAACTATAAATCTAAACTTGTTGATGTTTAATAAAGAAATGATGATGACTTTATCTAAAAAATATTTTTTAAGAGAAGATCTACACAACATTGATCTGAGAGTAACTCTCTAAATATTAGTGACTTGATCCTCTCTTTTAGTGACTGTACAAAGAAAGCAAGCAGAGTTTGTATTAACATGGCCAGTTATTTATTCTTAATTGGTGACCTGTAACCTGAATGGATCAGTGTGAACTGTAATCCCTCTTTCCTAAAGCAAATAAATGTTTTTGGAACAAAACTTGATGTGACACTTTACTTGGGTGTGTTGGGTGTACATGGGGTCTGTGCTTATTCGAAACCAGATACATGAGGTAACTGCTGTCGGCTTCATGAACACAGACCTGAGATTGAATTGTGTTTAATGGATCATCTCCATCGAGCCAACCAGAGACACAATCCAGTGTCGGTGCAATCGCCAAGTGCTTGAGGAGAGTCTGATAGCAGTGTCTTTTTCTAGTGAGAAGTTTCAAAAAAATATCTATAAAACATAACATGGAGATTACAATTTAATTTTTAGTTGAAGGTTTACAGCTTTAGACCCAGGAGCGTAAATCTAAATTATAATCTCTCACCTACATGTGAAATATAACCATTAGTAACTTATTTAATTGGACTTTTATCAGCTCAGATTCTGATAAGAACATTGCCCAGCGGATATTCCAGAGCCATAGTATACAACACTTGAGATATAACTTCTTTATGTGTTAGTTTTAGGGCCTATCATTAAATTTATATAGAGATTTAGGAAAATACGGACAGTTCAATTAACTGCTTTAAGTAGATCCGGACATGGTCTCCATACAGGCCAGAGGTAAGAGTGCATTTAATGATATGACTTCCTCTTAACTTGATGTATTTCAAATTATGTTGTGCCACAACCAAACCGGGGCTGATGACAGACTGCCTCTTTTCCCAGCCAGTAAATATTCAGTCCTCTTCATTTTGTCTATTTTTTAATTGTTAATAGATAATTTGGCCATTTCTACTAATCTGTCCACACATAAAAAAATCACAAACTCAAATCTCTTATTGACAAAGGTATTAATACCCTTGTTTCAGTACTTTGTAGAAGACACTTTTAGCAGCATTCACAGCTACAAGCTTGGTGTTAGTTTCTATGAGCTCTGCATACCTGGACTTTGGCAGTTTTCATTCCAGTCTCAGGTCAGGTGCACGCAGGAGCAGGTTTTCATCAAGGTCTCCTCTGTATTTGGCTGCATTAACTTCTCCCTCAGTTACGACCACTCTCCCAGTCCCCGAAGCTGAGAAGATTCCCCATAGTTTAATGCTTCACGAGGTTGTATTTTTTAGTTATTATTGCAGAGTAGAATAAACATTTTCCTCGTGGCGTCAGGATATTTAATAACATTTGGCAAACTCAAATCAAGGTTTTCAAAATACCTTTTTACTCAAAGTGACTTTCTTCCATCACCTCCACCATAAAGATTTGATCGATGAAGAGCGTCTGAGATGGTCCTCCTTCCAGCAGGTTCTGCCTTCTTCAGAGATCTCAGCAAGAGTGACCATTGGGTCCTGGATCATCTCCTTGACCAAGGACATTCTTACTGTACCTCTTTACTCAATTTGACTGGATGGCCTACTACTGGAAAATCGCTGGTGGTTCCTAACTTCTTCTATTTATATCTATAGAACCCTGGAGGCTTTAGAGCTGCATCACCATAGGAGGTGTACAGAAAGTTTTTTTTGGAGTCATGATTTGGTTTATTTCTAAAACACAGTGTGTTTTGTGGGACCTTATTCACAGATCTGGGCATTTCCAAACGATAATGAGATGTAATTCAGTTTTGCCACACAAACTCCATCGAATTAAGGCCACTTCTCAAGGAAATGAAAGAAAACAGGATGTTCCTGACCACAATCTGGAGAATTATAATTGAATTGACAAATAAGTATGTTTTAATATTATAAATAAAGGTGTATAAATTGATTATAGTATATAAAATTAAACATTCATGACATAAGAAAATATAAGGTTGAATTACTGGTTTTCTGGAAAGTTTTAACTTATCAATTATTTTAATCAGAAAAAAAGATGGACACCATACATAAGTATTTAGTCTGTTAATGATCTATCTTGGACGAAATTATCTTTAAGCCTCTGAGTTACATTATTTTTTATGAAATCCTTTTTGTTTTTTCACGCTGTAAATTAACGTTCATACTTTAGACAACAATTTTACTTGAAAACGTTGAGCAGTGTTGGTGACGCAGATTTCTGCGTCATTGCGTCATTTCCGACGCAGGCGCAAAATACCATTTTCTGTCGCGTGTGCGGCCTCTCTTCCTCTACCGCCATCATGGGTCGCATGCACGCTCCCGGGTGAGCTCTCTTTCTATCGTTTAAAGTGATTATTTAGCCAAGCATACTCGGTTTTTATGGCGAGATGTTATTTGTAAACGAGTTTGCAGTCACTGGGTATCAAACTGGAGTCGTTAATTTGGCTTAGAAACGAGAAAAAGACTTAAACACTCGCAGCCTCGCCACGGACAACCCCACCTGCTAGCACGTTAGCTAGCGTTAGCTAGCATTAGCTAGTCAGCTAGCATTAGGAATCAGCGCTAGGGGCTCACCGCTATTTTCTTTATTTAGTTTCCAGTATGGAGTCGGTGATAAGATGCACACATAGCACCTAATATAATAACTTCCTGCTCTGTCTGAAGAGCAGAGACAGATTTAATGAAGCGTTTGACGTTCAGTAGCACGAGTTAGAAGCTGACATCAGCCGGGCCTCGTTCAAGTCCGGCTCCTGGATCTATTTCTTATTTAGTTTTAGATGTGATTGTTTATCTTGGTTGTTCTCAGTCAAAAGGTCACACTGTCTAACTAGTGTGTATTTTCCACAGAAAGGGATTGTCCCAGTCAGCTCTGCCTTACAGGCGCAGTGTTCCTACTGTGAGTACATGCACACACGATGCGGTTTAATATCTATCACTGGCACAAAGAGAGCCTTGAACTATATTTAACCGTATAATCCTGAATTGCAGTGGCTGAAACTTACATCTGATGATGTCAAAGACCAGATCTTCAAGCTGGCCAAGAAGGGTCTGACCCCCTCTCAGATCGGTAAGAGCTTCCATGAGACATAGAAATACACCAATGTCTTATAACGGATTGTTAACATGACAATTTCATTTTATTGGTCGCCCAATTAATTGATCTAGTCATGTTGGACGACAAACTTCCTCAGAGGCAGATTTAATCAAATGTAAATTAAAATGGTAACATTGGTCAAGGGTAGTAAATGATAAGTAAAAATTTTATTTTTCTTTGATATTAATTTAACAGGTAAATAGATGTAATTTGTTGACCTGTAGTTTTTGCTATTAAATCAATAAGTTGAATGGAAACAAAAATGCTACTCAACACCCAACAGACTGCAGCCTCAAAAAGGAATATGTAGCTAATGCTTCAAGTTAAGTTTGTCTTATTTGTTCAATGTTTGGCTCAATTATCTGGGCTGAATAATGAATGCAAACTGTTCTTAACCACATTCTAGTATACACAGCCTGTCATGAAAAAAAGCACAATTCATTGTCCTGCTCTTCACTTTAAAAAGTGCAGCGATATTTCTATTGTGCTAGAAAAAAGCTGGAGGTAAATTAGCAAAGTGGCTACACATGCCATATTTGCCAGTCCCCTTCACACAGCCAAATATACATTTCGTGAGTGTTGTCTAAAAGTTCCAATGAGAAACAAACAGCCCCCGTGTTTCAAGCCTGTTTGTCACCATGTCTAGGTGTGATTCTGAGGGACTCTCATGGTGTGGCCCAAGTACGTTTCGTCACTGGAAACAAGATCCTGAGGATCCTCAAGTCCAAGGGATTGGCCCCTGATCTGCCAGAGGATCTTTACCACCTGATCAAGAAGGCTGTGGCAGTCAGGAAGCATCTGGAGAGAAACAGAAAGGTATAACCAGATCTGATAACGTATGTCAAATATTAGCCTGTGAATGATGTTCACTTTGCACCTGATGGTTTGCAAAGCCAGGTGTTTTAATGTTAATGTCAGTTCTTGGTTACTGCATCTGAATATCCTGAAGGGTTTGCATGGTGTAAATTGCATCATTGGCTGAATCTGCAGCTGTTGTTGGGACATCTGCATGCAGTCCTACATCTCATTCATTTACTGTTAGTTCGGCATCATAATCAAATTCTAATATACATTTTATGCTTTATGATTGTGGGATTTAATTCAGCCCAAATACCACAATTTAATACATTCCTTCTACTATTTGGAGGTTGTCATGATTTCAAGTTTGAATGCGTGTAACATGATTGTGTACACATAATTCAGTTGTGCATTGATAGAAACCCCTCCGTGAGTTTTTTTTGTTTTAGTGTCCTCTCGCATACTCTGGATTGGTGACGAGTTGGATTTGCATGAGCTTTCAAATGTTTTTTTTATACCATAACTGAACCGATTATGTGGTTATGAGCTTATCACAACCGAGGTGATAAGTTTAAATAGAATTGACTAATTTCAAATTAATCAAGCTGTTTTTAATGTTTTGGCTAAATTAAGCTGTTCAGAGAGTTAACCAGCCATAGAGGGGCATTTTTGGAATGAGTCTCTAGCCTAGCTAGTTATTGGGGTTTGCATGAATGGATGCAAATGTGAATTCCAACGCCTCATAACATTTTGTTTTTTGCACACACAGGACAAGGATGCCAAGTTCCGCCTGATTCTCGTCGAGAGCAGGATCCACAGGCTGGCCCGTTACTACAAGACCAAGAGAGTACTGGCCCCCAACTGGAAGTAGTATGTATTGGTTCTGCATTGGGAACCTTTTTCTAGATATATTTGGTTTGGAATATATAACCACATTCTAGTATACACAGCCTGTCATGAAAAAAAGCACAATTCATTGTCCTGCTCTTCACTTTATAAAGTGCAGCGATATTTCTATTGTGCTAGAAAAAAGCTGGAGGTAAATTAGCAACGTGGCTACACGTGCCATATTTGCCAGTCCCCTTCACACAGTCAAATATACATTTCCTGAGTGTTTTCTAACAGTTTAGTCATTAGACTGATGCACAGTCAACTTTTTAGCATCATTATATAAGACGTAAAGATCCATATTAAAGTTGGTACTTAATGACCACTATGTAATCTAGTCCTACATTTTTGTTTTGTAAGTCTACACTTGATTCCTGTCACATAGCAATATGATCAGTGAATTAACTTCATTAGTGGAGGCTGGTCATAAACAAGATGAATGCAAATGTAGTTGGAATAATACACAACTGCTGTGATGTATTAACACCAAGATGTCTTTTCACAATCTCCTCCAATCACATAATAGCTCTATAAACATTCTTCAACATCTAGTGTTAGTGTTTAAAGTCCAGGTGGTCCTTTTTTAAGAGGTGCACTCTAATGTTTTTTTCTTTCTGTTCACAGCGAGTCCTCTACAGCCTCTGCTCTGGTGGCATAAAAGACACACTTTTTTGGATTAATAAAACCATGTAAATTGGAAATTGCTCTGTCTTTTTTATATGACTGAATCTTAAACTGTTGGATTATGCATCAGTGGTTTAATGCAACTTAACTACATTTACTCAAGCATTGTTTAATTTTCAGGTGCTTTGCTTGAATATTTCCAATTTATGCTACATGAATAATGACATTTCTCACAACATTTTATCAAATGGTTTGGGCTCGTTACTCTTCAGGTAAATATCTTGTTAATGAATAAATTATAAAATAGTTAAAAGATCAAAGCAGATGTTTCAAACATTTAGACAGTGAGTTCAAACTGAATTGTATGGATTGTCTCATTGACAACAGCTGTTTGTTCCACTGTAACATTCTATACAAATTTGATCCCAAAATAATTGTTGAAGATTATACTTCTATGGATATGAATCTTGAGGGTTTAAATGCAGTATTTGTTCTATTATGAAACTGGTATTGATTCATAAGCATCCAAGAGCTTTTCTCTGAACACGGGGTACCAAGGGTTTTTCTGGGGGCGGAGCATAATACTTGGCCGCTATTTTAAAAACTTACTTATAAATCATTAAAAAAAATAAACAGTACATTCATTATGTCAAGAAATTCTACATAAATACAAAGACCGGAAACGGAAAATATCGGGAAATTACGGGCACTTTCCATGCGTCATACGTAATAACGTCATTTGAGGGCCGGGCCTTTGCCGATTGACAGCTGCTGCATCCAATCACAGTTCAGCATAACGTACGTTTGGATATTTAAAGAGGAAGTTGCAGTATCGAGTCATTTCCAGCTTCTACACCGACGATAACACAACAGACAACATGGAGACATTACAGGACAACAACTGACGGAGCAAAGCGACAACATGTATCGGACTCACCGGAAAATGAAGCGACAGCTGCTCGACGTCTCTCTGTCACCGACAAGTTCTCAACATCTACTAGTTTTTGACGAGGAATACCAGAATACGTGAGGGTTTAACCGCCACAGGCCAAGAAGAAGAAGAGGAGGATAGAGAAGTGAAAATGTCTCCGACTGTCGGTGTCGACCAGGCTCCACCACAAGCGGCCATGGAGAGATTCGGTAGCGGAGGGATGGCGCTGCTGCCTTGGACCAAACAGATACTCACCGTGATGTGGGAACAGCTCCGGCTGCTGCTGCAGGTCATTTACTGCTCCTTCATGTCCGGTGAGAACAAACCTCCAGCTCCAACTGCTTTGTAGCGCTAGTTTAACATGTCAAGTTTAACATGTTTGGTTTAATACGTTAAGTTTAACATGTTCAAATCACTGTGGTCAGGTCCAACCGTTGTGATGCGTCACTAGAAAGACTGACAGTTCGCTCACTCATCTGTTTCCTCTTTATCAATACCGACATAATGTAAATCCCCAATGAAATATAGTAGCGCATTTAAAAGCACACACTTAGTATGTCCTTAGTGACCACTTGTCTATATTTAGACAGGTGGAATGAGAGGGTAAGTGAGGAAACATGTAGAATATCTAACAGAATCGATCTTGAAACAAAACAATTTAATATGTAACAAAACAAAGATATATTGAATCCAGTTATAGACGCTAAAATGTTATGTTTGTTTCTTTACTCGCCTAAGCTTCAACTAATTAAATTAATTCTGCGTATAAAGGATGGGTGTATTAGTCCTTAATACCTTTTTGTCTTGTAGCAGCTTTCTCATGTAAATTGAAGATGAGGACAAAAATAATCCGATTGATGTTGGCCATCTGTAGATACAATTTTAAACAAAACATAGGATTTTCATTTGCTTATTTAAAATAAGCCGTAAACAAAGATGCAGAATCATTTTCTAAAGGGTATTACTTCTGTGTGTGTGACTTATTTATTCTCTGCTGAATTTTCTCCCATTTTTACACTTTCTTCTTGTTTTTCCAGTTTTTCAATTGTTCAGGTTCGAGGTCCACGTGAGGATCACAGATGAGACCGGTCAGCACATCCAGCACATGAGCACGACAGCCAATCCAACAGAATCCTTCCTGTTCTCCTCATTGTTTGACGGAGAAAACGGAGTCATGGTCGGTGGCTCAAATCCCCTCTCTGAGTTCTGCTCGGATGTTGGCGACCCCTTTGCAGGGAAGTCCTCTGCTGAGGTCCTGATGTCCGGTCTGTGCGCTGACGACCTGTGCTGCGGCCTCGTGGACGACTTTGTGTCCAGAACAACTGGGAAAGAAGAGAGCATCTTTCTGGGCTTTGCTAATGACTGGAACCTCTTTATGTCGAGCAGCGACAGCTCTAGTTCAAACGAAGCCTGCCATAAAAAACGTGAGGATTTCTTCAGACAAGATCTTTCAAAAACAAAAAGATCCTTCAAACAGGAGACTTCAGAAGAGGACAGGAGCTCAGACTGCAGCAGTGAGGAAGACCAGAACATAGTGGAATTTGACAGTGAGGAAAGTAAGGCCCTTTGGGAGTCTCTGTCAAAATCGAGTGATCCTTACAATCCCTTCTTTTTCTCTGCGTGCATTTCAACAAACACAGGCATGGGGAAAAGTAAAAGCCAAGCGAGAGACATTAGTGCTACTGACATGTCAGTGGGCAAGACCAGCGAGAAGATGTTGGGGCCTCTAGGACTGAAGTTTTGGGCCAGTCGCTCTGACAGCGAGAGCAGTTGGGCCAGTTCGGACGATTCAAGCCCTGATGTGGACAAAGAGGAGAGTGAGAGGCTTTGGGAGTTCTTCAGCAGTCCTGCAGACCCCTACAATCCAATGTGCTTTACTGCGAGCACAGTAGGCAACACATCTCTTCAAACCACCTCCACCACAGTCTCTAAAGCACAGGCCTCCCTTCCTGCACACCTTCCTGATGATGAAGATGAGCAGCTGTGGAAATCTCTCTGCCAGAAGGATGATCCGTTCCACCCTCTTAACTTTCAGGCTTGCCTCCAGAGCTCAACAACCACAGAACTCCAGTCTGAGGAAGATCCAGAAGCACCTGAAGGCCACCACACAAAAAATTCACCCACGAAGAGCATGAAATGTAAAAAAGACTCTAAAACACTCCGAAGGTCCAGCAGCAAGCCCTCTCTACCAGACAGGCTGGTAACGCATCACCACCACCAAGACAAAACACTGGTGCCGTGGAAACGACCTGGACAAACACATCAGTCCCCTCCAGAGGAGAGAAAGGAAAGCAAGGCCTCCACCAAAAAGGTGATGAACTAATAATAACTCATAGCTACACTCTCAGACAGCTGTAACCCTGGACTCACAGGTTTGAGTTGCGTTAATGCTTGATGGTGGGCATGTCCACTGTTCCCAAATTGCAATTATTTAACACACACTGATATATTGTCCTTACTTTAACATCTTGTGTTGAAGTCTGCACTAAGCGATACAAGATGTGGTGTATGTCTCCCTGACTGAAGTCTCCGGTCATGTACAGTGAGAGCACGGGCAGGGCGCTGGCAGGCACGCAGGTTGTTTACTGAGTGGTACACCAACCAATCATTTCATTAAGACCAATTTAAATGGTTGGTGGTGTTTATGACAGTCTTATAGGGCTGCATACTGGCTTCTTTTTCGTTCTTTTTTTCCAGATGATTTATTTTTATTTATTAAGGGCAACCAGGAAGGGGATTAAAACAAATCACATGAAAAGGGTTGCAGAAACTAATAAACCATCCCTAACCTCTGAGTTGATATATTAGTTTGTTCAGGGAGTTTCTTCTTATGACTGTAGTTGACTGAGACTAAAAGTCAGAGATAAGGGCCAATTCCTGTCGTCAGCCAACTCACACTGTTCTGTTCACTGTGTTGTTGATTACTGTTGGGTAGCAACGCTGTTGGTCGTCATGACTAAGTCGGTCATGTGACTCAATAGAGTCAGCAGAGACCAAAGTAGTTGCAGCAGGATTACAATGTCATTTTAAAACCATCTAGATTATTACATCAGACTCCAAAAATACATCTTGAGACAGAAAAACATGATTGATAACACGTCTGTCTAAGAAATGTCAGTGCTGGAAAGCTCCTGCTCTCTCTTTGTTTCATTTGTTCTTGAACAAATATCCAAGTTAAAGTGTTAATAATCATATTTTGAATTATCCCTTTACTTACATTAGCAGATATTAATAAGACGTTCACACTATATGTATCACCTCGATCATTTTAGCAATATATATTAATTATTTATTTTTATATATATTTTTCTGGCTTTCAGGTGCGATTCTCTCCTCTGGTCCAAGTCCATGTGGTGCGGACCTGGCTGTTTGCTCGCCAGGCGTCTCGTAAAGGACCCTGGGAGGAAATGGCACGAGACCGGGACCGCTTCCAGAGGCGGATCCAGGAAACAGATCGGGACATCAGCCACTGCCTCACTCTGCCCCACAGAGAGAAGATGAGGGCCTACCTGGACAGTGCCTTTTAAAATAGATCAATAATTCTTCAGCATTGAATGTTTTATTTCATATTTTTGGATGAGAACTCGTGATTGGTTGCAATGCAACCAATCACGAGTTCTTGATGAAATTTGATGTTAGGCCAACGTCAATGTTCGGTGTTGTGTTGAACAACTTTGTACCTCAAAAGGTTTTTTCTACATTTTGTGACTGTTGCACTGACGGACACGTTCTCATATTAACATCAGCATTAATGTGTGGAATGTTGTTTTTGTACGCCTTATACTCTGACCTACTAATGTAACTTATTTATTTATGCCCTATGGTGCTTGTCTTTGATTTTTTGATGGTTTAACTGTTATTTATATGTTTGTATGTGACATGAAATCACCACCGACTCAGAGGTGAGTCTCAAAGTAAAAGTAGATAATGATATCATTAAAAAAGACTTATACAGCACCAAGTGTTTTGAAAAGTTTTAGTGAACTTTCACCTTGTTTAATTCTGGTGTCATGTGAAGATTTTAGCTTGAGATTCAATTTTTTGTCCTGTATTATCTTTTATGATGATGGTCACAGTGGCCATTTAGAACTGAGTATAAAGATGGATGTCTTTATTGATATTATTGTACTTATATTCACTGCAAATATTCAAACACTGTCCTGTGTGACTCACTCAACTTTTCAAGGTAACACCACGTCTCTGATAATATTTCCAAAAATTGATTAGTAGCAGATTTTTCTTACTTTGCTTTGTCAAATTAATAAAATTTGTAACACTATATTTTGTGGTTTTCACTTATCACTGCACAAAAACTACACTCACACAGCAACAATTGGACAATGGACTTGTACATGTCAGATTAAAATCTTTAATGATCAACAATATTAATTAAGAACTCAGAAAACACCAAAGAAACAACATCAGTGCGGCAGACAATACAGGAATTTAAAAAGGGAAGACATTTTTCTACATAAATAAATAGTAACAACAAAGACTATGAAGCAGCTGTTCAACATAGGAATACAATAGAATAGTATATATTTTATCTTTTATATATTTTTATTTAGATATGTTTTAAGTCTAAATAAATGTTACTTTGTATAAATATTAGAAAAATTGAGTAAATAAGAAGTAAATAGTGAGTAAATATATATTGTTTATTTTTTATTGCTTTTTTATGTATGTTGTATTTACTGTGTTTTTAGGTTACTATGTTCATTGTATGCACCAATAACCAGAGCAAATTCCTTGTAGGTGTAAACCTACTTGGCAATAAATACTTTCTGATTCTGATTCTGATAGAATATAAATATTTATTGTCCACTCCTAGTGCACGACTCCACCAATCATCTCTGGGCGTTCTTTATAATCGTGTGGTCTGTATAATCTTAACCAGACAAACATTTCCCATAAGTCTTGAATAGATGGTTAAATATTTCTTTAGCACCTTAAAACCCTGATTCCCTCCACTGTTCCAAATTTACAAACTGGAGCTTGGAGGCAGTAGCTGTCTGGAGGTTATCTTACATAAAAAAATGTTGTAATTATTTATCTATAAAAAAACATTCCATTAACACCTGCATGTCATCAGAATCTGTTAGTAATGGTTGAAGATGCTGCAGAGCTGTTGCATTGCATGTATCTCAAACACTTAAAAAGTGCCTGAGCTTATAAAAAGAAATGGAAATGAAAATCTAAAACCTGAAATCAGTTTGTCAATTAAAAAACTAAAACATAAATAATTTCAACATATAAAATAAATTCTTGAAGTGCAATTACTACAAAATATATCAGAATAGATGAAGCCACAAGATAGAAAAATCAAGTTGTAATATAAACAGCAAGAAGTCAATAACGGTTTAGTAATGACTACAGTGCTAACTCTTATAAACTGTGCATCATCTCAATTGTGTGCATACTTAGTGCAATCTATATCTCTTAAGTGACATTCATTTGTATGCACTTTAACATCAAACAGGTCTTTATTTCTAGGAAATCCAGATAGAGGATGTGTTGTTTCCTCTCAGACATACACAGGGAAAACAACTTTTGGCTTTCAGGTAATCGCTGATGTAAGTTCCACACGCAAAGGCAGGATGCATTAAACCGAATCAGATCACCTTCTAAGATATCAAATGTGATGATAATGTAAAGTTGTAATTTGCTGTGGAGGAAGATAAAAATATCTTACAAAAGAAGAGTCGTTCTCTGAAGGCCACTGAACCTCCGGCGTTCAAGAGGCAATTAGTTATGTGCTAATTGGTGTGCTGTACATTGTAATTAGCTGTGCACACTGGGATCAGTGTTGTTGAAAGTAGTTGAGCTTCATTTGAAGTAGTAACACTGTGTCAAAGAAGCAATTTTATGCCTAAATGTCATTGTAAGTCTATAAACCAAGTGAGGATTGAAACTTGATTCACTTAATTTATACTTTCCTACAAAAAATGTTCAAAGGATTAATGGATCAAAGGACACACAATCTTACAATTGCATCCTAGAATTCCGTAAGTACAATTGTGAATTTGGTCTGAACCAACCGTATCCATGGCAACAATACACCATAATAAGAAAAAAATAAAATAATTACAATTTCTAAAACTTCTCGGACTGCAAAGCAGCACTGAATGTGCCCAAGCACATTTTGAAGCGTAGCATGCGTTTTCACACTGCGGCCAGGACAAACACTTCACTTCCTGCGTCCGTCCGGCGATGTCGTTCCTTGTCTGCTTATTGCTCATTACGGTCCACGCTATCAATTGCACATCACACTGTGAAAATCTTATGTAGATTGAATGATAGTTGTAAAACAAAGCTTCTTTCTGTTGCCATTAGATGGCGCCATCACTTTTATTACATACAGACTAATAGATCTGTTCAAGTAGGGCTCTGGTGTAGCGTGAGCAATTTTGGGTCAATTGGACAATGTTAAAAACACTTAATCAAACTGATCAGTAAGTGGCGCTATGACAATGCATTAATATTAATATATGGAGCTGTTCAGGTCAGGATTGTGTTTATTTTTTGTTATGGTGATGTTGATTTTCAGCTAAAAGTAATGATGGGACATTCAAATTGAGTCTACATCACTTTGGTATCTATTTGATTAGAGTCGCAGGACAAATACTCAATTATTTTATCATTATGTAATAAAGATTATTTTTTATGAATTTATTTTGAAAAATTAACGCGAGGATAGAAAGCGAGGAACTAAAGTGAAAACACTAAAAGGGTTTTCCTGCTTGCGGAGCGTAAAGTGAGCTTGGGAAATTACGGGCACTTTCTATGCGTCATACGTAATAACGTCATCTGAGGGCGGCGCCTTTGCTGAGTGACAGCGTCTGTGTCCAATCACAGTTCAGCATAACGTCAGGTTTGTATATTTAAAGAGGAAGTTGCAGTATCGAGTCATTTCCAGCTTCTACACCGACGATAACACAACAGACAACATGGAGACATCACAGGACAACAACTGACGGAACAAAGCGACAACATGTCTCGGACTCACCGGAAAATGAAGCGACAGCTGCTCGACGTCTCTCTGTCACCGACAAGTTCTCAACATCTACTAGTTGTTGACGAGGAATACCAGAATACGTGAGGGTTTAACCGCCACAGGCCAAGAAGAAGAAGAGGAGGAAGAGGAGGAGAGAGAAGAAGTGAAAATGTCTCCGACTGTCGGTGTCGACCAGGCTCCACCACAAGCGGCCATGGAGAGATTCGGTAGCGGAGGGATGGCGCTGCTGCCTTGGACCAAACAGATACTCACCGTGATGTGGGAACAGCTCCGGCTGCTGCTGCAGGTCATTTACTGCTCCTTCATGTCCGGTGAGAACAAACCTCCAGCTCCAACTGCTTTGTAGCGCTAGTTTAACATGTCAAGTTTAACATGTTTGGTTTAATACGTCATGTTCAACATGTTTATATCACTGTCCAACCGTTGTGATGCGTCACTAGAAAGACTGACAGTTCGCTCACTCATCTGTTTCCTCTTTATCAATACCGACATATTGTAAATCCTCAATGAAATATAGCAGCGCATTTAAAAGCACACACTTAGTATGTCCTTAGTGACCACTTGTCTATATTTAGACAGGTGGAATGAGAGGGTAAGTGAGGAAACATGTAGAATATCTAACAGAATCGAGCCCAAATCAAGCTCAGCAAACAGCCAATACGACACAAACCCATGTAACAAACAAGGATCAGTGAGAAAGCCCATTCCCACACAGGATCATACCAGTGGATCATATATACGTAGTGATCATCAATGAAGTTGGAAATTACAGATGAGTGATTTTAAAACAAAACTACTTAATATGTAACAAACCAAAGATATCTTGAATAAAGTTATACAGGCTAACATTTTACGATACTAATAAGGAAATTATTGTTAAATTATTTGTTGTTTTGTCTTTGTTTGTTTCTTTACTCACTAGCCTAAGCTTCAACTAGCTAACTTATTTCTGCATATAAAGCGTATTCGTCCTTAATACCTTTTTTCTGTAGCTGATTTTTCATGTAAATTGTAGATGTGGACCAAAATAAACCAATGGAAATAATGAATGAATTGATTTATTTGCCATCTGTAGATATTATTTAAAAAAAAACATAGGATTTTCATTTGCTTATTTAAAATAAGCAGTAAACAAAGATGCAGAATCATTTTCTAAAGGGTATTACTTCTGTGTGTGTGACTTATTTATTCTCTGCTGAATTTTCTCCCATTTTTACACTTTCTTCTTGTTTTTCCAGTTTTTCAATTGTTCAGGTTCGAGGTCCACGTGAGAATCACAGATGAGACCGGTCAGCACATCCAGCACATGAGCACGACAGCCAATCCAACAGAATCCTTCCTGTTCTCCTCATTGTTTGACGGAGAAAACGGAGTCATGGTCGGTGGCTCAAATCCCCTCTCTGAGTTCTGCTCGGATGTTGGCGACCCCTTTGCAGGGAAGTCCTCTGCTGAGGTCCTGATGTCCGGTCTGTGCGCTGACGACCTGTGCTGCGGCCTCGTGGACGACTTTGTGTCCAGAACAACTGGGAAAGAAGAGAGCATCTTTCTGGGCTTTGCTAACGACTGGAACCTCTTTATGTCGAGCAGCGACAGCTCTAGTTCAAACGAAGCCTGCCATAAAAAAACGTGAGGATTTCTTCAGACAAGATCTTTCAAAAACAAAAAGATCCTTCAAACAGGAGACTTCAGAAGAGGACAGGAGCTCAGACTGCAGCAGTGAGGAAGACCAGAACATAGTGGAATTTGACAGTGAGGAAAGTAAGGCCCTTTGGGAGTCTCTGTCAAAATCAAGTGATCCTTACAATCCCTTCTTTTTCTCTGCGTGCATTTCAACAAACACAGGCATGGGGAAAAGTAAAAGCCAAGCGATAGACATTAGTGCTACTGACATGTCAGTGGGCAAGACCAGCGAGAAGATGTTGGGGCCTCTAGGACTGAAGTTTTGGGCCAGTCGCTCTGACAGCGAGAGCAGTTGGGCCAGTTCGGACGATTCAAGCCCTGATGTGGACAAAGAGGAGAGTGAGAGGCTTTGGGAGTTCTTCAGCAGTCCTGCAGACCCCTACAATCCAATGTGCTTTACTGCGAGCACAGTAGGCAACACATCTCTTCAAACCACCTCCACCACAGTCTCTAAAGTACGGGCTTCACTTCCTGCAACCCCCTCCAGGTCAGACACCGATGATGAAGATGAGCAGCTGTGGAAATCTCTCTGCCAGAAGGATGATCCGTTCCACCCTCTTAACTTTCAGGCTTGCCTCCAGAGCTCAACAACCACAGAACTCCAGTCTGAGGAAGATCCAGAAGCACCTGAAGGCCACCACACAAAAAATTCACCCACGAAGAGCAAGAAATGTAAAAAAGACTCTAAAACACTCCGAAGGTCCAGCAGCAAGCCCTCTCTACCAGACAGGCTGGTAACGCATCACCACCACCAAGACAAAACACTGGTGCCGTGGAAACGACCTGGACAAACACATCAGTCCCCTCCAGAGGAGAGAAAGGAAAGAAAGGCCTCCACCAAAAAGGTGATGAACTAATAATAACTCATAGCTACACTCTCAGACAGGATTAGATGAGGGCATGAGTAAAATGTGGAGTAAAGTTATGCTTCAAAACTTTTAAATGGGCTTTACAAGACACAACTTTAACAGTCTATACAACTTTATTCTGCTGTAAATTAAAAAAGCTGAAATTCAAACGTAGGACTATTTCAAATGTGTGGTTTAAGGTATCAAGGGAAATTTAATTTCTCCAATGATTTTGATGGTGTTTTCCCCTCGGTTTCATTGCTTGAAGTGTAGATACAGAAGAGGATGTGACTCTTCATTTGAAGTTGATACAGTCATACATTCATGGAGTGTCTTCTGCTGACTGAACCTCTTTTGAGACTGAAAGTCAGAGATAAGAGCTTATTCCTGTCCTCAGCCAACTCCCACTGTACTGTTCAGTGTGTTAAGCTGAGTTAATGATTATTGTCGTCATGACTATTAAGTTGGTCGTGTGTCTCAAAGGAGTCAGCAGAGCAACTAAAGTAGTTGCAGCAGGATTACATTGTCATTTTAAAACCATGTGAATTATTACATCAGACATCCTGAGACAGAAAAACATGACTGAAAACACGTCTGTCTGAGAAATGTCAGTTCTGGAAAGTTCCTGCTCTCTCTTTTTTTCATTTGTAGTTTAACACTTATGGTGATAACCAATTTTGTATGTCTTTCTTTGACATTTAATTATCTCTTAACTTACATTGGCAGCTGATAATAAACTCAAAAGTAGCTTACATCATACGACATCATCTGGATAATTTTAGCCATGTTTATTCATTCTTTTCTTTCTTCTGGATTTTCAGGTGCGATTCTCTCCTCTGGTCCAAGTCCATGTGGTGCGGACCTGGCTGTTTGCTCGCCAGGCGTCTCGTAAAGGACCCTGGGAGGAAATGGCACGAGACCGGGACCGCTTCCAGAGG
Source organism: Pseudopleuronectes americanus (assembly GCA_038501795.1). Lineage (NCBI taxonomy): Eukaryota > Metazoa > Chordata > Actinopteri > Pleuronectiformes > Pleuronectidae > Pseudopleuronectes > Pseudopleuronectes americanus. The sequence continues at coordinate 18,128,025 of CM076720.1, read as the reverse complement.
CGGATCCAGGAAACGGATCGGGACATCAGCCACTGCCTCACTCTGCCCCACAGAGAGAAGATGAGGGCCTACCTGGACGGTGCCTTAAAATAGATCAATGATATTTCAGCATTGAATGTTTTATTTCCTATTTTTGGATGAGAACTCGTGATTGGTTGCAATGCAACAGTGATTTTGATTTCGGCCAATTAGAAATTTGATGTTAGGCCAACGTCAATGTTCGGTGTTGTGTTGAACAACTTTGTATCTCAAAAGGTTTTTTCTACATTGTGTGACTGTTGCACTGACGGACACGTTCTCATATTAACATCAGCATTAATGTGTGGAATGTTGTTTTTGTACGCCTTATACTCTGACCTAGTAATGTAACTTATTTATTTATGCCCTATGGAGCTTGTCTTTGATTTTATGACAGTTTAACTGTTTGTAGGTATTTTTATGTGACATCAAACCACAGTGGTGATTCTAGAAGGTGAAAGTAGATGATGATGATAATATCATTAAAAACAGAGGTTTGTGGCACCCATTGTTTTTGAACTGTTTTATTTAAGCAACTGTTACTATCCAGCTATATATTTGAAAAAAGAGTTATTTCGTATAAATTCATTTTGAGTCATAACTAAAGATAGAAGATAGAACTGAGATGTTGTCTTTTCTCCAGCCAACTGAATAAAGCAATAGAGCCTTTTCCTCTCGGCCAGGACAGGCTGTGATTCGTCCACTGCGCCTGTATACAAACTATCAAAGACCTTACAACTTCCTTTTGCTCACTCATCACTCTGCTAGGAAGCTCACTAGCTACATTAACTTCATAGAGAAAGCTTTTGCTAACCAGGGAAGAGTTTTACGCATTTGATCAAAGGCATAAGTACAAAATCTCATTCCTAAAATCAGGTTTCTTAAACCAAGTGATTCCCAATTACATTTCTTGTTCATCTGCTTTTTCCTATTATGAGCATAAAGTGGAGATAGAAAACAAAACCCCAGAAATGTTGAAACAACGATGCAGCGTCCAATTAGTCAGTGGGTGGTTTTAGTCCAAGCGATAGTTCATACGTATATGCTTATTTGTGAAATGTCTTAACAAAAAGCTGAGATCAAATCAAGTGTGTTAGAGTTTAACTTTTTAAAATGATGCAAACATGTTTCTGTTGTAGAAGTCTGTGAGGAGGCTCCCACTGCAGCAGACTCAGGTGGGATCCACCTTCTCCATACAATAGTCAGGGGAGGTGAGGAAATCAAGTGGAAGTTACACAACACGAGGAAGCACCTTGAACCAGCAATGAAGTTATATCAGTTTAACCGGTCACCTAGTTCTGACACACCCAGTCTGGGTGTTAGGTTTCCTGACAGAGCAACAAAGAACACAATGTCCTCTGTGACTGTCACTTGTATTGAGGCTGAATCATCATGCTTCATCAGAAACATGGTACTCTCACACTGCACTCTTTCCTAAGTCAGCTCTGATTTGATGATTCCTACTTTAAAGAAAATCCAAAGGCTGAGATTATTTGTCCTCTTTATGAATTAGACCTCTGTTCCAACATCATTTTAGTGGCTGTGTCCAGTCTGTAGTTATGTCTTGTCTTCACACAGAGATGTTGTCATTTGTGCTGTGGAAATAAAAACAATATTTTTAACCTCAACATCTGGAAAAATGCCGTCAAACATAATCAAACCAAACTACAAATCACCATGGTGATGGGATTTACTTTGTCGCATGTGTATAAAATACTTAAGATCCAGTGTAATGTGTGCAGCAGTTGGATATTGTTCAAAAGAGACAAAGGTGGATTTTAGCTTTGATATTTCAGGGCTCCTTTATCGCTTCATCGCCCCCTTCTCATGTAACTACTCTCTCTCTCTCACTCTTTCTCGCTCTCTCTCTCTCTCTCTCTCTCTCTCTCTCTCTCTCTCTCTCTCTCTCTCTCTCTCTCTCTCTCTCTCTCTCACAGACAGGGTTATAATTTCCCTGGGGGCTGTGAGTCTCCATGCAGACTGAGTGCTGTAAGGCTGCCATAAGACAAGGGTTAAAAACACCAAGTATGATGAAATGGCTTCCCTGAGGGATGAAATCAATTAGCAGGTCTCCACTGTTCTCCTCACCTCTCTACCCCACACACACACACAAAGAGCGTGGTGCAAAGGTGAGCAATCATTGACACTTGCTGCGTCAACCGAGCGATGGGTCTTCTGCTCACTTCGTCCCACCTTCCCTCCCTCCCCCGTGTTGCTCATGTTATTGATCTCCTGCTGCTCTTGCCCACTAAGATTAAGCTCAGGTTCTTTGGTGAGGTTAATGACTCCAAATGAAACAAAAACAAAAACGCAAAAGAAAATGCATCATAATTTCCTTTTTGAATACATATTCAGTTTGAGGGTCTCATGTGCTGTACTTGTTGTGATAACCTGGTAATCTGATGCCTTGGTGTTTAGAGCTTTACTTGCATCATAAACATGTTTACAGCCAACACAGAAGTGTATTTCTCCATGATGCAAGCCGGAGGAATTGTTTGTCATGAGCGTAGATGTTCCAAAGGTTTTCTAGTGACATTGGCTGTGAGCTGAGCTGAGAAGTAGAAAAACACTTTGTATGTGTTATGAGAGAGGTCAGAGTGATGGTGGTGGTGGTGGGGGGTGTTTGTCCATCTAATCTCTCCCAGCCTGACATCCCTGTTTGTGATGGTGCAGTTGATGAAAACACTACATGGTGCTTTAATCCATAGTAAACTCCCAGTGAGCGAGCAGCTTGGAGTCCTGCTCAAGGACACTTCAGCAAAGACGCATGTGGCTATAGGAAGTGATTTGAACCTGTGGCTTCCCACCTGGCGCTTGAACGCACCACCCTCTCATGTGTTATTGCATCCACTTTCCCCCTTTCTTCTCCTCCTCTGGAACCCACTCCTCTCTCCTCTCTTTGTCTCCATCTTCCTCCTCCTCCTCCTCTCCCAGCATCATTAGCTCTGTGGCCCAGACGACCCCGTCTCCAAGCAACCGGCAGGAGTGGCGAGGCATTGAAAGGATTGCAGGTGATTGCAGCAGCGGCGGAAACAGCAACACACACACACACACACACACACACACATACATACATACACACACACATACATAGACGGCTGCCCCTCTCACTATGGCTGCCAGAGAGGGGTATCTCTTGGGTCACAATTAGCTGATGATGCAACCCACCACCAGCTATTGTGTCTGAGGCCAGCTGATAGAGACAGACTGTATGTAACACCGAGGCAAAGAAATACTCTTTCTGTGTATTGTCCAGTGTATCGTAGGCAGGCTACTCATCCTATGTATTTCACACAAAGTTTGTGAATATACAACACAAGTCATATTCCCTTGACACTGAGTTGCACACTCGCATGCAAAATATTCTCATCCTTTATCCTTAATTTGAGTCGTGCTCCTACTTTCCCAAAAGTTGTTTTTAACGTGTTTATTCATTTATATTTACCTGGAGTGGCTTGTGGATTATCTTCAAGGTTCCTTTAAGGGGCTCAAGAGGCCAAAATAACCAGTGGTTTAGTTTCACTTTAATAGGATGAATAAAAACACCAGTTTATATCAAGAAACACCCCCTGTATTATCATCCTGAGTCATTATTATCCTAAACATGCAATCCATGTGATAAGTATGTATGAGGAGTATCGTTGTAGGTGTGGTAAACACTTATTATTTTGTCTGACCAACATCCAGACACTAAACACAGTGTACTCACTGCGTTTAGTGTCTGTTTGTCATAAGGGTTTGAGTTGGTGTAATGTTACAGTAGAGCCACAGGGGGACACACCTCTCATCTGGTGCATGATACGACGCACGTACACACACACACACAAACACACACACACACACACACACACACACACACACACACACACACACACACACACACACACACACACACACACACACGTACATGTAGTTTGTGTCATTCAAATGAAACATGTAATATCAGCAGAAATATACAGATCTGAGGTTTTCTATAATTGTCTCACACTGTCACAGCATGAATTACATGTTTGGAGCCTCTTCATTCCCTTTACATATATGAACATACAGCTTTATTTGTATCTCAGACTAAATATAGAAAAAAAAACTGTGCGTAGCCACTTATGTGCAACTATACGACCGTGTATAACTCTGCTGCCCTCCTGTGGTTACACAGGAGGGCAGCAGAGTAGGCAAGAAAAACAAAAGGTTGTTATTGTTATTGTTTTGTGACTCTGTTGTTGTTTTGTATCTCTTTGTTGTTGTTGCTATGAGTAAAGACCAGGAACACCCAAACCCTCTGACCCCTGGTCTTTCATTCATTCATTCATTTCTGTCGATAAAGACGCATTTGGGGGAAATTAAGGGGTAGGAAATAAATGAACCTGTGAATACACCCACAAGGGAAGAAAGAATTATGTAAACATGAAAATGATTTTTAAACAACAGATTGAAACAGAACAACAATTACAATGTAATCCAATCCAATCCACTAAACTGCTCTTGGGGGATTTGCTGCTCTGATCCAGCTGATGGATCATCTTCTGAATGACCAGCAGCGGTGGTCAATCTATTGTCACAATGGATTTGTTGGAACCATTTTGAACCAAATAGACAAGTGGAGCTACATCACTACAGTGGAATGACCAGAGGTAACAGAATCAAACTGCTAATCTCTCTGAGTGGACTTCAATCTGAACAACTACTGGAAAATCTGTGCGTGTGTCACTAGGCAATGCATTACACATATTATTCCTCGCTTAATATGTATTATTATGTGTGCCTAGTGGTGCAATACACATATTTTTTTCTCTACAGGATTATTATCATGTGTGCACACACCAATAGGCAATTCTATATTATTATTTGTCCCGCTACCTGTAAGAAACAATACAAATTTTAAATATTAAAATGTTTGTGTATTTGGTGTGACTTAATGAAAGGTCAGGGTTAGGGTTAGGGTTAGTGAGTGAGAGGACCAGGAACCCTTGTGCACCACCAGGTATCAGCTTGGACCAGTTATAATTAAAACAATAAGAGTCTAAAGATGCTATTGATTATTAATGATAGCAGCAACAATTCATATAATAATAAACCAATAATAGGTTATATTATCATTATGCATGATTGGAATTTCCCAAGCTGTCTGGGCCTAAAGGAAGATAACTAAGGGATGGTTCAGAACTCACCTGATCCAGAACTAATAGGCTTTATCAAAAAGGAACATTTTAAGTTGAACCTTAATGGAGAGATGGTGTCTGACTCCCGAACCCAGAGTGGGAGCTGGTTCCACAGCAGAGGAGCCTGGTAGCTGAGGGCTCCACCTCGACTCTTACAGACTGCTGGAACCACAAGAGAGCCTGTGTTCTGGGAGCAATGGGATCTATTTGGATAATATGGGGTTATGAGCTCTTTGATATATGAAGGGGCTTGATTGTTGAAGGATGAATCGATATAAGAGCTTGCCTTTAGGCGTCAGGGAAGTTAGATCAGTCATCTTTCATGCAACATTTTAGTAGAAGTTATCTGCTTGTATAGAGATATTTGTGTTTAAAGTTTTTGATCTAAAATCACGATTTGCCCTCCTGTTGTAAGAGAAATGTTGATCACTCCCCAGACCTCAGTGCAGTTAGTTGGTATTAACCACTCTGCCATGTTCTGAAACATTTGATTTAATCGCTGGCTTGTTGCTGCTGATTTTCTCTAAAGTCTAAATCAGCATCTGATGAAAACACGTAAAAACAAAAATGTTGGAAATTATAATTTATTTGATGCTTTTCAACTCGTTGTATGTTGTTGACGTTTCAATGCTGGAAGTGACATGTGACTTCCACCAGAGGGAGACAGAGGAATGCAGAAAATGCACCAAGACAGTTTTTGCTTTTTCTACTGAAGAGAATCCATCTGCTTATCTAACACTGAAACAATAAAACAATATAAAATAGATAAGGATAAAAAGTTTTTACTTAAAGTGACAGTTCTCTCTTTTTGTATTTTCAGATTGACAGATTATTGTCAACGTTTATATGGTAGCTTTTTCCAGAGCTTCTGACCACATCCAACTACCTCCTTCAGTTCATTAATCATCCTGTGGTGTCATCACAGTGAACTTTAGTAATGTGATACTGTGAGAAACCTTGGACTGATGAAGAAAGGCTAGTAGGTGAACCATGAGTTCAGAGCATTCAATACTCTACCACTGCTCACACGACCTTGGGCCTTTTGAAAGGAACTGTATAAATTCAAGTTATTATTATTATTATTATGATGGGCCTGAGGTTTTGTTCTGTGTTACTCTTTTGAACAAGAACAATTAAACACAAAGTCTCAGCTATTTCCTTCTGACAGTGATTGGAGAAATACAAAATGTCAGAAGTAACCATTTCAGTTTATAGCAGTCCATCACTACACGGAACAACAGAAGTCCTAACTGATGTTAGAGCATTTCTGTTTCTCTGAGAGTTGTTCAGAGTCTAAAGGTCAGATGCTGAATCCACCAGTCTTCCTCAGGTGATAAATTCAGTTTTCAAAATGCAGGAGGCCTGAGCTGAAGTGCAGGAGCTCCGTCTGGACTGCAGGCTCTAACACAAGTCCCAAGCTCTGCTATGGAGCCGAGCCATGCATTATTCACCGCACATTTACATAAGACACTGTGTGGTTTACAGAGGGTAAGCCTTGCTGAATTTATTTTGCCACCTGAAGGTTTATTGTTGCTTTGCCAACAAATGTTGACGCAACGTGGACAAGGGCAAAGATCGTCCGACTCATCCCTGACAGCCTTGGTTACCCATTACACCAACGGGGAGGAGTTATTGACTGTCTCTCTCTCTCTCTCTCTCTCTGTCTGAGGGCAGTTTTCTGAGGGCCTGACGCCAGACCAGGCTTTGTGGTATTGTTAAACAAACACAGGTTGGATTAGCCATAAATTGCTTCAGAATTCCTTCATTGTGAGCAAATTGTTGTGCGTAATCCGCTGTTCTAACAAGTGATGATCAGAAAACCTCCAATGTTACTTCCCCTTGTGGTGAATGAGCCAGCATATGAACAAGAGAGCTGATATTTGCTGTTTCAGCACAACGAGAAGTTTTATCACCAGAGGGTTTAATCAGACCTACAATACAATACATACAAGAACAAATTCTGCAGAAAGAACCTGTAACAAAAATGAGTATACATTTTTAACACAGTACCCTCTCTATGAGCTCTGACACTGGGCTGAGCAGGATTTATGTCTCTAAATCACAAATGTAAATCATAAGAAAACACTCCAGTGACCTTGCAGATTAACCCTATTTACCCAAATTCATATATGACACAGGTTTGGACTGGTGACACAGTACAGGTTGTTGAGAAACCAGCACAAAATTAGGCGTGTAGTCTAAAAATCACTTAAAGCCAATTTAAATCAAATAAAAATTGTCACGTAATCAGGTTTATAATCTGATGGTTTTCTGATTAAATATATATTTTTTATAGTTTTGATTTTTTTATCCGTCGAAATGTTTGAATGATAATCAAAAACAATCATTATTGATGACACCATACATATTCTCGGATAGTTTTGGTTCTTGTGGGTGGCAGGTTGTTTTTAAAAAGGTGAAGTCATGCAAACACCACATCTACAGAGATCAATCTGAATAAAGGCTGTATTCCTTCAAGGCAGTGATTCATTCCCCAATGTTTTCTGTCTACAACTTCAAGGAGTTTTTGCCTTGTCAGATTTTTTTTTAATCAATAAATGGCCATACATCATTAGTTTACTTCAGATCATTTTGTATGCATCACAATATAACTCTCTGTCATGAGGAAATTCTATAATTAGACAATCTATAAGCAACATACATGCAACATCCCTAACCACGACATGGTCCAGCAGACACCTGCCCCTCCAGGCTGAGTTTGACACGTTACCAACAAAGATCAAGGCTGATTTACTTCTGCTTACATGTATTTTTAAAAAGAGGGGAAAGGCAAGTCAACTTCTCATCTTTCAAGCTCGTTCAGTTGCTGCTTTTTGGATTTATTATTACAATAAAAACACCTACTGGGGTTGTTCTCTCGGAGAGATATTGAATCATTTGTTTTACGTCTTCTCTGATTCATCTGAATGCCCAACAGACACTTGGGAGCAGGACAACCCCCCTGACAACATAAACTATCCCACACTTGATGAAACATCTGTCAGCAACAGACCGATCTCAGTCTCTGAGATCTACGAAGCCATAACATCAGGGTAAAATAGAAAATCCCAGATGGATGTGCAGTTAGATTTTATTCAGCGTATTCCCATCGAATTTGCAATGAAATACAAATGATGTACATTGAATTTTTTTTTGGCCAGCTGCCAGAGAAACTTTCTCAGGCCTCCATGTCAACAGAACCAAACAACACCAAAACTTCCTTGATTCATTGTATTTCAAATGTTATCAGAGAGATGTATCTGTTGTTAACTCACGGATCTGCACGTGCTTTAATGTCAATTTACATAGGCTTCCTCGTGTGGAAGTTTGAACAGCAACAGGCACCTGAACACACACACACACACACACACACACACACAGACACAGACACAGACACACACACACAGACACAGACACAGACACAGACACACACACACACACACACACACACACACACACACACACACACACACACACACACACACACACACACACACACACACACACACACACACACACACACACACACACACACACACACACACACACACACACACACACACACACACACACACACACACACACAGCAGTACAGTACAGTACAGTACTATTGGCTTTGACATACTGACACATGCAAAACAAAAGCCTCCAGAGAGGGGTACAGGGTGCGCTCATCTTCAAATGAATTAAGCCTGATGATGGGGAAACTGAGAAATTACAAAAAGCCACAAACTTCCTGCCATTTTTTGTTAACTAGTTGTGTGTCTTTCCATGTGCTCCAGGGCTCCAGGGAACTGAACATGAGTATTAACGGTCTCTCTGCCCCTTCAAACTGTGTTCCACCTTTTTGGGGAAATGACTGTTTTTGACCAGGAAATTCCTGCTGAGTGTGAACATGACAACAACTCAGGTGAGCTGTTTTTCTTTCAAGTGCGGATTTCAAAATAATAGGGCTGCATGGAAAACGTGTGGGGATGTTGTCGTGAACACGCCGCCACACGTCTCCTGGATGTGGAGTCCCAGTGGAGGAACAAATTCCAATGAGCTCAGAGTTCCTGATGAGTGACTCAGAACAAACGGCGTCTGACAAACTGACAGAGGCTCTTATTTACATTAATGAGCCACTGAGGAAAACCTACAATAACCTGTTTGCTGCATGTAAACATAAGAGCCTCACGGACATACCACTACACTGAGGTTATTGTTGGATACCAGTGACATATTAGCTTATTGCTACAGTCAGGTGGCTTTAGCTTCACTTTTGGGAAGCAGTTTTGTCGTCCATCTTCATATACTGGTGTATGCCCTGTCCCAATTCACTCCTCAGCCCTACCAGTTGGCCCCTACACCTTAGTGTTGCTCCATTTCCCTATGTGATGAAGAGGTAGTGGCCATCTAGCCCTTCAAACACCCCTTCAACCACAGAAATTGCAGAATGCTGTACAAACTGACAAAGCAAATCCACATGGCGACCACCTGAGGGGTAAATAATAAATGTAAGTACGAAACCTTGCAAAATAACTATGAAAAGATGTTTAAATTTAGGGGAATATCTTATTTCAGTCCAGTGAAAATTGCTCCTCAAGACGTCTAAACATCCTGTAAACAGTCTGAGTGAGAGTAACTACAACTGTTGCTACTTCTGTTCTCATATATGAAGTTTGAAAGAAATGTCCCCGCTCATGTTATTAGGTCTTTAGTGCGGGGCAGAAGTTTCTATGGACAGGACTAACCTTACATTGAAATAACCAATGTGAAAGTGCTGGTTGTGTATCAATAAATCAATCTTTCCCGTCTGTCCTACAGTTGTCGAATGTGTCACTATAATAATGATGGTTGATAACGGTTTTTAATATAATAACAGTAGTTGATATTGTTTGTCACTATAATAGACTTGGTTGTCTGCTCATTGCATATAGAGGGTTGTCCCAATTCCTCGGGGAAGATTTCCTAGCCCTACTCCTTGTGGTTCAGTTTGGAGGAGTCACTCCCAGCTAAGGGCACTTCATATGGAGGGGTAGGGCCAAGGCAGAGGAATTGGCAGAGGGCCTAAGGCTTCGTAACCCACAGAGTTGTCAAATAATTGTGCGACATTCAAATATGGTGAATAGAGAGCAGCTCTATACACTCTTCCTGAAATGAATCACCACTTATAACTCACGTATCAAACTCCTGACCAAAAGAACTTTGGCCTCTATTTACTACCAAGTTACATCGCTCCTTCCATATAACAAGGGTAATTAGAGTTATAAAGATTAATCATCTGCATCTTTATTTCGAGCTCTGCTTAACTAAGTTAAAGTCAGAGTTTATTTTAACTGTTTAGTTAATGCAATTCCTGATCCAACATGTAAAAGTATATTTTATTTATTGTTAAACTTTAAAGGGCTGTACAATTAATATATTGGAACCTATATCACTTCATTTCACAAACGTTTCCTCATGATGTGCCATTTCTCTGAATACTATCTGGATAAATGACTCACACTATAACAGAATGACAGTGTCAACACATTTTTACTCCACTGAGGAATTAAACGAATTAAACAGGCTCCATCTGTGACCTCATGCAGTCATCAAATAGATTTTCACACATACAGTCTTACTATCTCCAGTGGAGAGGCCCTTACTGGGATTCACCAGCTGATATTATTCTGAGAAACGATTTCATTACAAAAACAGCTCCACCAACACAGCCTCTACTATGAAGTGTCGGAACAAAAAGAACTGACCTGGCTGAGAATCAAAGGACTTCCCAATCAAAGCTTTTCCTGATGAGGTTTCTGACTGTTTGAAGAAAGTATTTAATCTCATAATCAGTCCCCTCCCCTCGCAGTTAAATCATCTAAATATTCAAGTGGTACCCAAACACACATTCAGCACATATTCCTTCACTTTGCCTGAAAGCTGCCAGAGAAAACACTGGCCCAGCATCCCCTCCTCTCATCTCGGTTTTCTCTATGGATGCAGACTGTAGAGATGCCTTCAAGTGCTGTCGGAAATGGTACAACTTTAAACGATTTTTAAGTTGTACTCTCTTTTCATTGATAAGGAATTCGTTTTCAGGTTTCTACATTTCACAGATTGCAACAAAATATTACATTTCTTACAACTTTATTGATGTAGGGAATGTTTATTGATGGGACATCATGACTGGTTAGTATGAAATCAAACCACCAACACTGTCATCTTCACCCTCTGAGTCTTTAAGCTTCAGTGTCAAAAACAAGGGAATTGGAACCAACTACTCCTCCGTGTGCAGAGATGGTAAACCTGCTTTCAGATGAAGCATCTTCTCCATGCATCCTCTCAGCCATTAAGAGAATTCCTTTGAACATGCACAAATTAAACACCTTCAACATGCACACCTTCAATAACCAATCACATACATTTTTAAGAAAAAAAAATAAAAAAACGAGTGTACAGTGTTTTTTAAACCAGTTTCCTCACATTATGTTTGTTTAGTTTTACATTTTTAATTTTCTTCCTCTAAACATACTTACAGCATTTGACCTCTTTTAGAGAAGCTGACAGGAAACAAAGAGAGAGATTTTGGAAACTAACTGAGGGATTTTCTCTTAACAGTGTCTTGAACCCTTTAGTTGCTTTAAATTGAACGCCTCTCATCTCTTATTGAAATTAACATAGGCAGGGCAAGTGCCAGGGCCATTTTAGAAATGTTTATATTCACATATACACAAAACCTCAACCATTCCATGTGTTCTAATCTAAATATTAGAAAACAACATTTAGAGGTTCTGTTCGGTTCTTTACATCTTATCTTTTTACTCCTTTTATTAGATTTTGTTTTTGTCAAATGAAGCTTTATGCCTTTAGAAACCGTTAAATATCCATTAATATCTATATATATATTACTTGTACAAATACATTTTTAAATTACAGACCAGTTCATAATAATCTTAATAAGGCTGCAATGGTTTGCCAAATTCACAGATCCACTTTTATTTAACTCATAAAACTTCACATCTTCATCCTCTTAGAGAGAGGAGAGATGCAGTTTCAATTTGATTTAGGGAAGACAAATTACGGGATGGGTTTTCACAAGTGTCAAAGAACCCTTCTTCTATATGATCTATAGAATATTAAAAAGGATGCCTAACAACCTGCTGCTCTGTAGCTGTTCTTCTTAATGTTGTGTTGCCTGGAGATATGATTTGCTTTTAACTATTGCCCAGGAGTCATGTGTGTAACCTTATCCCCCCTCAACAACACAAACTTCCACTCAGGCGTGCATGTCATGCATCTGCACATGTGTCCACTTCACATACACCCATCTTCTACCCTTTTCTTTTTTGCATTGCACTATGCATGATATTGTTAATTTGCCTAAATCCACAGGTAGTCACTTTATATTCTTCCTGTCAACTTAGCATTTTTTTTGAAATTTTGACCAATTTTAACAGTGTATAGGAAGAAGCTTCGGAATGAGCCCATTGTATGTTCTGACTCCACCTTCACTTTTTAAGAATACTCGTAGTTTCTGAGTTAAATACATCTAATCTAACGTGCAACAAAAACAAAAACTATATACAGATCCGTTCTCCAGACATTCTTCTCCTGCATGTCGGAGTGAGTGAGAATGAGACGTCCGGACTTCGGAGCGGTCCCTGAAGGCAGCGCCGGCCCTAGCGGTGATCGCTCCCTGGAGACTCGATGGAGAGGGAGCGAGGTGAAGCAGGACCTCACACCGGATCATGGCGGCGCCTGTCGGGCGGGACACCTTACCTGAGCACTGGGCGTACGGTGTGTGCGAGGACGGCCGGGTCTTCTTCATCAAGTGAGTGGGGGCAGTGCGGCGCTTTACCGCACCGTGTGACGGGAGTTGTTTCCTTCTCGGCGGTGTAACAGGTGTTTTTCTCCCTCTCTCTCTCCCTCTCTCTTTCCCACCCGCCCGGTGTGTCCGTGCGGCAGCGACGAGACGCGGGCCACCACCTGGCTCCATCCCCGCTCCGCCGAGCCGGTGAACTCCGGACACATGATCCGCTCAGGTAGCTCGCTCCGCGGGGGCCGTGTGACCTCCTGTTTTTTACTTTAGCGTGTTCCTGCTCAGTGTGTCGAACTTCGTGTCGGGCCCGCAGCCGCCGGGGGGCCGAGCGAGGACACAGAAACTTCCCGGTGTCACGAACAAGTGTGCGGCTCTCGTTTCAGATCTGCCCCCGGGATGGGAGGAGGGCTTCACGAACGACGGGGCCAGTTTCTTCATAAAGTAAGTGCCGCTCCATCATCCCCGCGGTCTGTGGCTGTGCTGCGGTCACCTGCGCATTACTGAAGTTACCGGGCGGCTTAATATGGCTCCTGCCTCTAATTCCCCCGCTGCTAGCAGAGGTAGAGACCGCAGGGACAGTGGATTAATATGGGGTGTGATTTACCTGCTGACCCCAGGGCGACCCCTCTGCTCTCTATCAGCTCTGGTTCTCAGATCAGCTGCATAGCTTCTGTACTGGAATGTGTGAGCTTGTATACTGGAGTGTGTTAGCCTGTGTAGTGGAGTGTGTGAGCTTGTATACTGGAGTGTGTGAGTCTGTCTGCTGGAGTATCAGACAATGATGACAGAGATTCTGTGGCACCAGTTTGCTTTTCACCATATTCCCTCCTTTTGCAATTTTTTTTCCAGATCTACCTCTGTTAGACACATACTCACACATAACATATGTATACACACTTTCCAGTGTTTACATATGGCAATCGGAGCAACACCAGGTGTTCGAGGCTGATAACTTATTAGTATTGGGTGATACTCTTCTGATGATTATTTCATTATCAATTAAACTCTTAATAAATGTTTTCCATGCTCATAACTTTTAGCTACTATTCACAAAACAAGACTAATGTCTATATTTTTTACAAGTCTAAATACGAGAGCGCTTTATCATCATAACTCGGTGACAACAAATTACAACCCTACCCGAGACTCTATGCCTGTCATGACACATTTGTGGAACATTTCCATAAGCTCTTTATTACTTTCTTATATCACTTTGCACTTGATATCACCGGGGGCCTTATTCTAACTTGCTGTATTGGTGCATGTTGGACGTTGCATGTTCTCTCTGTCTGCCGAGGTTGTCTCTGGGTACTGCAGCTCCTCCAGTCCACAGATTAGGTCAATTCGAAACTCTCAATAGCCCGTAGGTGTGAACGGGAGCATCAAGTTTGTCTTTGATAGACAGGTGACCGTCCAGGGTGTACCCCGCCCCCTGCCCGATGTCAGCTGGGATCCACTCCAGCCACCTGCAACCGTCAAAGGACAAACGCTTTAGATACGCTTGGATGGATGTATGCATTGCATCATGGTCTAAAAGCTTAGTCAAAATGTTTTCCTTACTCTTCCAGGGATTATTAACTTTTGGATGATTTATGTATTCATCATGTATTCATATATCTGGGTCTAGATTAGTTTATGTTTGATAAATCATCAAACATTGTCATCAGCCTTTGATAATCATCTCATTTTGGATGAGAAATCTTTCTGAGGCCCTGACGAAGCAGATCCTTGATCTCTGGTGGACCATAAAGTTGCCTTGTCTGGTGCTATAGTTTTATTGTTTGCCAAAGGTTCATGTATCCACATGCTTTATTGAATATCATCATGTGCTATGTGAAAAGCAATAAAATGTGGTGCAGCAATAGAGGCACATGTGCTCAGATTAGTCCTCTGAATCCAATATTTTTCCAGGAACATATTTTGGCTCAGCCATGCCTCAGCATACCCTTCTTACTTTCATGTTTTTTTTCTCCTGTGTGTGGGTTTGCTTCTAAGACTCCATGGTGGATGGCTGATTTCTCTGCTTGTTGAATATTCATGTCTTTTCTTTCTAAAGCCTATGTCAGATGGAAATTTGACAGTAATCAGGCAGTAATTGGCTGTTTTAAGGCACTGCTGGTGTGTTAGGATGGAGGTGATGTGTCATTGAGGGCAAAGATCAGTTGTGTTGCTGTTGATGGTTCATGCTTCAGTACAGAAGTTTTTCTTTTCAGATTTGGAGTAAATTCCGGCTTATTATAAGTATCTTGTTGTTAATTAGAATTCTTCAGTCAGATTTGATTTGCCGTTGTGTTTTTGCAGGGTTGTGTTCGTGTATGTGTCGTTTTGCTGTTACTCAATGAAAAATACATAAAACTGGCAATTACTGTGTTTTTGAATGCCTGGTTTAAGATGTCCTTGAACAGAGAAACCCTGCAACATATTCAGGACTGTAATTGGCCATCAGGCTCTCACCAGGCAGTTGTTGCTTTGTCACTTGTGATGCTTTTTTTGGCTGGATAGCTGTGTAGCATTTCTGCATTATACAGTATAAATTAATTTTCAGCCTTAATTATTTTTTTAAACAAACCACATTGTGATACAGCCATGTGGTATGTTGTGTCTATTTTGCGATTTACACCATCAGGTGACCGAGACCTCAACAGGGGGGTTCCCAAAAGACAGAAAAATTACATTTTCCATAACATTTACTGCAATAGTGAAAGGACAGGTTCACAAATGGAAGTGAAGGGTGAGAATCATCTCAACCTTCCATAAAAATACATTTTAACATCCATCTGAAGATAATATTTTATCAGTGTTGAGTTCACCAAATCAGGTAGGTATTTTCCAAAGATAATGTCCTTCTACAATTAAATAATCTTTTTGTTATGTCATCCATTCACAAGGAAGACAAAAATAGGTAATTAAGGGAATTATTTTAATTGCCGAAATCAAAGTTAATTATTCAATTAGTGGTTTGAGGGAATATAACCGACAATTTTGATCATAGATTAGCATTTGTTTGTGTGAGCCGAGGTTATGAAGTCCCCTCTCTGTTTCATGCCTCATTACCTCCATCTAGGAGGTCTTGTTTTCACCTCTGTCTGTTGTTTGTCAGTAGGATCATGCAAACAACTACTGAATGGATTTCTGTGAAACTTGGTGGAAGCATTGGCAAAAAGAACCCCATTCAATTGTGGTGTGGATTTAGATCTTCGAATACTGAATTAATAAATGTCCATTTGTTTTGGAAGGATTGGAAAAAAAGACAAACGTAGTGAGTTCAGGACACACAACAAGAAGAACACTTTACTGTAATAGTATAACATGAGTGGGTGGGGGCAAAGTTCTAAGTTCTCAACATATTTATTTAAACATAAAGATACATTTGTATAGCCCATATTCACAAATCACAATAGGGCTTTAACAGGGTGTAACATCCTCTGCCCTTTACCCTCAACAAGAGTAAGGAAACGCTCTTGTTGAGCGTAGGAGACCAGCTGTCCTTTTTGAAATGATCCCCCGTAACTGTTTCTTTTAGTCTGGATAATGTGGTTGCCTGTATTTTTTCTAAATGACAGTTAGCTCCTCATTGCGAAATCTGTGGAGTAAACACTGCCCCTGTCCTGTGCACGCGCTGAGATTTTGATGGATAGGTTGACTTACTGAGTTGACAACCAGCGTCGTGTGACACCTTAGCCTGATTGCGATTGTTAGGTTACGTTCACCTGGATACCACAAAGATATCCGGGGTATGTGTTGAACTTTCTTCGTAGTACAGACCTCTGGAGCTGGCGAGGAACAGATTCAGGAGCACTGGTCTGTACAGGTTAGCCTTTAGCCCGTGCTTTAGCCAACCTTTAGCTTATTGAATAGCCCGGCTAGCATTCCCTGCTTCTGTTTCCTCTCCCACCACCTAAACGGAGACCTTTCCAGCCTGACTCGCGTAAATCGTTGCTCTGACCTCATGGGTAATCCTTCCCAGCAACAGATATTAAAAATAGTCTATAGAAAAAGCCAATTTTCTCCCAGATTTTCTCATGCACTGTGTTAGTTCATAAAGAGCAGTAATATTAAAATAAGACCATTTCATAACCAGTTATAAACTCCTTGTAGGGGCTTTAATTATTAATGCTGGTTCCAATGATATATGGTGCATTCTGAGAGTATTCAGATCCCATCGTCTTTTTAAATCTTACAGCTTTATCATCCACTAAGTATCACATAATGACAAAGTGAAAAGTACCTTTTACACTGAAAATTATTTTTTTAGCAGTTTAACAAAAATGGAAAACCTAAAAGATGGTTTGTTATGCGCTTATATATATTTATTTATTATGATCATATTAATATAAAAATGGAAAACCTGGACTAAATGGGGTTTTAATATAAAGCACACAAGATTCAAACCTGAAGTGATGTTGACTTTTGTTGTCCGACATTCTGAATTCATATATGATTCACAGGGTTTTGTAATCTAGCAAATTCATAATAAACCTGGACCACTAGTTAAATAATGTAGGAACAATATGTTAATCTTACATCTTGATTTCAGTCCTTACTTTTGCTTCATGTCTTCCTTCAGAAATATCAGGTAAGAAAGGAAAACTAGAGTAAGGACATGGCGGTCTCCATGTTAGGCTCAGTGGGACCATTTTGTTTTCTGTACCCTTCCCCAAACTTTAAATGGGCTTATGACTGGTATTTCTTATAACAGAAATAACAAGGGGAAATTATAACAACCCTGAAATGCAATATCCTATTCACATCAAAGGGCTACTATTTATCTACAGGCCATGTTTATATAACAGCCCCCCAGGGCTCCACCACTGTCTGCTCTGGAGCCTCCTCTATCCTAAGTGTGTTTTTCATGCTTTTATTACTTGCAACGAGGACCGCACAGCTCCCCCTGTGTCTCTGTGGTCGTTTCGTTGTCTTTGCACACTCACAGAATTCTTGGAAGCAAATCAATGTGAGAAAAGAAGCTCAGTTTGATTCCCTTCTCAGCACAGTATGTATTTAACAGCAGAGTGGGAAAAGATTCTCTGATTTATCATTTATAATCCCGCTTAGAGGAAGATCTTCTAGGGCTCATAGGCTGTTAGAACAAGACTTGGTCTAAATCTGTAAAACTGAGGTAGTTGTTGGCTGTAAAATTGTAAGAGACTAATCTGCATATTTTTGTCATAATTGACGATGTTTACATGGACATTGCATGAACTATTCCAAATGTTGATCATATTCTGAATAAGACATCTTTGACTATGGTGTTTGCATAAGTTGCTTTTTATTTTGCCATCTTGTTGAGACCCGTCATATGGTGAGAAATAGTTTGCTGATCAATTTTTTCAACTATTTTCTCTTTTGTCTTACTATTTTCCTTCAGAGATGATTCAGGGGAAAATGTGTTTTCAGATTGTATTTTAGTTGACCTTGACTTTTCACCTTTGACCAATCAGCTCTTTAATCATATGGATATTAACTCCCAAATAATATACACGGCAAGTTTGTGAAAAGAAGGCCATGTATTGTGGGGTTATTTAGTACACACACGCACACACGCACACACGCACACACGCACACACACAGAACCACACACACACACACACACACGTCAAAACAATACTACATGGTTATGCCAGTGAGCAGAGAAATTATTGAATAATAATAATTGAGAATGAAAACATAACACCCTGGAGGCTTATTTCCTGTTACAAACACGACGCCATGTGTTCTTGGCTTCAAAGAAGGTGGCTCCATAACTTCAGAGTTAAACTACTCTTGCTAGATAGCTGTTATCTTTAATCAATGAAAATAAATTACTGCAAGGCAAACATACCTGATCAATTATACATACCTCAACATGAAACATGTCCTTTGCTGTGCTAACTGGCCTCAGTATGTTGTCACTGAACCTCAGTTTGTCAGAAGGCATGTTTTATTTCAGGGAAGGTGTGGATGTGCTCCACACAAACCTCTTTTCTTCCATTCTCTGCCTGGGCTTGCTTTAATAAACCCCTTCATATGGCCCTAAGGACAAGTGTGGTGTATTTGTTTAGTTTGTTTGACAACTTCTACCGCTGCGGCTTAACCCTCTCTCACATACCTCTCCTCAGAAGTATAAGATGTGTGTTTGTATATGAATGTTCCAACTCTTTCACTCTTTGTGTTTGCTCACACTCGTCTACATAGACACAAACAGACATGGTGTGTGTGTGTGTGTGTGTGGTTGTGCCGTCCCTTCCGAGGGGCCTCTGGCTGGGTCCTCCTGCTCCTAGTCCGGCAACCACTCCCAGCAGAGGGCTCCTGGGACAGGGAGATGGGGAGCAGAGCCGATCAGATCCAAGGAGGATCAAACCTCCCGCAGGAACGTCTGCATGACTGCCTGAGCTGAAAGGAATTGAAGGGAGGCAGGAGGGAGAGGGACACACACACACCCATAGTAATGCAGAAATTGAGAGAGATGTGATGCCTGTCGGTGGTAGAAGTCAGGTGGTTCTGTCCCACAGGCCTCAGCCCTGTCCTCAGTCATTATCCTGCTCTAGGTCAGAAACACAGTCACTCTCTGCTTCTTACCAGCATTAGTAGGTAATTCAGATTTCACTTCGTTGTAGTGCCTTAAATAGTTGTCACTCAATTAATCAATCCAAAGCTTAATGAATTGCAAACTGTTCTAGAAATGAAGTGATGGTTTCAAGTTTTTTTTCAAGCAACTGTGTCAAACATAGTTTGGTTTCTGGCTTCTCAGATGTGAAGATTTGCTTCTTCTCTCAGTTTTCTTATTAATGACTGTAAATCAGTGAGTGATTATTGTGGAGAAATCCATTGAGGCTTTGGGATATTTCCGTGGACATTCCTCATGACTGTGACATTTTCTGACAAATTAATAATATAATGAATTAATCTCAGTCTCAGGGCTAAACCTTGTTGAAGCAGAATCCACAGGAGCAGTATGAAGGCATGTGATGTTTTTTCTGTTTTATTACGTCTGAAGTTTAGCTCACCTTTGACCTCAATTGTATCTGATTCTGCTGCAGCATAGTTTACCCCTGAGACTCCAGAAGTGTTTTGTGGACTCAAACACTTCACCCACCCCCCCCATCTGCATAGTGGTGACTTGAGAATGAGTGAAGTTTCATTTTTCGGTGAACTATCCCTTTAATTTCTATTCACAGATTCTGCAGGGACAAGGTTTTGGGGTAGAAGGCCTGGTTACTGTTTCTTGTTTGACCAATCACGTTTGAGCAGGCTGTGGTTTCCCACAGGTAAACAGTCAGTGTGGAGCTGCATAGGTTACAAAGTGCCTCACATTAAAAATGACAATAAAACAGATTAGCCAAAATGCTGTCCGGACCTTAAACACATACAAATTGTATGTTGTGTATACAGCGATACAGAAGATGTAGTCTTGTCCCAAATATCTACTGTCTACACTGGAAACTTCAAAATATTTGCCGTTGCCCCCAGAGGCTAATACCTTATCAGAAGATGACTGATGGACTCTGACATTTTTGCATTAGCCATGAAAAAACTGAAACTACAAACTGAACGTTAAGATTGAACCCTTGAGCCACAGATATACATATTAAAACCAATTATCTGTTGGAATGTTTATAAACCAGTTACACAATTAAACCAGTTGATTGGTGTGTGTCTTGATACATATTCCAACCAAATAACTAGTGGGGAGACACTGACAGTCACTTTTGATTTGCTCACCTCCAGTTCATTATTAATATCTCAAGTATTCCTGCAGCTCATATTAGTTTATACTGAATGATTAAGTAGTGTGCAGATGTGCAGGGGTACTGCTCTTGGCAGAAAACTGAAATTGGTTGTGCAGTGATTTGAACGCTGAATGACTGGCAGCGTAAGCACAATGATGGTATCAGCAAGCTGTGGCAAAGGAGCTTATCTCAAAGTAGGTTACATTAATGTCATGAGCATGGCCCTGCAAGATTCAAACCCCTTCGAGTCTCTGTTATACTGACTAGAGATACCATCAAGACGGCAGATGACTTTGTTAAACCTTTAAAGGGTTTGCTGAGCCGAATGCTTTGTCTCAGCAGTGTGAGAGCTCACTTTATTTGGCAGTTACATGAATTCAGTCTTTGCAACCAACTCGCCCGTAAGAGTTTTGGTTTAAGGGGGGGAAAGGGCATGTCTATCAATATGAGAAAATACAGTGGGTGGCTGCTTCTCAGTCTCTCACTGCTTATGTAGGAAAGCACTGAATTACAATATCATGAACCTTGTAAGGAACTTTCAGGAAAATGTCCCTGGGAAGATGTTGTATAACGGATGAGAGCTGGGCCATGTAATATCGGCTATTTTTCATTTTTCAAGTCTTTGTTTTGGATAAGAGGTGATGACGTGAACATGTCACTGAATGGACTAAGTATAGACTTGTACAGAGAAGGCCATGCTGCTGCTGCACCTGAGCGGCTGCTATGAGGCCTTCCTGCTCACACAGAAAGGGCAACTTCATAAAAATGGGTCTCCAGGAATTTTCTTTTCTTTTTTGTGAACCTACCAATTTATCCGATGGATCATATTAAAGGCGTAAGAACACAGGGTCGGTTTGTACTTGCCGTCTGACGCCTCTTTGTGCTCAACTGAAAAAGAGGCTTTGTTTTGCGGTGGAGCCATAGCTAAACCAAAGAACCAACAGTTCCCTGGCAGACAAATAAAGGCTGGAAAAGAAAGCTTTGTCAACAATAGCTTTTCTGTTGTTTTGATTGGTCCGTGTTTGCTTTCGCAGCAGCAGGAAAGTTACAGATTATTTCTGGTAAATGTCAGCCCAAGGACAGTGTTTATATTCAGTGTTGTCTTCACTGGCTGTTCTCCATACTTAACGATGTTCCCTCCAGATATTTGTTTCCAACACCTGCTTCTCTACAAAAGACCCTTTCAGCAACTTGTACCAGGATGTATTTAGCTTTTTGGGAACATGCTTTTCCTTCTTGACTGTCATTCAGCTCACTTTAGATTGTGTGTAAATTAGTAACTTCCAGGGGTGTCGGGTAAATCATTTCCTCACTTTCCCCTGGCTCCATCTGTTTTGTTCGAACACATCGTAAGGCATATATTTAAAAAAGGTATTAAATGCACAATATATGTATTTTTCTGTCTCTCGTGGTTCCCTGAGCAGAACAGCAGCAAAAAACAGAGTTAGGTGAGGTGGAGAAGAAGCGTTGAATCATGGAAGTTTTTGTCTTCACCACTATTGTCATTGCAGTCAGTTTAGGATTCCCTCAGTGTCAGTCGTTCAGGTTTGTTTTTTTATCAGGAGCTTAATTATCCTCTCTGAGGTCTCCTCCCCCCTGAAACAAATGGACCAGGTAATTAAAACAGGTACATATAAAACCATCCCCTAGGGTCTGCAAGCTGAGCTGCAGCTAACATTCGCTCAGCTTGTTTATCTGATAAGTTATGATCCAGCCGTTCAGGAGGTTTTTGTGTGGAGCTGAATTGAGGTCTCCTCCCCTCCAAATCCAACAATGGTGAATAAAGTTGTTTCATATTAAAAAAAGCTGTTGTTTTAATCCTGATAAGCTGGCACGGGGTGTCCTCAGGGGCTACTAGCCAAATTGCTGCTCACATTTGATTAATTTGATCTATAATCCGAAAAATCCATATATCCGGTGACGAAAATCCTTAAAATTCTTAAAAATAGAATCAAAAACAACTATGTGGTGAAAATATATATTTAAAAATGTGGCTTGACACTGAATAAAAAGTACATTTTGACCTTTTTCTGGCAGACTAGCACAATATACCAACTCGTGAAAAGTGGATATGAAACCATTGACACGTGATCAAATAAAACAGACCCTTATTTTGATAAAACATTATTGGGCCCTCTAGGTTTGAAAGTTGCTGGAAACATTTTGATTAATTAAAAAAACAACTTTACAACAAACATCATGGAGGTCAAGTTTTTTTTTGACATTTCAATGCAGAAAGATTATGTTTAAGCATCATCTGTTGGGTCTCTTGTGTGTCAGGTGATGCTTATATTTTCACTTGACATGTTCGTCCTGAGCAGTTTGAACTGCTGGTCTCAGCCAGCGGTTCATATAGTGTGTGTGTGTGTCTATGAGAGAGAGACAGCTGAGGGGCAGGCGAGGATGGAGGCTTCTCTGAATGCTAGATGTGTACCGGTAGATTTGAAAATGAACACATTTCCACTCAAGAGCAGTCCCTGGTGGCAGGGGGCTGCCCACCTTTGATTAGAGGATGTGACTTTTTATAATATATGTACATTTTGTGACTTAGAGATGTCCCAAGTGGGTAACTTTATGTTTAAGTGCCATGTTTAACCCATACCTTTTTGTGTTCACAAATAAGATATTTAAACCCACGATATTTATTATTCCATCAAAGATAAATCATATAATTTAGATTACAGCTCAAAAAACGCATCTAAGTGGGCAGTTTCTCTTTCATGAAAAGGATGGATTATGAACCACAGCTGTGTATTGATGTTATTCTAGCTCTGTTTCCTTTTGTCTTGAAGTTCCACCCCTCTTTGACTTTTACTTGGCAAACACCAAAGGAGTAAACACTCTGCAGTAAAGTTGGCTCATGAGTGGAGTGAATATTTGATGTTTGTTCACTTCAGAAGATGAGAGAAAGT
Source organism: Pseudopleuronectes americanus (assembly GCA_038501795.1). NCBI lineage: Eukaryota > Metazoa > Chordata > Actinopteri > Pleuronectiformes > Pleuronectidae > Pseudopleuronectes > Pseudopleuronectes americanus. The sequence goes on along the minus strand of CM076720.1, from coordinate 18,104,441 downwards.
AGAAGATATATGGGAATCAGGGTATTTTTGAAATAAGATGAGTACATTTTCTTCAAATCTACGATCTTTCCCCTGAGATAGCATCCATCTGCTGAGAGAGCATCTCCGTCTCGCTCTCTCCTCCACACTCTGCTTCAGACACATTCCCTTTCTGTCAATAGCTGATCATCTCTCTTTTTTTTTACAAGGTATGTCTCGCTGGGACTTCACCTCCTAACTTTTACTTTCATTCTCATGTATTTTCTTTGTTTCTCTCTGAAAGGGTAATACACCTTGAGACAATTAGAGAGGCTTTATTCCAGTCATTCATAAAGGCAGGACCAGGGGTTTAATGTACAGCCTAGTTGATAATCAATCAACACAGAGTTGAGTTTATAAAATAGAAACTGTTTGACTTGAAAGGAGTTTTTTCTCCTTCCACTTAACATCTCCACCAGTTTCATTTGAGGCATAAATTGTACATTATATAAGTAATTTTTTTTATTGTTTTTTAATGAATGCTGCCATATTGTGAGAATTTATAATTTTTTCTTCCCAGTGGAAGGATCAGTCTGGTCGGACACACCACAGCTTGTTGTGTTTCAGCTTCAGATTAAACGAATGAGATGTGTTAGTTATCAAGCTCTTAAATGAGCTTTGCAGCAAAGGTTTGTTAACGTAAGCTATCAACCCCTGGCTCCAGCTCCTCTATAAGCTCGCCTATTGATCTGTTCATCGTTAACAAAAAAGCTAATAAGCATATTTTTCAAAATGTTGATATATTCCTTTTAAAAGGCAACAGGTACATTTTTATTTGTACTTGTTATCATTATCAAATATCTATTTTCTTCTCCACTTTTTCAATCTCAAATAAACATTTTTTTCCAGTAAGTTTGGTTTTAATTAATTAGATGCCAAAATAACTAGGTGAAACGTCATGATTGACAGCTGAGACTGACTTGCAATTGGTTTCAGATATTTTTGCTTTATTTGTGCTCAATGGGAGGAAGTGGAGATGGATCCATCTTTATTTACAGTCTAGGTTTCACTCCATCAGACTGTTTTAAACGATGATGGTTCGTACACACTGACATTAAAATCATATGTGTCCTAACAAAGCACCTCCCTGTGGTAGTTGGATTTCATCACTCCTGTCAGGGAGTTATTTCAATACTCTTCAAACTGAAGCAATATTTTGGGAGATTATTCTCTCGTCTCCCTCTTCCTCTTTTCCTCCTGCCACTGTTACAGATGGAAGGATTACGTTTTGGGGTCATTTTAGTCCAGCGCATGGCGATGTGTGTGCTCAATAGCATTTGTGAAGGGATTCTGAAAATGGATGTTTTGAATATTTAACCTTGCCCTGCGGTGGTATTAATCCACAGTCTCTCACAGAGGATCTGAGTCTAACACAGATCTGTCAGGCTGATATGCTGGTTATCATGATGCTCTCTGAGAATATGCAGGACTGAAAGCAACAACCAAAGCGGGGCAGAGAACTGCACATAAAGGGATCGTGCCGCTACCAGTTTTTTTTTCAATAACAATCAGATAAACAGAAGAAGTGGTTTGGTACCAAACAAATAACCGCTCAAATCCAAACAGCCAATCAGAAAGTAATTAGGAGCCTCCAAGCTTCATCTGAGAGCTCATGACTGTGATATTAAAAATAAACAAACTGGTTAATTTGCATTGGAACAGTTTAGAAATGACGTCTCAAAAAAAACAACCTGCTCATATAAACGGATTACTTACCACACCATGATGAGAAATGGTGTCATCCATAGGTTCATTCACCCCATCCTTTCTTCCTTGTCATCCATCCATCAATCTAACCATCCCTCTCTTCCTTCCTTCCTTCCTTCCTTCCTTCCTTCCTTCCTTCCTTCCTTCCTTCCTTCCTTCCTTCCTTCCTTCTTTCTTTCCTTCCTTCCTGTTCCCTCGCTCCCTCGCTGACAGGATATTCCCTGGCCAAATGGGATATGCAATGCCTGAAATGAAGTTCTGGGTGTAATCCTTACTTATTTCTGAAGGTCACATTGAGATAAAATACCTCTTCTCCTGGGAGTCCTGGACTTGGCCTCAGTGAGCTCCTAATGACAAAGGGGGAAACGTACAGCTTGGAGTTAAATTAAAAATCCTGTTGAGATCATCATAAAGCGATCATTTTCTTGTTCTGAACACTCAACTACTCTCTAATGCTTATCTTGGGCACAATAGAGTGAATAATGGTTCAAAGTTCAAAAGGTGGCTTCGCTCTTTCAAGAAACATAAAAAGGGAAGAGCACTTCAGATATTTGTGCAAGTCAAGATTCTGTGACAAAATGTTCTTCAAATAAATATCATTCCTGGTACACCCATACTCACAAAGATCATCTGTTAAAATGTCAACCACGTCAGAGAAAATATGGATTTGTGTGCCCAGCGACCTTCTTTCTGTTGATAGCCTGGGAACAGCTGCACCTGATTTCCTGCACGTCAAAAGTAGAAAGCAGAGTTATGCACGTTATTGCCTCTCAGTGCACAGTCATCAACAGTTGTTTTACATTTAAGAGAACATTTAACCACCCACTGCTTCCTGTTCACTCAATGTCAGTCTTCATGTTTTATTTAAACTTGGATAAGGGGGATTGTGAGAGTGACTGTTCTCAATACAACAAAAACGGCAGAACAGTGTTTCCTCTCTGATTTGTTTTTAGCAGCAGGAGTAGAACGACCAGTCCCCCCTCAAGTATGAGCTTTCTGTTTGAGGTTTTTAATCGTCCGACATGTCTTTGCTGTGTGTGGATGTCCGTCTTGATCTTCCCTTGGTCTCTTACTGGTGTTTTTGAGGGCATCTGCCTCAGCATATGCCATTTTCTATTGGCATTCCTGTTACTCCTGACTTCATTTGGCGATTATGGAGCCTATGAAATGAAACCTTTCTGAAGAGCTACCTTTGAATGAGGATTTTTTATTTCCTCTAATCAAGTGTCATTTTTCTGTAAAGCTTGAACAATCATTGCAACATCTCACCCTCGCGCAATTCTCAAAGGATTGAAGTCAACTCTGCTTTGCATTCCGGCTGCTCTCTTTTATTCTGTTTTCTCCTCCTTCCTTTGATTTTCCTCTGGTTCAATCCCCCCCCTTATATCCTGTTCTCAAAATAGCAGCAAAGTTGCAACACTTGTGAATACATGTCACACTATGAGCAATGAGCATGCGACAGACTCACAGTTCATAGAGGAAGCGTGGCAGTAAACAAATCAGCATGATCTCTCTTGGGCAGCTGGCTCTGACCATGGGGACTTAAATACATGATGACAAATTTTTTATATCTCAACTGTTTTTGCTGCCAGAATGCCACATGTCCTCAGTTTCACCTTTGGGCAAACCAAGCATGGCTGAATCAAATGTTTATATCAAAACTCTCATCATGTAGTCCTAGACGTTTTGGTAAATAGAAAGTGGGCTGTGCAATATACCATTTCAAGAATTTGCAGAGAAGTTGAAAGCGGGTTTTAAATAACAAATGATCAGAAACTCAAAATCCATTTAGCAAAGAGGCGGTTTTGTCATGTTAAATGTGTTCAGTGGCGTACTAGTATTCTCCATCAAAAGACTGCACACATGCTTTTAAAACAATAAACTTCAGAAATGGGAGAAATGCATGAAATGTTGAGCCCACAAAGGGAAACATTTCCCAGAGGCTGTCTGCACTTGTTGAATTTCTCCACACGACAAGCCCACTCATCTCTCCAGTGGAGGACCAACTCCTCTTGCTTTTCTCCGCATGACTGTCGTCTGCGAACCAGGCGAAAAGCTTGGGATTGGAAAGTGTAGGGGGGGGTCCAGCTGTGTTCCACACTGAGCAGGAGGACAGACACAAAGGAGGGATTGAAGGACACTGGTGCAAACAGGGAGTTTGAGAAACAACAAGATGGTTGATACAATGTTGTGGCCCTCAGAGTCCGGCTGGTCGTGGGAGACAGTAGCTTTTCTGTCAAAGGAAGGAAGGAGGGTGAGACCGCCCGGGCCACGCCACCAAAACATTAGCAGTTTGGAGAGGGAGAAATCATGTGAGGAGCACTGGGGAAGGTCGGAGACAAATGGGACAGCGGTGATGACACTTGATAGGACACAACAGCGGCAAGCAATGTAGTGAGAGGAGCATGAAGAGACGAGATAATGTTTGAATATCTTAAAACATCGAAAGAGAGCGCCTCTTGCCCTTCTCAGTGACTTTTAACTGAGATCATCTTATTTGGCAAGTTTTGGAGAAACGGCCGTAGACAGCACGACAGCCACAAGGGATGAAAAACTGTGAAAAGGGAAACCAAATCAAGAGAATCCTGCTACTACAAGTGAGCTGGGATTCAGAGGGATAAAGCCTCTAATCATCCGTAAAAGGGGTCCATTGTTGTGGAACGATGGGTACCTGCTGCAGTCGTGACCCTACAAAGGAGGCTGGTCACGAGCTGGTTCCCATCAAACGCCACGCCGTCTGGCCAAGGACGGCCAAGGTGGTCACTAACGTCCACGAGCATGAGTTCTCCACGTGGGATCTGACATGTGACGCAAGGTAAGCCCACCGTAAAATACTGTGGCAAAGTGTCTGTTTGATCAGAGTTTGATATTCTTCATTGTGGCAAATGTTTTCAGTTTGTTTCTGGGTGAAGCACAGTCCCTTTGGTGTTGACACGAAATAAAACCGGCTGCGTGTGATGTAGTTTGTCAGCTGTATGCGGTTGTAGCGGAACTCATGGGACGTCGAAGTAGACACACTGTTCAAGCTGCATCTGTTACATATCTCCAAGTGTACACAAGTGAATGTATACACACCCAAATACACACCCAATATGTGTCTGACATGGAAGGGCTTTACTGTAAACACATCCAGCTGAATGCACAAACACAAGATTAATTCAGCCCGACAAGTGGTGTATGACAGCTTCACTCACACGCTCAGCCCTTTCCTCAGCCTCACTCGGCTGCTCAGATCATAAAGATGGTGGATTTCCTCCTGCTGTCAGACAAGCAAGTGAAACAGGGAGGACAGAGGAGGATGTAGGCCTACTGTCCGAGAAATGATTTACTATTACTATAATAATCCCCCATTTTCTTGCGGAAACAGTTGTGGCTGAGTTCTTCAACCCAGACTCAACCTGTCATCTCTTTGGCACAAACCCAAGTAAAGTATCAAAATGATTTTAATTAAATCGGTGCCTTAAGAGGAGCTTCTTGTAAAAACAACAGCCTAGATTTTATTTACTGAGAAAAGAATCTGGGCCAGATGGAGTCTTCAAAACTGAATATGCCTCCAGAAACAATTTGAATTTCAAAAAACACTCATGCAAGGATTTGCAACAGTCCTAAGTGCCAGTATTTTACATTTAGAAAGATGCAGTGGTAAATATGTAGGCTATACTTGGAGATTCAGTGTTTTCTTTAATCCAGCTATGAAAGGTAATTTATCTGTATTCTCTCTGATTCACTGATCAAAATCTGGATTCAGATGATTCCCACATATATTGAGAAATTTCATGTTACCACAAACTTATTTTCAAAGCTTAAAAAGATAAGCTGCTCAATTTCCCCCCTTTTTAAAACTTTTGCGATATGCTTTAATATTCCTCTTTGAATTCAAACTAGGATTTTTAACTATTTACATTTTAGCCCCTTTTCCACTGATCTGAAAACCCACCTGCAAACGTCTGTCTTTTTCCTACATGGGAGGATGTGTACAATCTCCTTGTAACAACTTTGGAAACACCTTCAGTTTTTCATCTCGGTCAAATATATAATAAATGCATTACTGAAAAAGAATAGATAAAGCTGATTAAAACACTTTGAGAAGATGCCCGTGGACATTGTTTCTGTGAAATAGTCTGCCAAGCCACTGGGTATTCAGGTGGTAAATCGGTTGTTTGGTTGCCGCCAAGCACTCTGTGTTTTGACTGAATCAGGTTAGCAGTAAAAAAGCAGTCCATTATGAAAAGGACTGCCTTTGCCCAGCCCCCTGGGGTATCGTGATAAGCAAGCACCGTGGCAGGAGGCGGTTCTATTCTGTGAATTGCTTTTACACCTCAGAAACTAGACTGATAATAGGATGTTTTGAAGTGGACTTTACAATGATTGTACAGCATGTGGCATTCATAAAACTATAAATGCAATAGTTCTTAACGTATTGCTGAAAATGAATTAGGTAGGACAATACCATATTATACATACGTATATTCTCTGCCATGGCAATGACTGTGTAAGTTAAACACGTATTTGGAGAAGCTCTTTCATGCACTAAACCAAGACCTCTCCAGTAAGCAGTTCTGCTCTTTCCATTTGCCTCCAATTGAAAGTCAAATCTTGACCTTAACTGTATGGCCATGTGACATTTCCAAACAATGGGAAGGCGATGACAGAAAAATGAGCATGCAGAGAATTCCCCTATTTTCCTCAAAAGAGAAATACCCTTGGCCTTTGTTGTGTAATTCTCCCTCCCTCATCTCACAGTTGTGCATTTGTAAAGGCCTCATTACAACAGCTGCCACCCAAAACAGGCTCATTATGGCACACGGTGAAATGTGGTTAAAGATGACAGCACTTAACAGATGCAAGGTGCATTTTAATCAACAAAGAAAGTATTTGTCCTTGATAACTTATTGCATTTGTCCCATCGGAATTGGCAACATATGAGTATGTTTGTGTAATTAAATGGTCTCTCTGCTGCTTTGTATCTTTATTTTATTCATTCAATTTCATCAGTGTATGATGACAGCCTTATCTGTGTGTCTCTGACTTAAGTGACACGTTGTCAAACTATAAACTGTAACCTTGAATTTCCTTTCAAGTCATGAGGGACTGAGTGTTGGCTCTTATCCTGTTCCTGGCTGTAACTGTTGGGCGATTCACTTTCAACACTCTTACCGAAAGCCAAATGAAAGGGGTCACTTTTGGGTGGGCCTTTTCCCTGAGAAACTCAAGTGAGAATTCATTTCTCAAACCAAAATAAAAGAAATACATACAATATGCCTTTTTATAGTATTGGAGTATTTGAGGGATAATGTTGATGGATTGTAGTCATCTCGCTCTTATTTCAAGCCGATAAAAATGCACTTAAAGGCACGATTTCACATTCGACTCAACAAACATTATAAGAGCTGATAAGGCTTCAATTTTTGTTATTACTTAGTAATTCATAGATTCGGTTCTACCTCACTCCGCTCTCTCTCCTCTCTCTCTCTCTCTCTCTCTTTCTTGCTCTCTCTCTCTCTCTCGCTCTCTCTCTCACGCACATACACATGCACACACATACACACACAAACAAACACACAGTTGTCACACAGAGGAGACTGAATGGGGTGGTGTTGGGCAGCTGAATGAAAGTATGAATGTGCAAAGAAAGGTATAGATCATTATGTGGTACTGTACTGATAATGTGGAGATGGATACAAATCATTGTTTGTATTGGGTCAGAGACGTCAGCTGAGAGAGAGAGAGACGGACAGATAAATCAGGTTGTACAGAATGAATGAATGAATTAATATATATAACTCAATATAATATATAATAAGTGCCAGGTTGTGGGTTTATACAGTGACCTATATGCTGGGCTCTAAAGCAAAATTCATGCTTCACATGTTCTACATGTGAATGATTAGAGAACATCAGAGGAGCAGAGTCTCTTTTTGACCAGTGGAGAGTGCAGTGGTGCTGCTAAGTGGGGCCACCTAGATACAGTAAAGGATATAATCAGAGTTTGTGCCTTTAAGCTTTAGGTGCAGCACACAAGTCTAAACTGTGGAAAGAACTGACCACTGTCATAGAGCTACTGTTGTAGTCAGATTTTTGAATATAAACCTTATTTGGTAAATTAAGGCACACTTGTAGTAATAGTAACAGTCTATAACACTTTTTATAGCACTTTCTAGATAAAAACGGAGTTCAAGTTTTTCTGAATGATTTTATTAATTGATGAAAATGCAGCCATGTGCAGTTATATGGAAAATTGTGGTTGTGATACATTGAAATCGTTAAAATGCTGAATCGTAATGGAATCGTGAGGCTAGTGAGGATGCACACCTCTAAGAGAGACATGAGAGAAACACAGAGGGACACAAGAGAGACACATGGCAGAGAGACATGAGAGAAACATGGAGGGACACATGAGAGAGCCACATGGCAGAGAGACATGAGAGAAACACATGGAGAGACATGAGAGAGCCACATGCAGGGAGATGTGAGGGAAAGTGACAGAGCTGAACAGCCAAGATTTAAGTTGATTTGTTTGAATTTATGTTGGTGCCTGTTCTTCAGTAAAGATGCTGAAAAACAAATGGTTTGTCTCTGGCTGTGCTGTGGAGATCCCGGTGGCAGCGTCAATTGCCACAGTTTTTCATTATAATGTTTTGTTTGCTTGTAGTGTTGTATTTTTTAAATGAGGAAATCAGTTTGGTTGTAATGTTAAGAAACTTGCAAAATATTCTTTAAAACCAACATGAAAACAAATCGTCATAATATCGTGAATCGTGATCCTGTCCTTAAAAACATTTTGATATGATATTTTTGCCTATGACCGCTTGCTTTGAGTCTGCAAAGTGGCATTTAAAGAAAACATGTAGAGTTCCCGGAGAGTGCATCCATAATAACATATCTTGAAATGTTAAAGACAGGAGGAACATTTTAATCAAACCACTTACATTTTTTTAGAAGTGGATTTTATTAAACTGGAAATGTACAGTTAATAGAAATGAAAGACAAGTGAATACCTGAAAAAACATGTTGGATAGCTATTATCTTTGTCAGTCACTGTTTGCTTATTTGTACTCATGTACAGTTTTTCTGTAACCCAGTAGTTCTTTATCAAATATGCTCCAAAGTGTAATAGTGCCTTCAATTGTACCACCCTTTCACAAAGTAAAAAAAAATCTGTTCAGTAGTTTGTGTTATTCTAAAAAAAAATTCTCTGTTCTGATGAATACAATATAAGTGACCTAGCCAAAGTCCAGATTTAAACTGCAAAGGGAAGGGCCCACTGTAATAGTCCAAATGAAGAATTTGTAACTGACGATTACATTGTAGCAGTAGCAAGAATAAGAGCTGAATTATCTGCGCAGTGTGTCTGTCAATAATTAAGCAAGCCTACTTTTGGTAAAGTAATTTTTGCAAAGGGGTGCTTTTGTCAAGTGAGTGGTTGAAGGTGGTTCCCGTCAAAATAAGATCAAATTAGATTTATTCGAGAGGAGTGAAAGGAGAGAGTGAGAATTGCTTCGTAATGTGAGGTGCTTAAGATAATGAAATTGAGCAGTGATAGAAGACAGAAAATGAACCTGCTTCCCTCAGAACTGCAGGGTTATAGAAAAACTGTACATGAGTTCATATCAGCAAACACTGACTGACGGGCATATCCTGGTAATAGCTATCCAACAGTTTTTTTTCAGGTATTCAATTGTCCTTCATTTATAATAAGTGTACATATCCAGTTTCATCAAATCCACTTCTACAAAAATATAAATGGTTTGATAAAGGGCTTCATGTTCAAGCAATTTTCCTATATGTATGCTTTTGCTATTTCTACATTGCCAACGTTAGCATGTAATACGCCAACCGAGCTGAAACATGAAGGGTGCAGCATGATACGTGTATTATTAAGTAAGTGTATTTCTTTGCCTGTACAAAGTGAACTTGAGCCTCTCTGTAGAGTGAGAATTAGCTTGAGTGCTTTGATTTGCAAAAGAACAGAGTCATGCTGCCTCTCTCCCTCTGTCTATAAGATTGTGTGAATGTGTTTTTAAGAGTCAAGTATTGTCTGTTTGCCGAACTGGATTAATTTGATGACCATAAGTCGGCTGGTCACATAACATTCCAGCATTTGCAGTGGCAGGGCTGAGAGGTTGATACGCTGCTGTTAGTATTCAATTTCTGTTGTTGTACCTCATTACGTTTCCCTGCTGCAGACGCATGGTTTTCTCAATAGGATCATTACAGTTTCATTCGGTCTTTGTGGACCATTCATGTCTTGCATACCAATAGAGCTTTTCAGTGTGTGTGTGTGTGTGTGTGTGTGTGTGTGTGTGTGTGTGTGTGTGTGTGTGTGTGTGTGTGTGTGTGTGTGTGTGTGTGTGTGTGTGTGTGTGTGTGTGTGTGTGTGTGTGTGTGTGTGTTGTGTGTGTGTGTGTGTGTGTGTGTGTGTGTGTGTGTGTGTGTGTGTGTGTGTGTGTGTGTGTGTGTGTGTGTGTGTGTGTGTGTGTTGTGTGTGTGTGTGTGTGTGTGTGTGTGTGTGTGTGTGTGTGTGTGTGTGTGTGTGTGTGTGTGTGTGTGTGTGTGTGTGTGTGTGTGTGTGTGTGTGTGTGGTGTGTGTGTGTGTGTGTGTGTGTGTGTGTGTTGTGTGTGTGTGTGTGTGTGTGTGTGTGTGTGTGTGTGTGTGTGTGTGTGTGTGTGTGTGTGTGTGTGTGTGTGTGTGTGTGTGTGTGTGTGTGTGTGTGTGTGTGTGTGTGTGTGTGTGTGTGTGTGTGTGTGTGTGTGTGTGTGTGTGTGTGTGTGATTGAAGACCCTGTAGTTCAATTCATTCATTCCAAGGCAACAGGAAAACCGAGACAATGAAACAAAAATTCAATAAAAATCTCTGCAGCTAATCTGCAGATCCTTTTAATTTAAAGATGAACAGTTAATATTTTTTCTATTGTAATTTCAGCTGAAAGCACTGTGCTTTTAATAGTTTGCTTTATCAACAGTGTTTTGACAACCAGATGAATGAATGTATAATAAATATAGTGTTAAATTGTCTATTTTGAAAATAGCAACACTTAATTTGAAAGTGAATATCTTTTTCATTTTCGGGTAGAAACTTCAATATTTGTGGTTACGATGGGTGTACACTTTTGTCTAATATGGTTTTATCCATCCATCACACAGAGGGATTCCTTCAAATCCCACAAATCCAAATCTTTTGAAGAAAGGTCTTTGCTCTTCTCCTTCCTCTGGATCTGATCCAGCATATAAAAGGTTTCTTTTAATTGTGGTGTCATTCTTTAGCCTGTGAGATGGCGAGATGTGAGGCCTCGAGGGATGATGAAAGGGAAGAGCTCAAAGAAGTTGTATTAATAATAGGGCTACATCTTGTGTGTCTGTGTCTGTGTGTCTGTGTGAGTGACTGTAGATTGACAAATCTGGAACAAAATTTTCCCAATGATATTGACACACACACCAGACACTCACTGAACCTATTATGTCATACAAGCAGGACATCTTCTTCACATACACTTGAGCATGTTCATGAATGAGCTAGATAATAATACATAGACCAGAGGGGTTCATCCAGCTTTCTCAGCTCCAACACACCCATAATGGCGTTATTGAGGCATTATTCTGTTTCCATGGACCCAAAATGTTAGCTGAGTCCCCCAAAGTTCCCGAACAGCTTTTTGAGTGCTCAAGTCCTCTGGAGAAAAACTAATATGGAGACCCACCAGGCAGTGACTGAGAGCAGGCGAGGTGGAGGAAATGACGAGTTACAGATTTTGAGATTGTGTCTCAATTTGAAACAAGAGAAAGTGTGTAGATGTTGAAAAAAGTCATAAAGTTTTAGTTGCACTGCAATGCTTAAGATGGCTGGTAGTAATTGTTAGGTTGCTGTTAAGGAGACAGGTGGTGGTAGATTTGAACCCAGAAATCTTAAGTTATCAGTAAATCAGTGGTAATGTTTTAACTGAGTGCGGGTTAGTCTTACGGTTTAAAAAATATATATAAAGTCTGAGATATGATCTTGGCAGTGGGCCTATGGGAGGTGGATGTCCCTTAGGGGGTTGTGTGTTTGTGTGTGTGCATCTTAAGGCGAGTGTTGATGGAGAGTTCAGCCTGTAAAACGATGATAAGCTGAATCACAGGCCCAATCCGATGCTGCCATCTCACCCGCAGATTCAACACTGCTGTCAACCGTCTGCAAGATGATATCATCTGAACGTGTGTTGTATGTGCATGTGCTGCGCGTACCTCCATATTTGTGTATTGTATTCACGTGCATTTGTCTTCTGCATTAGTATGTTTTTATGTGCAGAGGATTTTGCACGGCCGTGTTTGTGTGTGTGTGTGTGTGAGTAGATAGTTGAGCAAAGGTAGAGCCAGTCCACCTGCTCCCTCAGATAGGGAGAGCGAAGGCAGAGACACAGGAGGAAGGATGAGAGGAGGGAACTGTGTCCCCTGTGTTTCCAAAACCCTGATTAGATTGTGCTGGAATTAAATTTCACAATAAAAACAAACAGCAGGGGACTCTCTCTCCCCTCCACCTTCTGTGTTCTTTTCATCTCTCCCGCCCTCTTCTCCCTCCCTCTACTCCCTCCCTCTCTGCCACTCCAGCTCCTTTACTTCCGACCTTTTCCCAATTTTTTTTGGTTTTCTCACCACAACAAAGGGGCATCATGTAACCAGCCAATTACAGCGCAGATTCTAATGTCTCTCGAGAGTGGGTGAATAAATCAAGTCTCTATGATGTCAGAGGTCAGCAGACCGAAATGTTTTAGCCCTCATGCTGCGTGTTATCTAAACGGTTTGATTTATCAGACTTCAACCTCGTTGTGAGTGTAATGGGAAGAAGGTTGCCAAAGAACAGATTTACCTTATGACCCAATGCAATTAGAGCAACCATCCATGACCATGGCGGCTGTGGCTGAGGGGGTAAAGTGGTGGTCCTTTTACCAGAAGGTCGTATGAATATGTGTGTGTGTGAATGGCTGATTGGCAATAAACTGTACTGTAAAGGGCTTTGAGTGTTCTTCAAGACGAGAAAATTGCTAAATAAATACAGATCTTTTACCACCAATTAATCTGCTGATTAATGAATAAATGGTGACACTTTTAAACCAAAACCCTATACTTTATTTTTACTATCATAGGTGACAAAAAAGCTTTAGATCCATATCTGAGTGGCGGAAAAATATGCTTAATAATGTATTTAAAAAACATCAACTTAATAACTTTTACAACAATAACAACGCATCAACTAATCTGTTCTGTTGTCGAAGCAACTATCACAATGCCCGTCATCCCAAACCTGCTTGTTTGGAATGGGCTGTTTGTTTAGCCTGAGTCAGTTAGCACGCCTGAACTGGAAAATCAGTTAGTTGTTTCGATTGTTGTGAACACACCGTCCTGTGAACATGCTGTTGTCATTATTTTAAATGTTTGGTCACCCGTTTATTCAAAGTTTATTAATATCCAAGATTGTGTGTCCAAATTCCACCAAATTCGACAGCACACGTCCCTCGGCCCTGAGCGACACACATGCCAAGTGTGAAGCAGATAAGAAGAAGGGTTCTTGAGATATACCTTCCACATACAGACAGACAGCAAGAGATTTCTGGGATTGTTGGATCGATTAGATTGACATCTCCCTGTGACCTCCCCCCAGGTACACACATGCCAATGTTGAATATTTCCATCTATAAGTGACCTTCACATGTTACATGTAAATATAGTTAGTTAGAAGCAAGAAGAAATAATAGCTCTTGTCAATCATCTCATGTTGGGAACCACCATGTAAGTGACCTTTTCTGTTACTTGTGGTTTATTGCTTGTGACGTTGACAAATTGATTGGCTTGATAAAAGCTCCTACCGCTCTGTCACTGTGAATTCTGTTTGACTTAACTTTCTGTGAAATCCAACAAGACCCGGGGAGCCAATGTGTTTTCATTGGATTAAATGATTTGAATTATGCCTGGAGTGGAAATTTACAAGAACTTCACGATCCATTTTGATAACAGGGGAAGTGTGTGTAGCAGTTGAATGCTATGACCAAACATTCCCTGGCTGCATCTGGTGTTTTTCCACGGCTGATTGGAAACAGTTTCTTGCAAATGTGAATACCAGAGGCTTGTGAGAAGAGCCCCTGCTCTCATTAGTCTGAGCGATTTTCACTTCACACAGGACAGTGATGCAAGATGATAGTAAGAGTGTCAGCGCACGGTGTAAGATGTCCTATATAAGTGAGTAGAAAGGTTCCACAGGGAACAGCTCAACCAGTAAACATTCACATTTCCATTTATTAAGAGTTTATGCTTCTCAACTTTTCTCATCAAGTATCAGGGTTGTGGATAACTTTTCCCCGATCTGAAACACAGGTAGCAGCACGAATATCTGCACACCACAGGAAAATGTACCTACTACTTTTCTTTCCAGGGAAAGGCTTTCCCGCCCACGACCTGATTATTACCTTTGATTATTACCATCTCTGTGTTAGCTCCCACCCATACTGCTAGGAACCTGGGTGTGACACTCAACAGTCAACTCTCCCTTACTGCCAACATTACTGTAACAACACTTTCCTGTAGATTCATGCTGCATCAACATCAGGAGAATACGTCCCCTTCTCACCTAGAAGGTGGCGCAGGTTCAGGTCCAGGGTCTGGTCATCTCACGCCTAGACTATTGTAACACCCGTCCTGGCAGGTCTACCTGCTAGTGACATCCGACCTCTGCAGCTCATCCAGAATGCAGCAGCCGGACTAGTCTTTAATCTTAATTCACTCACTACTCTGCTCCTCCGCTCCCTTCACTGGTTACCGGGGGCTGCCCGCATCCGTTTCAAAACATTAGTACTTGTGTACTGTGCTGCGAACGGATCGGGTCCAGTCTACAACCGGGATGTGGTCAAACGTTACACCCCAGGCCGTTCACTCCACTCTGCAGCTGCCAATCAGCTTGTTGCTCCCTAAATCACAACTGTTTGCTGTCCTGGCTCCTGAATGGTGGAACAAGCTCACCAATGACATCAGGACAGCAGAAAGTTTATACATCTTCTGCCGCAAATTAAAAACACAACTCTTCTGACTATACCTTGAATTAAAGTTTAAACTAACAATTTGGTAGCACTTAAATGGCACTTATAGCACTTTGTAGTTTGGCTTTCTTGAAGAAATTGTACTTCCTTGATTCTTGTTTTTCTGGGTTTGTACCCTCATGTTTGAATGCACTTATTGTAAGTCGCTTTGGATTAAAATGTCAGCTAAATGAAACGTAATGCAGTAAAAATCCGTCGAGTGAATTAACAGAATCAAATATTCACAACAAATGGGGAAATCGTATGACTACATGGTTTGAGCTTTTCAAACCACCACATTCCTGTACACGTTCTTATGATATCAGATTTCCTGGACTTTGACCTGCAGTGAGTGAAGCTGTCATTCCACCTAGCTTTGTGGCTGTGTCACCAGCCTTTCCCCAGGTGCAGCAGAGTTGTCCTTGCAGCAGGGTCAAACCGGCGCTCTGCTTAGTAGGGCACTGGAGTAGTCTACCTCTCTGGGGAGGCACATCTCTGTTTAGCTGCACAGAGGTGACCTTTCACCTGCAGGCTTTGTGTGCTGATCAGGAGGCTTGAGGCGCTGCTGGGAGTAACCTGATGTAGACGACAGCCCAGTGTCTGTGTCTGTGTCTGTGTCTGCTAGCTCTCTTTCCTATTCGTATGTCTGGCTTCTCATCCCATTAGGGCTTTATATACCCTCTCTACTGGGCTTTCTCTCAGTCACTAAGCTTTTTCCAGATGGGCTGTGTTTATATCACAGTGAATTTAAAGATGGACGACACGTCTCCATCTGCCCATGCTTTACAACAATTAACAAAAAACACCCCTGATATGGGAGCTATCAGATCGTACTGGTTATGTAATTTGGAACCTGCACGGTATGATCATGGAGTGGAGCTGCTGTATCAAGGTCCCTCCCATACATGTGCTCGACCAATTGCTTGTAAGTCTCAGCTGGCAATCAATCCTTTGAAGTAGCAACTAACTAATAAAATAACTCACTTAAAGAAGTGATAACAACATCCTCAAATGAAACAAACCATCCTTCTAAACTATTCAACCCCATTTGGCATCTTTTATTATTCTTTTAATTTGATACATGTCCCATCCACCAACATGAAGGAGACGGTTTATTACCTATACTGCAGCTCTCCACCAGGGGGTGATCATGTAAAAATGCATTCAGTAATGTGACTTTGACTGGATGAAACAAGCAAACTTTAGATGTTGCCTCGGGCTTTGAGACATTTTCACCAATGCATCTCATATAAAGTGTTGTCAGATCTGTTACATTGTTATCTTACTAGTTATTATCATTATTGGCGAGAACACGTTCTATTCATAGTTGAAAATGATACAGTTTTGTTACTGGGACGGAACATTTCAAATGATACCTCAACCTTCGTGAGAGCAGAGTTTAAAAAGTGTTCCCCGCGTCCTCTTCCTGATTGAACGGTGATGTCACCTGCTCCTGCACCTTCTTCCTTCAAAGAAATGCAGATAAGATGTTAACTTTCTTTCTGGCCTAAGGTTCCAATACCAGAGGGCTCTACATATTTTACTGTGATTAGACATCCACGCTTGTGATTGCAATGCTAATTGCCCTGGTAAAGGTGAGAGCCCTGGCAACATGTCAACATTGGCTCTGTACAGTGTAAACACCTTGTGATGGTGGGTGGAGACGATAGAAACCTCAGGACTAGGAGAGATCCATCTTCAAGCACAGACCAGCATCCGATAAATGACGTGTAAAGGATACTCTCTCTCTCTCTCTGGTTCTCTCTTCATCTCTTTTTATGCTCTCTCTCTCTATTCTCAGCAGTGTGTATCCTGCCAGATTAGCATGAGGCGGGAAAAGGAATGCAGCTCCCCTGTCTTCCTCCTCTCTCTCTCGCGCGCTCTTTCTCATCGCCACCTTCCGTCTTTCCCTCTCGCTTTCTCTTTCTCTCTCTCTCTCTCTCTCTCTCCCCCTCTCTCTGTAAGTATGCTCAGTCATTCCGCTCCGTGCACTGCTGTGGTGTCGTGAGGCTGGAGAGCCGGTGGGGAGCCTGTGGTCGGAGAAAATAAGCGCGTGTGCCGGCACTGGCTTCCTCAGAGACAAACTAGATGGAGCAGAGGGACGCAGGGACTGTGGATTTTTAACCTGCTCACGTCAAGGAGAGATGGATTAGTGCTGCTTGTGAACTTTGGAGAGAATTCACTGCACGTGGAGAAGACAGAAACGGCTCCTATTTGTCATCAGGGATTGCTGGAGTTGAGGCGGTCTCTGAAATCTGCTGCTTAACATGCTCCGAGGTCGAAAAACCTAGAGCCAAATCATAGAAATGTACGGTCTAGACATGTATTACGCATGATTTAACACAGCTCAACAAGGTTGTCCTCAAAGACAGCTGTTCTAACTGATCACACCTGGGATGTGCGGGGAAATGACTGGCTCGGAGCGAGACTAAAGGAGTAACCTGTGATGTCAGACTTCACCTGGGGCAGTCGTCTGAGACTCTGCTGAGTAGTTATTGTGTTGTCGAGGGGGCGGCAGGGTGACGGCAGGAGCGGACTACATTTCCAGGTGTGTAAACCACACCAGACTTTACTCACCTGACCTCATCCCCTCTCTGTTTTTGGCTCAACTCATTTTCTCACCTCATCGTCTGAGTAATACCGGCTCTCGACTCTGGTTTTCACCCCAATGGGGCCACTGAAGAGACCAGAGAAGAGACTCTGATTAATGTTACACTCCCGGCAGCCTCAGTCTGATGCCACGGCACTAGAAATAGAAAGCAGAAAGAAGCAGCAGCGACACTTGTGAACTGTTATCACCGTAGAACAAGAGGAGCACCATGTGGAACCAGTCTGGATACTGCAATCACATACCACACGCTGGATATCCCTTCTACCATGCGCCCTGCAGGTAAGCCATCATTACATGGACCCAAACTCTACTGGCTACTTTCCTGTGCCGTTACATGGCTCTTTGACATGTTCAAGTCCCTTGTTTCATGCTTTGAGGAATACATTTCATTATTCTTTGATATCTCTACCATGCCTGGTAAATGAAGTGATCCGATCAGTGGGGTCTTTTTTTTTCTTTTGGTAAATTTGTTATCACCATGAGGGAGAGTTGATCCAGTGAGTCTGGTTTATTGCAGTCCTTCTGCAATGTGTCAAGTAAAGGAGTTTAAGTGTTTTCAGTAGAGGTTGTGATCAAACTGGTTTGTCTGGAATGTTGTTTTAATAGAACCAGGAAACTGGTTTGGCTCATGCAGCAGACTATTGAGTGATTGACAGGTTTTTTGGTCAGTGTTACAAACGTGAAAGACAATGGTGCATTTCTTCAGTCAGGGAGCGGTTATCATGTTACTTAACAACTGTCCCAAAGTAAATACATTATAATTATTGGCCACATTGTGTTGGAACTAATGACTTTAACCTAATTTTCTCTTGTTTTAAAAAATACTGGATTACATAATATTTCACTGTTTCTGGACCTCTTCCATTTCAACCCTAGCCCCTCCCCCCAGCTGTAATGACAACATTACATTTATCACTGGGTTTCAGATGTGACCCAGTCTCAAATGAACCTCATCAATCCTCATTCCCAGAGGGATCGAGCAGACCCCTACCTATGGTTCTTTCTCTGCCTCACACTTTAATAGTCCATAACCTCTGAATGCTGTAGAAATGCGGCCCTCAGAGTTCTGATTCACCACTACTAGTTATTTATGAAACCTCCATGTGGTTAAGCATAATGAGGAGATATTTAAAAAAGTGCAGAACATAATACCCGTGGGCAAGTGCACATGCGTTATAAAAGCTCTGTGTTACTATCTCTCCTCCTCTCTTCATGTTGTGCACACAGTTAATGTGGATTTGCTGGTCTTGGTTCACCAGCAACAGGAGCAGTAGGGGTGGTCGGCACCAGGGGAGCAGAGGGATTTAGCTGATGAGTGAGTCATACCTCAGACCACTGGGCAGGTCAATGACCTGTCAGATCAGCCAGCTAATAGCAGATAGAGTGTGTAGCAGAGAACACATAGGAATTCAGGAAATAGCCCCGAGCTCCGAAGCAAACAAAGCATCGCTATTCACTCCCACTCTCTAACGTTGAAGTAATGTGACTCATGCTATGAGTGTTCCACCTGTAGCCCAATCTCCTTGTGGATTTAAGTCAAATTTGACATTGTTCTGCATAAATTTAAAGAAAGACTTGCTTTAGATTCATGAGAAAAAAACTGGATGGCCGCAGGAGGTGAAGTGAGTTTTATTTTTCTTCTTTTCTCCAGTATTTATTTTTTTCAATAAATCATTGTCCTCCTTGTTGCTTTGGGTCATTTTTGGCCCATTTTCTATCTCCTTTATCATCATCTTTATTTGTTATCCTCTTTTTTGGATTTAAAGTCCTCTGACTGACTGCTGTTTAAAATATGACAGTTCACACCTCATCTCACTGACAAAAGAAGACAAGTTACTTTTTTAACTCTAAACTGTAAACATAGTTTAAAGAGTGTTATTGGAACATTCTTTTGGAAAGGGGGACGGCAACAGCAAGTAGATCTCGGGGGGAGAGATAAGGCTTCAATATTGCATTTGTTATTTCATAATTGTGTCATCCCTGAGCACCACTCTAAACTGTCAGACCACTGCACATGCACAAATTAAAGTTTTTTTTATTGATAAAGCCAAAAATGTCTGTAATACATTGCATGAGAGAGATAGAAGCATTGTTCTATGGACTCTATGGAGTGAGAGTTCAGTGATCCCGTGCTGAGGCTGCTCTGGTTAATGATTCCCTCACCTGTCAACAGGCACATTATTGACACCACCTCCATTCATCTGCTTAATCCAGTGTGTTCACATTCAAATGACAAGTTGTTCATTCGCTGTTTGAGGGAGTCCTTATAGCCAGACTCCAGTGTTTGGTCCGCTAAGCCGACATAAGCCTGCAGCGTCTGTCAACTGCAGAGACTTGAGGTGAGTGGGAAAGCCTAATGAGGGCCTGCCTGTGTTTGCGTCAGAGTATCGATCTTATTTGTGTGTAGTGTGTTGTAGTGTGTTTTTGGAGTGGGCGTATATACCTGTTTGACTAATTGATGAAAGATGCAGATACAGTGGACATATTAAGTAAAGAAATAAGTTAATAAAGTTGATATTTATATAGCATTATAAAGTTCATATAAACCACCAAACACAGCATATAGAGTATATAATATACTGTGTTTTGTGGTGTTTAAAAGAGTATTTAGTAAAAACACATGATGTGATGAGGAGTGACATGTCAAAGGTCATGACACAGATGTGAACTCGCAACACAGCGTGCGTGCGTGTGTGTGTGGCGCGTGCTGGGCTTTCAGCCTCACAACGTTTAAAGGATGTAATGGATTTAGGCTGGTGGCGCTGCAGGGGGTGAATGTAAGGCTTTGCTTCATTCCTTCATACTCACATGCACTGCACACACACACACACACACACACACTCACACACACTGACAGACACACACACACACCCTGTGCTCATTCCTACAACCTTACATACATAAACAGACATTAATAAATTTATAATACAACTTAGTAATTGACTCTGGTTTACCTTAAGCGCCACGCTTAACCTCTCTTAAATTTTTAAAAGGGAGAATTGAGCGTGTGATCACCTGCTAATCTCTAAACAATGACTGAATAATGTGGGAGACAAATTTAACTTGGCAAGAAAATTACCTGCTGCTATCACTGTCTTCTGTAGTTTATGTCATGGTATAAATTGTCATTAAAGAATCACTCGCTAGCAGAAATAACTCTGAGGAGAGGACAAATAATAACTGTGAATGTAGGGTCAACAGAGATACATGAGGTTATTAGGTGAGTGAGCAAGAGACTCTGTGTACGTCCAGATGTGGGAAACAAAATGTCCCCGAAAGTTCAGAAGATATCGAGTGAAATTAAAATAGATTTTTCGAATTTCACTCTCTTTAAATTTTTCCTCTGTGAATATTGCTCTCTGTTACAGGCCACTACACTGGTACAGTAGGTGATTTTGTTGGTTTTGTTGAGACTACTGTCTTACTAAGAAGACCACTGAATTAGTTATGTACATTGTGTAAACGTTGACACTGTGGCATTAGTTAATCTTCTAACTTGACACCTTCAACAGCATAAACAGAAAATAAGACAATCAACTGCTGGAGCATACCTTGTTTTGGGAGAAAGAAAAGGGAAATGAGATAAAACTAATGTTAGATGTTAAATTAACTAAAATCTCATGAGTTGTTTGCCTCAAAGTTGATTTACCGTACTAGTAAACACATACACACACTTGAATGCCTCTTGTAATTTTTCCACAACATTAAAAGTGGAATATATCACAGGAAATATGCAAAGAGCACAGTACCAGAATATGACCGTGCATCTTATCTTGGGAGTCTCTAGGAGAATGTGTCATTCAGTCTCTCGCTGTCATCTCCTCCTCCTGAGTGTTGACACTCCGCTGCAGCTGGAGGTTTGATGCAACTGACACTTGGACAAAATGAATTCCCTGCAAGTCACTCACAGGGAGGGTGCCCTTATGTCACAAAGTGTCAGGCTGTCACAGCTGCAGACTTGGGGGGAAGAGAGAGAGCTGTCATCGTGTCATGGCTGTGGTCTCTCTGACATTGTGGCCCGTCTTTGGCAGTGGGGATGCAGTACAAGGACGGTTGGTTGACTAATGATGGAAGTCAGTAACCCTGATTTCTTATTGAACAGGAAAGGGAAAGACAAAGCAGCTCTAGAACAAAACATACAATCTAATTTATTGCACAGACAAGACAGATGCAGTGTTGTGTTGTAATGTATCAAATTGTTTGACCCTTATGGGATTCATATCAGGAGGATATCACCATTTTGTTTTTAGGGACAAAAGACCTACTTTTGCACGAAAAAATATGATAAAATAAGCCATTTATTCAGTAAATATCCATTGTCTGTTCAGGATTCTCAAAGGTAATGATTTACTCCTTTCTTATGTCTTTTGTTATGATAAATTTAAAAAAGGAATTGGTTTTAAACAGTTAATGAATCCCAAATTGCTCTCTGGGAATGAGTAATGGGCATCTGCACACTATCTTTCAATCTAAAAACTGAACTAAACTTATAATAGTTCTAGCTTAGTTCTAGCTTTTAATGTGTTATCATTTTACAAAAGATTTGTTGTCCAAAGTATACTTCTAAGCTTATTATAGATTAATATTTAAAAAATAATAATCTATATACACAGAAAATTGTGTCAGTATCTTGTTATTGATGCCAACCACATCACTGTGACCTGCTCTGCAAAGTATTTAAACAGGATCAGAAGATTGTGATTAGTATTCCATCAGACTGTGACTTGGCCTGATTGTATAGTCACATAATGTGGATCATTTCACAGCTTCTCTGGTAAAACTAAGGATGTTTAGCATTTAGGAACTGTCTGAAACAATTAATTTAATCTTACGGAGATAAGCATACATTGTTATTCAAGAAAACCTGAATTCAGGGCAACAGGACTTGGTTCTACTTGAAGACATTTCACTTCTCAGCCAAGAGCTCAGTTCTGATGAGTGGTGCAGAGTCTTAGGCATTCTACCTCTGTGGGGTTATTGTAAAGGTTGTTGATGCCAGTTGGTACGTTGGTAGGTTGTTGAAACAAAAGCGGTGACTACTGTTGTCGTAACCTGAAGTCAAATGTAAACTCAAATTTAAGAGAAGATTATTAATATGAGTATGGATATAGCCTACATTCCTAGGACTCCCCACCAACCAGTCAGAACTGAAGAAGACAAGAGAACAAACAAGACAAGTTTTCTTGGATACCCATGATCTGCTTGACTATGAATCTTCACAGACAGTTACGTAGCACATCGTTTTTTGTATAAAAAGCTTGCATCTACAGATAATCATTATTTCAGCTACAGCCTTGTTTGTTTGAGTTGTAATTCCATGCATTTTTCATACCAGTCAAAGAGTCACAGACAGAGGAACATGCACTCAGAATTCTGATTAAGACCTGAATGACATTGCTCACATTAATCTAATGTCAACCTATTTCCCTGTGCTTATTAGCTAGAGTAACTCAATTTACCTACTGTATATTCTGCTTGGTCAGGAGGGTAAATTAGCATGAAGTCCAACCTCATTTCACATTCTTAGTTGGTGCTGTCCAGATGATATCTTACTCTTAATGCTCGACTTGTCCTTGTTTCAACTCGGACCAAGTCATGAGAAGTGGGACCAAATGGAAACAAGCAAAGTTGCATTCATTGCAAAGCAGGGACATGGAGGGTTCACTGAAGTGTTTGGTGGCTAAACCCAGAACGCTGCTGTTAGTTTGTGCAATCGGTTTTCCTTCACATTTCATCAGATGTAGTGTGTGTGCTGTGGCAGGAGTGACCGGACCGGGGCTGGAGGTTAGAAAACAGCCGTTCACATCCAACAGTTTGGATTTGTAGTGAGATGAGATGTCTCTGCCGTCCCTTCAAACTGCAGCTAAAATCTTGCAGGATACGGGCTCATTAGAGTCCAATCTAACAGTGCAGATGGAAGCACTGTGGCCTAGAGCCCCTCTCCGTGGTTGCTGACTTCAAAGACTTGACATCTGTTGATTTTGGCTGAATCGGAGAGAAGCAGAGATGCTGAGCACTTGTTGGGGAAGAGTAGGATATTGTATGAGCCTTGGCTTCGCAAGGTAGGAGAGCTGCAGAGTCAACACTGATTTCTGTACATCAGGGTGAATTGTGTCAGTGAAGACATGTGTACGGGTTGGGTATGAAGTGTACCATGGAACAGTGGTCTTGTTACTTTTAAACTGCTTTATTGAATTTTTTAATAGTAATGGCTGGACAGCATTGGCTTCATTTACATGGACATACGTATATTGTTCAAATAGACTTGTGTAACTCTGTTCTCGTGTCCTTAAAATGATGATGGCTTTGACTGTTTAGAAGTTTCTTTTCTGATTTGTGTGATGGATTGATACTTGGTTTATTACAAAACATTTTTTGACAGTATGTTACGCAGAGGTGTGTATTTCGGATATTTGATTCTGGATGCACATTTATTCTGTTTTGTAAAATTCTTCTTTTAAGGTGAGATCACAGCAACTTTTTTTTCTACTTCCTGTATATGCACTAGAATTAACATTTTGGTGATAGGGTGTTGTTACTCAGGGGTACTTATTAGAGTGACTCATATTTACAACACACTGTTGATGTAAATGGTTCAGTCAATGTAAAGCAGCTGTTTTGTCAGTGATGTGGGCTGGGGAGGGAACAGTCTCATGCTTTCATGCCCGAGCTGGATGTGTGGGATGTAGAAATCAGCCTGCTCCTCATTCTCTATCTGTTTTTCTCTCTCTGAACTCTTTTGAGTTTGCCAATCTCTCAAATCTCACATTACGCCGCAGCAGGCCTTGTGGGCATCACAGCTCTAATCTCTGTCTTATCTGAGACAGCTTTATGTGTAATCAAAGAATCCACTGTAACAACTTTTGTTTAAATGTTTTGATGTTTATATAACATGGCTTTCCATCCTACTTTGTAAAGTCTGGGAAATATTGGATATATTACCAAAGATTTGGAAGGTAGTCGTCTATGTGATCATGCTGTATGCATTAATCTTTGCTGTATAAACATATAAACATGTAACCTCAATTTAAAAACTGTACAGCTGTTCATACAGCAGCGCTTTTATCTGTTCCATGTTGTTGATGCAGACTGACTCAGTGGGTGGGGATCACTGAAATAAACTCACCCATTGGCTCATTTGCTCATGTTTCTTCATGTGAATGGTAATTTGAAAGTCAGTACTTCTCATAGCTGTCCACTGTTCAGCTTTTAAACAGCACCAACTGAAGTGCTGTTCGGTGAGTATTTTTGGCCAAACACCACCATTGCAAACACTGTCAAGGGAAAACTTTGGCAAATAGAAATACTCGCTCTCCCTCAGTGTTGAAAATTGCCCTTGGGTTGTGGATTGTAAGCATAAAAAATTTAAATTAAAGTGAAAATACGAGCTTGGTTCTGTTAAACCAGAAAAATAGGGCTGCCAACAAACCTCCCTGTATCTCATTTGACCTTGAAGGTCAATATTTACTTTCCTTTATAGCTAACTGGATGAATAATGAGAAAAATATCTTGCACTTAAGCAAAATTTTCCATCAGATCTTGGTAACTTTGTCTATCTGATGCTTGGTGCTCGTCAGGTTTTTGACAGTGGGTCTAGCGAAGCTATGCTGCTGGACAAAATGTAAAAGAGTTGTGAAAGTTGCCTTCACATATTGATGCCGTTGTCAATGTGCTGTAAACAAAAACATGTGATCTCCACAGTGGCAGCTGTGTTGGTTATGCCTGAAAGGTGATCTCCAGAAAACGTCAGAACCCAGTTGTGGGGACATTTCTGAAAATGGTTTCTCTGACACTTCCAGGTTTCAGAGCGATTTAATTCAATTTTAATTAAAAATTGATTAATCAAATTAATTAAATAGTTTTTTAAAGGCAGCAGAGACCTCTTTGGTGCATTTCTCTCACAAAACCATGATCATATTAACACGTTTATTTGTGACTTTGTTTTTGTGAAGCTTGTCTCAGTATGTTTCACACGTCTGTTGAAGAGAAAAACTGTTTAGTACTAATGGGAAAACCCAAACACATTTCCATTGCATAAATTTCACTTCACACATTGGCAACTCCAGACAAGAAGGAACTTGTCTTGCTACAGTCTCAGTGGACTCTGCGAGGGAAGTGTGGGCTGGAGTTTTTCCTCAGTGTCAGTCGTTATAGACCAGATTCCTCTCTCCGTCTCTGAATGAGGCGTTAAGTCCCATCGCATGCCACAGTGAACCATATCTTTAATATTTCAGATGCACTTGAGCCTTAAATTAGATTCAAGCCATTTAATTCAGTATAATAAAACAGGAGCACAAGTGCAACTTGAGATTCAAATAATTTTGAAATAGATATTTTAGTGCCTCAATTTATCTGCAGTGCGTAGTCAAATGACACGTTTGCCTCCAAGTTTATACATTTTCTGATGATCTGTATACCTCCATGGGGAGGGAGCGTTTACGTCTTTGAGGCAAAGTTTTGTGAAAGTGATGAATTTTGCTGTAGTGGCCGGATGTGCAGGTCTAGCGCTGATAAATTTATGACTTTCTCAGTTAAAGCTACTTGAGTTATGATTTTGTCTTCAGGGTTTATTTTGGGTTTAATACTGTCTCATTGATCTTGATGACTATAGTGCATACACTTCCACCGTTAGTTTCTAAACCATCTCGTCAGTAAAACTTACCTGAGTCTAGTACCTTTTGCCATTTTTGCTTATAAATCAAATGGCCACATCGAGTTTGTGTATAACTGTCTATTGTGAAGAGCGCAGGGTCAGATACGTTCATAATAACAGGAAAATCACCTGAACATTCAGGTGAGGGGTGGGGCCTGAGTAGAGACTGCATTGACTCTGGTTTCTGTCCTTATCAACAGAAGCTCTCAAATCTCGTATTTCCAAATGGACATCTTTGTAAACGTATTCCATGTGTATAACACCTAATCCTGATATATCTTTATTTTATTCTCATTAGTCTTTTACAGTTTTGTGTCTGTTGCATTATCGAAAATTCATCAGCACATCCACTGGCTCCCTCTGAGTTTTGGAATTTTTTTTCTAGAGTTTGGCTGGCAGGAAAAGTTTGGGGCAATCTGCTCTGGAAGATTTCAGTAAACTGCAATGAGTCAGGCTGGGCTTCACCAACATTTATCAGCCCAGATCTATCCAGACATCTACGTGCAGGTTCTGATTCAAATTGTTCTTGAACAATTTGGGATTTAGTATCATCAATCAGTACAGGTTTAACTTCATGCTTTGGGGACGGCCGAGATAAGAGCCAAGACACTGGGTATTAGCTGAATCCTCTTTATTCACATTCCCGCTGAGTTGGAGTTAAGTTTGTTCTGAAGTTCAAAGACTGAGGTGAAGCTCAGATTTGTATGTATATTTGGTTAGTTCATGCTCTGGGAGGGGTGGGACTACTTTAATCACACAGGTTAGCACGACATACCTTAAATGAAATTTTGGATTTAGTTGTTTGTTTTTGTCTTATTAAATGTCACCAGGTCCCACAGACTCAGATCGAAGTGATATTTGCTGTTGCCGTGGCATTTAGAGTCATTTCTCAACTGAATCGATAATATGCACGTCAGGTGGCATCGAGTGGGAATTGTCTGTGTTTGTGTTGGTGTTTCTCACCTAGCTTGTCCAGGCATCTTAAGTTATGCATTTCATTATTTTACCCTTTTCTTTCACAGCCATTTCTCTAATAATTTAAGTCTCTGTCTCAAGTAGCTGCAAATAACTGCTCCTTGACACCTTAAACCTGGTGCCTAACACACTTAATTTTCTAAACAGTTTGCAATTCTATCTTTTTGAAGACACTCATTGGCATATTGCATTCAGCCCCTTACCCTACCATAAAACATCAAAACTGATCACCTAACCCTAACTGAAAGCTTATCTCTCAAACAAGCCTTTGAAAAAGGGACGACCAGCTAAAATGTCCTCACTTTCCAAAAATGTCTTCAGTCTGTAAGGTCTATGCTCAAAATGGTCCTCACAAATAGATAATAGCACACACACACACACACACACACACACACACAAACCTTGTCTTCTCCAGGAGACAGGGCCTGTCAGGACAGTCTGAAGTGTTTTGAAAGCGACTTCAGCGCAGACTTGTCCTCCATTAGCATACCAGGCTGTCAGTCGATGCCGACTCCCTTGCTGCCCAGAAGAAAAGCTGCTCTCTTGTCATTCATACACACACACACTTTCAGAAGAGCTGCTTCCTGCAGACAAACACTCTATCCTGGTTCTGGTGCAAAAGACAACTATTAAAGCCCACTGCTGTGTGTTAACATTTATCACAACGGACAAAACTGGGGGCATATTAAAAGTCATCTCTAAGCAGCCACTCTTGTCCGATGTTGTCATAGCAACAAAATGTCCCAAAGCAGTCTCTTGAGGCCGTAAGGGGGAGAGAGTTTGCCTCTGTCTGTCGCATCACCAGTAGCAACAGAGGTGGACACCACTCCCTCTGCTGTCTCTGATTGGTTGTGATGGACGTCTCTAATATACCACTATACACCACCATTCACTGCTCGCCATCGGACGCCCCACCCTCTCAAAATGCAGCCACAATCATGATGGAACGGCTCATCAGGGCTGAAGAATCTCAATCCTGCTACTTGATGGAGCTGCAATTATCTGTCAGGGCTGCTGTATAACCCGCTCCACTGTCTGGGGAGGAGGTGGCGTGACAGCTGTTGGAATGGGAGATCAGTTGGGACAGCATAAGAAAAATGTTGAGAAGGAGGGGATGGCAATGAATATGAAATGAGTAGGAGGCGTTTGTCCATAATACTGTGCTTTATACCTACACTTAATATATCTATCTGCATACATATTTATTATTGGTAAGTTGTCCGTCTTTATATACTTCTACTCGAGTCTTGATGACTACTCAAAGCATATTAACCCAATCAAACTCATATTCATATTTAGCAGTAGTAACTTTGTATTTAGTCATGAAATCATTATTCATACATAGGTAAACCATTTTTAAGGCTTAATGTATTTCTCTTCCACATATTACCGTAACACTATTGATTGTCAGACCAATGAAATATGGTTGGATGAGAGCATATCCACCAACCAATCAATCAAACAAGAGAATGTAACCCTAGCAATAATTCAGTTGAGCTCAGGCCTAGTCAATGAGAAAGGGGAAAAATACCTCAAAGTAAGTTTTATATATATATATATATAAAATGCATTTCAGCTGGTCAGAAACTCAAGCAGACAAGGATTTCTCCTCTAGCTGTGAACTCCTACAATGGAGTTTTTTGGCCCAGCATAGGTGGAAATAAAGCTGTAACATCAGTTCCCCACTCTCAACTAACGTTTCAGTAAAGTGGCTCACACACACAAAAAAGCGCAGCGCACACACAAAGGCAGGACACCATAGTTTTAGTTCGATTTTTACAATCCAAGCTAAAACCGCGGTTATGGTAAAATCAGTTAATCCTGACATCGCTACGTCCTGATCACGTTTCCGACCCATGGAGGGAAGACAAGTCACTTTTACTAGTTTTATTTATTTCCCATTTTAATTTGCCTTCATTTGCTATTTCAGATGAGAGACACAAGGTAAAAAAGGTTTAGGAAATTGCATCAGCTGGAACCAAATGGAGTCTGTCACAGATCTGTGAATTCTAGGCCATAACCAAATCCCTTCAAGACTCATTTAGATTATCATGTGTGGGATTTTACTCAGTTATCCTTTCTTAACAGCCATTTTCTCTACAGTTATATTTTTTGTAGTCGTCGGCATTTCTGTATTCAGCTACACCAGTTCAGCTCTGTTTACTATGAGCCCTCATGTTTATGTGAACAGATGAATTTTCCCATGTCCACACACCGTCAGCACAGAGGATAAGAGATGGTGGAATTAGATACCGTGGACCAGCAGCAGAGCAAGAACTACCTGTCGCTGTGCTGTCACAGATTGATGTGTGAACTCTGTCCTGAACAAGCTGCTTGTCAAAGTAAACAACTGCAGAGTGATCAAAGTGAAGCAGCTCTTCCAGTTTTAATGAGGGCAATATGTTATTATTTTACTATTGAAGGTGACACAGTGATAAAGTGGTTTCCCCCTGCACCTCACAGAAAGAAGGTTGGACTGGGTCTTTCTCTAGCATCATCCCACAGACATACAGGCCAGGGTCTGGTTAAGTGGAGACTCTGAATTGACTGTAGGTGTGAATGTGAGTGTGAATGTTAGTTTGTCTTTGCATGTTGGTTCTGTGTTACACTGGTGGCCTGTCCAGGGTGTACACCCTTCTCTTGCCTAATGTCAGCTGAGATTGCCTCGGTCTCCCCCGGGACCCTAAGAAGATAAACACTATAGAAAATGAATGGATTGATTGATTGTTTATTTTTTAGCCATGCTAGCGGTCTGGCTCTCCGATTGGCAAAGCTCGTCTGTTAACACTTGAAGATAATAATTGTGACAGAGTGTTAGCATGGTCACGGAGAGCATGTTGCTACCTGGCTCAAAGCGCCAGTCAGCCAAAGCACGGTCTTATTTATGGTTGGTAAACAAACAGAAGTTAACTTGTTTGTCTTCAGCAGTCATCCTCAAGTTTTAGTTCAATTAAATTTTATTGCTAGCATTAAACAGCCCGAGTGCCCCTCAGCAAACCCCGGAATCCCAGCCCAGTAGCAGAGGTCTTCTATAGGTGTCTGAACAAAATGAGAATTTTGCCAGCAGGGATCAATAAAGCATCACATTATGTTATTAACCCTGAGTACTGTAGGCAGAAATTCAGCCGCTTTGAGGTGCGGAACAACCGCTTGAGTCACAGATACGGCACCACTGACACATTTTCCTCCACTTTATCTCTTCATGTTGACCTGCGCCCACGTAGTGCCGGCACAGCTGAAGAGCAGCCAGTAGATGGGATGGCTTGTTACTATGCTGATTATGTTAACTTGGCACTTATGTCCTACACTCTTGTTACTTTACAGTCCGAACAATGCTCATATTGTCTGAGAGAATGTTTGACTAATGCAGAAGTAAAATCTTTAAAACACTTCTATTGCTAAATAAATGGCCTAAATAGCCTCCCAAAGCCTTTCCTCTGTCAGGCAGCTTCTCAATGTATCCACAATGGATCTTAATTGCTGTGAAGGCACACACTGCAGAGTGCCGCCTAATTTTTAGTCTGTGCAGGCACTTTCGTAATGAGCCTAGGCATTGTTCACTCTTTTACATGCTCCCCCCAAATCACAGGGCTCCATTCCACTGCCATTCCTGTTTATGCAAATGCCTAATATTTTCATTATCTCTGCAAAAGGCATTAAATAGGCACTCTGTCCTCAGCCCAGTGAAGAGCGGCCATAATTGGAGTCAGTCAGGCTCTGAGGCAGGAGTCCAAAACGTCAGAGCCGATTTGAATGTTGACGAGTGTCGACCATTCAGTGATCAGATTTCCAGGAAAATGCTCCTGCGAGGGGTCTGATAATTAGAATGGGTTTATTCTTAAAGTCCAGTGAATGTTAAAGATTGAGCCCTTGAGACTGTTCGAATGAGCTGAAACAGCTGGATTCAAAATGCCAAAGTCGAATCACTGAGACACAGTATGAATTTAACACGAGTAATTAACCACAGGACGTAAATGTCGTGCAATGTGATGCTGACTGATAACAAGGAAAGCTATCAAATCGAGGGGAAGTCTTGAGCCTGAGGTTAAGATCAGCGTGTTATCACAGAGAGTCCAAGGAGGAGTGTGGCTGAGGAGCTGGCTGAATGGAGCAGGGAGCTGCAGACAGTAGATGATCCGGGCAAACAGAGAAACAGTGATTATGATAAAGACAGCCAGGCAAAAAACAAGTCTTATGTACCACAAGGTAAATGAATGTGCTAGCAGAGTAGTAGTTGTCAGCCGGTCCTTAAATACTGCTGTCAGGTGAGTGAGTTAAATGAAGGATAGTAATCAGGTGTGTATGATAATTGGCAGGAGAATGACCTGGAGCCAGCGGTGGAGGAAGTGCTCAAACATTTTACCTAAGTAAAAGTACAAATATGCAGACAGAAATGTCCTCAAGTTAAATTACCTCATTCACTTTTCTACCTGAGAAACTTGCATATCGTCTTCCCTAACTACTTGTACATAATTTTGGTTGCGTGTCGGCAGTTGCCTCTAAATCAATTTCAGGAGTTTCTTAATAAGAGATGCTGCTGCTGAAGGAGGCGGGAATAATGTTGCTCGCTCTAAATGGATAAGTGAAGCAATTCCCCTCTTGTTATTGATAACTTTTAAAATGATAAAAATGTGAACATGTAAAGCAATAGTTAATATACTGCCTGGAGGTCACGCCTATAGCACACACAGGAATATTGTAGCAAGCCGTAACAAGGCAAAACACACAAAAAGGCGCAACCATCTTAGAGCCCACAACCGTGACAGTAACTGTGGAGCAAGCCTGCTCACGGCATAATGCATAATAAAAAGCCATTTGAGATGGAGTGATGAGTCATATTTCAGAAGGATTCTCGTATCTTGATATGAAGATGCTTGATGAAAAGTCTTTGGACTCATACAAGTTATTACCTACAATCATCCTGAGAGGAAAATCTTCATAATTTCATTGCAAATTTCAAGTGGTCAAGACATTTCCTTCAAAACCACATGCATGAGTTGAGCTATTTCTTCAGCCACACCATGGCTGTGTTGTATAAAAAGTAATTAATCTCACTCAAATTTCTGCAGGGCAACACACAAGGGCCCTTATCCACAGCAGATCACAACATTGATTGATTAAACACAGGGTTTTTGGAAATGAGACTGCATATAGTCAAGTCATGCCTTGTTGATATGTGAAAATTAATATGTGAAACTTTGTAGCTGGAACAAAATAGCCCAGAGCTGCAGTGAATGAACCAAATGTAAGACAGTGCAGCTTTGACGCGCTGATATTTTAGATTTTAGACATATTTTTCTGCTCCAGCTGTCCGCAACCATGTGGTACTAATGAAACTGGCTGTTTAACATGACATATATTCCAACTGATTAACACCGTTTGCTCCAAGCTTGTTCACACATTGCAGGTTGAATGTTTTTTTTTAATAATCAGTGTTGATAATTTTACAAATACGTTTGCGGAGCATGCTGGGAGGCAAATTGAAACATATTTTGGGCATTTGTCAGAACATTCAAGCTGTAATTGAATATTATTTGAACTTCCGCCAACTTGTCTTTCATCTTGTCCAATGGCAAGCCACTAAAGAGTACTTGATGATGTAACTCATATTTGTAAGGGTTTATTTGCAAAATATTAAATATGTATTAGATTGCCCAAGAAATGCATTGTTATTGAAGCAACCCTTCAAAAATCTGTTCACATAGTGCCAGGACTCATTTTGTCACCATGATGCATTTGAGGTGTATTGTTGGTGTGGCTAGAAGGCCTTCTGGACTTCTCCTGAGCAGCACTGTGGAGTCTTTCCCTTTCCGTGGGCTGTCGGCACAGGAAAAACGATGCACTGGGGAAGTGTGTATGTTGTGAGACAAGTGCTACAACCACGATACAGGGAGGAGAGAGGTTCACTGGAGGCTGCCACTTTTACCTTGCCTGAGGTATAATGTTTCGGTATTAAAGTTTAAACCACAGATTTCTGTATTATTTATGCCCTGGTTTAACTTTGTTATGGCAGAATAATAATGGTAATTATGAAGGATGAACAGGCAGTATTTGCTGGTGGCTGTTAGGGAGTTCAGCTGGGAAAGCTTTGGAGGCCTGATACGTTTTATAAGATAAGACACAATAAGATCTTCCTCAACCTTACTTAAGTATGTAATAATACATCTACAATATAAGTAACTTTAATCCAACAGATGCCTTTGATATAATTGCCTTTGTTAAATGTGATTGAAATATTAAACATTTAACACTTTGAACATATTAAACCATAAACATTTGATTAGCGGCAGTTTACGTATGCTTACTTACTGGCAGTCGTAAAGACGGGGGGTAAGCTAAAGGTAGGTTTGAGGTAAGCTGTTCTGAAATATTTGTTATCGTATTTGTTGAAATCCTCCTCATGCCCTGAAAGCCATCAATTAATAACGATGACAGCATTACTGGAGTCTTGAGCTGGAGAGACAATCACTGCTGAAGCAGAGACGATAGCAGGAAGTTATCGAGGACGTCAGTGAGAACTCTTCTAACAGTTGTAAGTCAGTGTACGTTCATGTGTTTTTGGGGTGTAGTAGACGAAGGGTCCAAGGGGAGAGGGTGGGATGTATTAGTTGCGTGTAGCCTGCCCTTTTGAGTTTTTCCAGGATTACCAACCCTAACTTTAAACAGCTTCAAGGTTGTGTCATTTACCTAAGAAATGTTTGTGGTCATTTTGAGTTCATTTAAAATTAAAACGGAGCATTAACATGTTTTTTCTTGATATTGTGTACAGATCTCATTAGTCAGTACTTATTCCTCCACTTATTGTCCCGCCCATTGTTATTCCTCTTAAAGTTAGTAAGATGAATAACAATGGGTGGTAGTATCGTTTGAATTATTGAATGCAACAAAAATTTGAACAAATTTTCATGACAGAGCCTCAGATTTACCCTCCTAATATGTTGTGTTGACCTGTTGATTCTGGTTTCCTTTTCAATATGTCATAATCCAATAGTATATTACCTATTTGTAAATGGTACTCTACGTCAGGGCCTTGGCAGCGGTCTCTCAATGCCAGGGATGTCAACAACGCTCGTGTCTGCTGCAGTTATTACTGGCACCGTGTTGTTCTCAAGCTGCCAGCAGCACGGAGCCACTGCCCTGGCTGTGTCGCCCCCACCTCACCCCCTCTGCGCCGCTGGAGAATCTTCTTATTTTACTGGGTCACAATGAAACCAATGATAGGAGGGAGGGGGTGGGCTGATTTGGCAACATAAAAGAGTTGTGATATAATGAGAAAAATGATGCTTAGCGCATCTGCTGCCGAGGGCCTTGAGGTCATAGACTGGTGTTGTAGCAGCGGCTCTTTACCAATACTTCCTGTCTCAAGAATAAATAATGGGTGCGACAAAGCTTAGGTGGATGGGCGTCAAAGAGAAAGCTGCATTAGCTGCAGATGCATCTCCAGGTAGCCATCTGTGTTATGGAATACTGAAATCCTATTTGAGGCACTATTGGTTTTTCAAATAACCTTAATTTTCATAACCCTCATTTAAAAAGTTTGATTTAACTTAAAAGCTTAGCCGTCTCCATTTAGAGGTTATAATCACAGATACACAGTCATGGCACAAAATCCTAGCATTGGATAATAACCATCATTAAAATTGATTTGCATACAACCTGGCAGACTGGTAGCATTCAGCTCACTCTGTCACACTGTCAGAAACAGTATATATGGTTTTACCACTTAACCTGACATAGCCACTGTAGACTGTTATAAACCTTGATTTAATCAAACAAGGGAGCAATTCTGAAGGAGTGACGTGGAGAGCATGAGATGGAGGGGGAGTGTGAGAAAACCAAATGACCGGCTGTTTGTATTTGTGATGTGTGGGCGGCTGTTAGACGTGGTATTTGATGGCTGTGAAACCTGAACGAGTGATGGTGGAACTGAACCAAATGTGTCACTGCCTAATGTTCACTGGGCCAAGGAAGGAACTGACTGGCAGCAGCAGCCTGCCAGGAATTCAGCAGTGTGACTGAGTGTGTGCGTGCATGCAGTTCGTGAACGTGTGTGCGTTTGTAGTGGTCAGATTGTATTCCATCTCTTTACCCCCTGGCCAGTTATAGGGCCAAGCCAGCCCATTACACACCCACACAAACACGCACGCACACGCACACGCACACGCACACGCACACGCACACACACACACACAGATAGTTCAGTGTATGTAACATTTGCCCACATACACATGCATGGAGAGGAACAGAAGTGACCATGGGGACACAGGTAAATATAAACAAATTAAACAGGGAAAGGGTCTACGCTTTTCTGTTTCCAGCTTTTCATTCTTCTGAGGAGGCTTCCTGCTTCTTCTTATAGCAGCACTGAGCTGCTGGCCTGGCTGCACTGCCTCTTGAGCTCTCATTGATATGAGTGCTCACATTAGCAGCGCTAATAATTAATTAATTCTAATTCTCACTTACAGGTCAGTGACAATGTCAAGAGAATATTTCAAGAGTAACCAGCCACATTTGACTTATGTTAGTTTTTCATAAAGATGTCAAAAAAAAACCCTGGAGAAATATGACACTAATTTATAAAGCTTGCCTTCTTTCGTCGTTTACAGGTTCATAATCTAAGTTGGGGGTATACTTGAATATATTAAAATACATAACTTGTCCTATATCATACACTGCTGCAGCCATGCACCTCCCGTCATTTTTACCTTTGGCACGGCTCCCAAAAACTCCAGTTGGCTTTTATTAGTCAACTGCTTAGTGTGTGACGTGCCCCTTCCTGAGAGGCTTCCTGATCAGCTGTAAACGCGGCTGTAGCCACAGTAGCCATGTTGTTCAAAATGACTTGTGTTTATATAATGAGGTTTAAGAGTCAAATAAACAAGTAAAACTAGTAAAGTGTCAGATTATGTAGATGTAACCATCAAATGTTTGGTAGTGTAACTTGATATATGACTTAATTGATAATTTAAGTATCACATTTCTATTGTTTCAGTGTTTTTGTTAATAAGTTGATTTTTTTAAATGTAAGTTTTCGCTTAGAATTTCTAATTTAGGAATCTTGTTATTTTTAAGTAATATTTCTGGTTTAACATTAATGCATTTGTTGAAGGCTTGATGCAGATTACATCATCAACAAGCTCTTTCTCATTTGAGTGGCTGACAAAAATACTGGGAGCTTCTTTGCCAGTGGCCCACTCTGCAGGCTGCCCAAAATCAACACTGATAATGTTTTAATCTACCTCTGTGCTGAGGCCAAATCAGGGAACCCATTTGTAGCTGTGGCCTTGTGAAACTCAATTAGGGGATGTTTATTTAAACATTAGGCCGTGAACTAAAGTGTCATCTAATTTTTTGCAGCGTGTGCGTGCATGCGTGTGTGTGTGTGTGTGTGTGTGTGTGTGTGTGTGCGTGCGTGTGTGTGTGTGTGTGTGTTTTTGGTGTCGGTGCAAGGAGGGGTGATGGTCTGTGAGCTCTCCCATAGATTTTCAATTCAATCTTTTACACAGAGCAAATTGTGTATGCTCCCTGAGCACATCAGAGACGGTCCAGTGTGAAGAGAGACAACATTTGGAGTTCGATACAGTGATTGTACCGTTAGTCAGGAAGAGATGAGTAATGGGGCTTTACTATGTTTTGTTATTTTTCAGCTTTGGTTTGAGCCACATCTTCCATGTTCTTGGTTTTGAAAAGTAACTTAACTTTTGACTTCGAAGATTGCAAATGAGATATCACAGCTGTGATATTTGCTCATCCATATATAACATGTATTATACTATATTCAAAAACTCTCTCTCTCTCTCTCTCTCTCTCTCTCTCTCCTCTCTCTCTCTCTCTCTCTCTCTCTCTCTCTCTCTCTCTCTCTCTCTCTCTCTCTCTCTCTCTCATATACACAGGCGAGCACATACACTACATTGTCAAACATGTGCAGTGTGCTCTGAATGGTAATGACCTTGCTGTGTGCCCCCCCCATACTGCACTGGCAGCCCTCCTACCCACCCTCCCTTGCTCAACTTCAAACACATTTCACGTGGAAAAGCCCTTTAAATAGATGTGACCTTTGACTGAGAGAACACCAACTCACCAAATCATTTAGAATCACTCTGTCTGCTACACATCTGTTAAAACCCTAGCAGTGTGTGCAGCATCGAATCATACAAAGACAAATTCCTGCTATTTATTGGAGGTGAGAGTCAAAGCAGACAGCTCGGTGTTTCGAGACATCAGTCACACTATTGTCAATATAAGGAGTATATCATTTCCAAGTTCCAAGTTATTGGATGATATATGGACACCAGCTAAGAAGACACACACATATGAGATGAGACTGGCAGCGTCAATCAGCCTCACCATGTCTCACATACTGTATTCAGCTAGATTTATTTATTGCAAGAACTTAACCTGCTTTTGAAGTTGAAGTTACAATAGCTCATTCTAATGAGTGCTTATCGGTATCAAGTGTTTTTAAAGGCTTTCATGTTGCACGCTCTTAAGAATGTAGTGATTTGCAAGTAGAAGCATTTTGATTCTGTCAAAAATGCAGTATTCATGCAAGTCTGACAAAGTGTTTAGACCCTTCATAATTATGTTAAACAGATTATTATTTATATATGTGCAGCAAAAGCTTATAGAAAAGAAAAGGGAAACATCCACTGTATCGATTGTTACCTAGTACTTAAGATAATGTTGCACACTTTGTCTCTCTGCTCATTTAGAGTTGCTTCTACAGGATCACAGATTATCTTGTGCTCTCACAATCTACAGCCGTGCAGCTTTAGTTTCTAAGGCTTTGCAGGAAAGCGCCTGTGTTACTGGAAGTAATAGTGAAACAGTCAAAGCTGTTTACTAAGGAGGAAGGAAATCCTGCATGGCTCCGGCTGATCCGCCAGGTGCCCTTTAGTGAGGCTGAGAACAAAATCAATGATACTGATTAAATATCATAAAGTACTTATACTGTAACTGTAACAGTAAAACAGGGCCCACTTCTTATAATGCCCCTAAAATGGTTACATTGCAATATTTATATTTCCGTTATGCTATCTTGTAGTATTATTTATATTATGGTCACTTACCTTTTAATTATTTTCTGTATCATGGTCACTACTGTTGCAATATAACTTATAATATTTTTGTTTTCATTACAATAACACTTACATCATTCCACTTTCTCCCCAGTACCTGCTTTTGCACAGTGTCTGTTTTGCTGGTTGTTTGTTTTCGTTTTTCTCTTATTTGCTTTTCTCTTATTTTGCTGTAACAAGTGAATTTCCCCATTGTGTGGATAAATAAAGAAATCTAATCTAATCTAATCTAAAATAACAACAGGGTAAATTATGTAGAAAACATGCACAAGCCCATTAGAGTTTAAGCTAAATATTGGTGTCATTTCATTCAACCTTAATTTCCATACACTAATATTCTACAACTGTAGTTTTGTGTTTTGTCATCAGTTGTGACAATTTCTGAGGTCACTACTGCTCTGATTGGCACCTCAGAGGCCCATAGCTACTGTATGCATATTGTTAGCATATTATTTCTTCGTGGGCTCAAATAAAGTTCAGTAAGATTATGAGCTGCTGAAGTGATGATAACAGGTTATTTGTGTTTAGTTAAAATGCAAATAAACGTTTGTTTACTTTCAAAAATAAATCTGCACCAGAAATGTTATTGTGTGCTTGTGTAGAAAAGATGAGTACACTTACTCATCATTATCTCTTGCCAGTTGCCAGTTTTGATTTTCATAGCTAATAAAATACCTGACAATGCATGCTGGCATTGTTTTGCGTCTACTTGCTGAAGACACTATAGTTTCATTGTGAAAGTTTTGGCTTTAAAGGAACTGTTCAATGATAATATTATAATTTATCAGGTTGGTGGTAAAACACAGAACTGACATCCTCATGTAAAAAGCAGGATTGTAAATTTAATATGAGACAGACCCAGTATGTTTGATAATTTGTGTTTACATGAGAGGTAGGTCTTGTGCTGCCATGTCCCATGTTTATGTAATGCTGTAAGTTTAGCACCCGCCCTTAATAAATGTCATGTGGACAGTGACAGGGGCAGAAATGTCAAACAAAGTTAAACACTGTCAGATGCTGAGGCGTAGAGAATACTGAGTGAGTGGTAGTGAGGGATTTTGGACCCAGCCTTCTTTGTGTCAGATGCTTCTGAAAACTCAGTCTAAATATTCATTTTTAATTTTAAATTAGGCATACGTAAAATGTGATCATTTAAAATCCAATTCATTTGAGTCGATTAGTAGCACCCTTAAACAAAAAAAAAGAAGATCAAGTTTCCCAGTTCTCTTCCAACAGAAAAACCATTACACTACTGAATTGCCTTCTTAAGAACCACACTGTTCTATTTGGGTGATTGACTGGCTGTTACAGAGGTGAAATCAACCTATCAATAATTCTGATGTGAACTGGCAACAGACATAAATCAAAAAGAAAAACCTGACATTTTGATATCTGACTATAAAATCACTGGCACAGTTCAGCCCTGAAGAGAAAGTGATCATCAAGATAAGCAAATTATTTTTGACAGAGGAAGAAAAACAAACAAAACTACATTGCGACTAATGTTTATTTTTGATTGATTCTTTTTTATTTTTTTATTTTAGTATAATAATTTAATTTAATATATTAAAATATGTCCTTCTGGTGAAGATATATCACAGTACCTCAGAATCCAAGGCAATATCCTCAATCTGCTGAAGCCAAAGCCACTTATTAATATAGATATACCTACTTTTTTTTGGTACATTTTTATAAATTATCAAATCTGATTATTTTTGAGTGATTAGTTAATCATTGCACTACTAGTATGTTTTACTATGGCTGCAGTCAAGTAAACATAGTTCCTGGAGAAACAGTGTGACACCCAAGTCATATGACACAGCAGGTGCAGTGTTCCTTATAAGCCAGAGAGAAAGAGACTATGTGTGGTATGTGTGATCGTGTGTGTGTTTACATGTGTGGTGGGTTAGTTTGTGCCATGTTTATGTAACCCTGGAGGTGAAGTACCCGTCCTTCACAAATGTCATGCGGACATCGAAAAGTCAAGCGCAGAAGCTGGAAGCGTACAGCTGACTGCAGCCCAGTGGTCAGGACCTTCTTATAAGAGGAAAGGTTCTTTTAATTACCTTAATGTGGTTAAGTGAGAAACAAGGTCAGCTACAGGTAGGGCTGGGCGATAAAATGATAAAGATAATTAACAGATAAAACATTTCCTGGATAGAAATTAAAGACATGGTTGATACAACATCAATATAACTCATTCCAATCCATGTTCTGACAGACAAAACAAACAACCAATGATTGAACAGATTATGACGCAGCACAATGTTTTAACTACATTATTGCAGAAGAAGCGACGCCCAGTTTATCCAGGATCATAAATATGAATTCAGCAGGTTTTTATAAAGATGTTTTAAATGTGAGTGATAAGAAAACTGCAGAGGAGCCGATTCACTGCGAAGAGTAATGCGCCTCAGTGCAGTGGTGTGGATTTCTTTTATATCACAATATATATGTCGATATCGACTGATATGAGAAAAATTATTGAGATAATAATGTTTTTGCGCCCAACTGCAGGGGAGCTGCTCTGACAAATGGAAATCAAGAGGAGATTAAAATCATTACAAAATCGAAGCATTGAACTGGCCTGAAAGAGAGATTGTCTTTGCTTTCTCTCCGATGACAAAGTAATGAGCCATTCTGTCTGGACAGCTTGTTTGGGTTTCTGTGTTTGGTCAAGAATAACATGGCTTGCAGTGTTTCGCACACAATTAGATTGTATCTGTGGTGCTAGCTGGAGGGCTCTGTGGTGCTTGATTGTTGCGATTGAACAGTGAGCCTCATCCTGGCACAGACGTACAGCATGCTGTCAAATGCCGCCTGCAGTTACAGCTACACAGACTCTACCAGTGGTATGATGACTTTGCCTGCCATCATTACAAATTTTATGGAATTTTTGACTGTTCTCTGGTCCACTTGAGCGACAGTATTTGTCTCTATGGCGGGACGAATTAGACTGTGGCAGCCCACCATGGTCTGGGTAATTAATGGGGAATGTCGACAGTGTTGTGTCACAATAAAAAATCAATACACTATGCACGATGTGTGGATTTAGCTGATTGTTGTATTCAACCTTCTCTTGACGGTTTCATGCGAGAGACCACGCTTCAAAGATCCAAACTAAGACTTACAGTGAAAGAGAGGAATCAGCTCGTTGTCTGTTACCAAAGCTTTTAAGTTCCATTGTGTGTGAATCAATACTGAAGGGTCCCATAAAAGCAAGTTTAAACTTGTGGGAAAAATAACAGAATCCCAACTTGAGCATTAACAAACAGGTTTAAGACCCACAGGTTTACTGGTTGTTACAACAAGTGGAGTTTAATATAACAAGCCGCAGCTCTGACAGAAACACAACAGAAGAACTGGTGTCTCTGTTTATGGCTCTGCCAAACACAGCACACATTA
Source organism: Pseudopleuronectes americanus (assembly GCA_038501795.1). Lineage (NCBI taxonomy): Eukaryota > Metazoa > Chordata > Actinopteri > Pleuronectiformes > Pleuronectidae > Pseudopleuronectes > Pseudopleuronectes americanus. Next base: position 18,062,951 of record CM076720.1, on the reverse strand, counting down.
TTTTAATCAAGAACTCAGTCAATAATTGACCTCTTTCCAAGATACCAGGAGCATTAGAGATCTGATATCATGCTGCACATGCTGTAAGTTATATTCCTCACAGTCACAGAAGTTGGTTACCTTGCTGAGATATTTTAATTTATTTTCCACTCAGAAGAATTACCTCCAAAAAAACTACAATGCTGTTTTTAGGAATTTTTTTTTAGAGTTGACTGGACTTCATGACGAATACATTGCCTTGTTTTGACTCCTTCACAATAAAAGCCACCCTATGTTATGCGTGCAGCATCAGAAGAAACTTAAAATAGCCCTGAAGGCAGAGACTGGATCAATGAATGAACTATGTAGACAGAGAGGGAGTGGCAATTACTGTGTATAAATACTTTGAAAGCTTATTATTGATACATTAATACCTCTGCCAAGGCCCAACAAATACATTAACATTCCATCCAGCTGCACCTATTTGCTCACATAAAAAGCCTAAGAATTATAACATTACCACATTTGTTCAATTAATTTTATATATATGTATCACTCTCTTCTATTGTCATGATTGCTGTCCTCTGACTCAGTCCTTATTGTGGCCCTGCCATAAGTCCTGCCACCCTGTAGGTAAACACCACACCTTGGAAAGCTGCATGCAGAGTGTCAGCATCAAGGAGGCTATTTCAATCAGCAGGTGTTGGGCTTTTTGGAGAGGCAGCTCTTTTAATGATATGGTTGTTGTGTAAGGCACTCATAGCTGCAGAGCCAGCAGGGAGAGGTAGACTAATGCCTTAGTTGTCCCTGGAGATGTAAGTTTGTGGCACAACAGAGATGTTTGGATGAGTCAAACACATTATTACAGTTGTGGTGTGCTCTTTTAGGCATTATGTGCACAGTAAAATAATGGATATTGAACATGGGCCTTGGCTGCAAAGCCTTCAAACTCTTACACTACCTTTAAAAGTTTTTGTTTTTGTACAATGAGTTCATAGAAAGTTTTTTTCTGTCTGATATGAGATATTGTACCATATTAGCACTGCAGGTATTACAATATAATACGTCCTACATGCTCACCTTGGATTTCTTGGTATAACAATAACATTTGTCAGACAACTGTGGGCAAGACAAAAAAAGCTGTGCAGTTTATTTATGAAAGGGACAATATGTCTGTTAGTTTGCAGAGCTCTAAGAATCATATTGTCTACTGTTGCGCATTAGTGTGAATAAAGATGATAAGTTTCCACTTCCTCTCCTTATATAAAAAAATTGAGCCAAAATATCCTGGATATTGCTACTGCCATATTGTGCTGGTGACACCATTTGGAGTCACAACAGTGGATCATGGAATGCAGCCGTGGTATTGATGTCCCGCGGATACAAGCGCTTTTCAAATCGCGAATCATAGCAATGAGATTGGTAAAGACAATGTCTGTAACTTATCATAAATGTCTTGAGTCTGAATGCTTTCTAGTCTTCTGATAGTGATATAAATCTTGGTATCAGTTTTTTAATGAATTTCCTGTTGTATGAAGATTAAAAGGAAATGGTCGCTTCAAGTAGAAGGAAAATACGTGACATTCACCATTTATTCTTTAGACACCTCAAATTTGTATAATATCCAGCTCTACTGAGCCAACACTGGACACATCTCTGTGAAGTGGGAACTAAGTAGCCCACATGGCAAATTAATGCAGCGATGTTAGACACATTGTGAACAGGTCTTTTACAGCATGTGTTAAAGGATCATCATAAAGAGTATATAAAGCTTTTAGTGCTTCTTCTATAATTTTACACTTAAAGCTCAGGTCATTGTTGCCTTTGCTCTCCTGAAATGACACTTTCACGTCTATTTTTTCCCTGTACTATTTTGAACCTTGCTGCAGGATGAAATCAGAGCCACTGATAAACAACCTCTTATGACACCGACACGCTGTTCCTGTTCATATTCTGTGAGACGGATTCATCAGTGTTCATGGAGAAGTGTCACACATATCAGCTCTGAAATAAACAAGGCTTGGTTTAAGGCCCGCGATCAATAAATATATTTATTGTGAGTTAGAGAGAGAGGATTTAAGGTGACTGTGTCCTTTGTCATAAATACCTCTTTACCATTTAACAGCATGCATCTTAGTGGCTGTCATCACTGCAAAGTTAACTCTGTATCATATGAGGATTTATTGTCTTTTCATTCTCTTTAATATTTCTTGACACCAAGGTGTGGAAATTTATCTCTGTTCTCTAACGAAGTGTGAAAACAATAACTCGCTGAAGAACACTGCTTTAAGTGGGAGACATTCACATTAAGATCATAAACCATTAAAGCAATGATATTTTAAAAGGGCCTTGATCCTGTTCCATAAATTTCAACTTATAAAATGTAGTTCCCCATTTCAATTAACTGCCAATGTAATTCCAATGTTTTAATGTAATCCATTTGCAATTTCCAAACATATTCATCCCTTCATCCCTTTTAAAGTTCCCCTTCAACGAAATTCAAGTTTTGACCTTTTTAAAATACCCATATTTTTTATGATAGAAGACATATGAGCAAAATAAGAAGTTAATGCTATTTATTTAAATGAATGCTGCTATTTAGCACAGAGTTCGTGCGAGTTAGCCAGGGTGTCCTCCTCACTGACACTAAATAAAAAGACAACTTTGAAAGGAACATAACAAACATATATAGCTATAAATACACTTAAAGAGTAAGATAGGAAATTGTATCTACTATACTAGGGCCATATTGCTGTATACACAGTTGCTAGGGATATTTTGTAATTTTTGAATGCAGAATATTAACCATGATGCAACAGAAATGGCATCAGCGGCATGTTTATCAATAAAACAGCACTGACACACGGCTGCCAATGAACATCTGCTGATGAATTTGTCGGGACTGTGTAACTTGCAGCTTAGAGGCTTGTAGGGACGATCTGTTTATTTCTTTGTGCTACGACTGATTCATTATGAACACGTCCTGCTCAGACAGTTATTAATTCTTCAAGCCTCTCCAACTTTCCTGTTGAAATATTGAGCGTATCCCCCTGAGAGACACCACTATCTAGAGCACGAGGGGCTTGTGTCCGGTAACACACACTCCTCTGGCACCATGACTAACACAATGTCTACCACATTGCTGCTCTTCTAAATAGCGTAAAGGTTGTGTACGCTCTTTAAAATCCTGTTTTAAATTTCCCTCTCCAGTGTTTTTATGCCTATCTGTTGAACATTCATGTGTTAATATGAGCTTGGGCTTATATGAAACCTATGAATTCTTTACGTTACTGCTTCTTTTTTTTTAAAAGGACACAGAGCCTGCAGCATCTGAGTCTTGATAATGAAGTTTCTATCTCCAATATGGAGGCGTTTCTGTTGTTTTAAGAGGTCACTTCCATACCACAGGCTGCTACACTGTTCACCCATGAAACTCCTAAAGTGTTTCGTGGACTCCAACACTTCACCCATCCCTCAAGAAAGTAAAAAAAGCTGATGCTCATGTTTCCTGTTAGTGATGCTGCCATTAGTTGTCGTAACTAGACTGACAGGAGGGAGCAGTATAACAGTCCTTTGTATGAGCTAACAGGAAGGTGTCTACATGCAGTGCATTAACTATAATTGATCTATATTTATAAAGCACTTTTCTAGTCTGAATGACGATAAAGTGCTTCGAAGTAGAGTTTTGCCATTTACCCATTCATACACTGCATCTATTTGCTGCACTTCCTATATCTCTAACGTGCATCACTCATACACCGCCGACACAGCCATCTGGGGCAATGTGGGGTTCATGGACATTAGGTCACCAACTGTCTGTTTTTACTGGGAAAACATGCTCTATCTCCTGAGCCGCAGGCACCCATTGATATGATCAGTTTGATGTGACAAGTCACAGCACGAGACAAGTTTAAGTCTCGTGCTGTGAGTTATTAATGACGTTGTGAGTCTCTATTGTAAGGCCTTTTGCTGCCGTGTGACTGGGTCTCTTGGGAAACCTTGTAGTCCTGTGGGATTTGATGTTCAGCTACAACAACCAGAAATCGGTCTAACGTGAATAATGTGAGCTGCTAGTGAATGGACAACGGTGCTGCTACGTATTGATTTTGACTGAGATGGGGAAAGGAAGCGCAACCTTACCGCTCAACAGGTGGGTTTGCTGAGTGTGCAGGATGGTTCTCATCACTGCTGAGCTTCTGTTGGTGACTTCTAAGCAGAGCAACCGGAGAACTTTAGAGAACTTTTCTTAATTTTTGCTGCTCAGTGTAGTATCTTTTTTTATTCTTATAGATGGATTCCTTCTTTCTTCCTCCATTGCAGCACTCCACTTAGCAGCATACATAACTAATAACATAGTTAAAAAATAGACAAATGAATAAATTAAATGAATAAAATGTTTTTATGGTCTTAGAATCTAAAGAGTGTATGTTTATGAATTTGGCAGAAGGGATAATAGTCTGTCATATTTTAGCAACTAAAACCTATTTTTACGATCTTATATTGCATTTTTATTTTACTACAGTTTTAAGTTTTTTACTATGATTTGTTGATTATTTTTCACAACTGATGTGTTAACTTAATAGTGAAAAATGTTCATTCGTTTTTCTATCAGTATTTATGCAGAAAATCAATTCTGAAAGCGTTATCATGATATTAGGGTCTGTTTATTAAATGCGAACAACATTCCATTAACAGTCACCATCATTGACTGTTAATGGACACACACAGAAACAAACAAACAAACAAACAAACAAACACACACACACACACACAAACACACACAGTGACCCCATGGAACCCTGTGTTGTTTACCCGGCCCAATGCTTTTTTCCCTCTGGTTGAGGCTTAGACTGACTTACTGGGTCTATAACTGATGGAGGCCCAGGCTTCCACTGTCCAGCATTTTGTGCTGAGCCAAACAGTTTGCCCCACACAGGCTGAACAGGAAGGGTGGGGCGGGCGGGGGTCCTGCAGTCACCCCTCACATTCTACACAGGGCTGGGGAAAGTCAGGGACGAAGGCCCATCAGGGTGGGGAGGTGGGACAGAGCTTCTAAACCTGCTACTCCTCTGGGGAATGATCGGCTTGTGTGGGCAGTACATGTGAACGGATCAGGGGTTGAAAATCCAGGGTGATGCCTACACAGTGTTAACAGTGCAACCTCAGTGGCTAATTTTGTCTCCTTTCTCTCCTCCCTGTGTCACTTCAGTCATAACCAGAGGACCACGGCGTTTCGCCATCCTGTGACCGGACAGATTTCTCCAGAGAACTTGGATTTCATCCTGCAGGAACAGTGAGTGATTGAGTTTACTTCTCTGCTGCCCCATCTATTCGAAAAACTCTCCGCTGGTGAAATAAAAAATTGATTTGGTGTCAGATGCTCTGGGCCTACATTGACATTCTCCAGCTGCTTTGAGATATATCGACAATGACGTTGGCTAAAATATTGTTTCTATTTTCATTTTCGATGTGAATGCTCCAATGTGAGCTATGTAGTTTATCCCCTCCTCTGACATGATGAAATGAGGAGCATCTGAAGCATGTGAAGAAGAGAAATCCACTGCTCCGATAGTGACTCATGGTTTGTTATAGTGTGATTTACTGCGGACACCTGGTGTTCTATTTTACAGTGAAAATCGTATCTATACCTTAAAGTTATCACTTACATATTTTTTCCCTATATACTTTTTCTACTGAGTGGTTTTATAGTAGGATCTTTGAAAAATCTTGAGTTAAGTCAAGATGTGGGCGGTTCAATTCATCAGCGCCACTTCTGAATCAGAATTGAAAAGAGAAAGATGTTGGTGGAATTGTCAAGGACAAGAAGTGCTGCTCTCACAGTCTGGTGATGCTTTAGCAGGAATCCATAAATTGTTTCTCTCGCTTCCTGTTTAGAACATCACAGTCGGAAAGTGCAGTTAAACCTGGGTTACTTTTAGTTACATCTGTTTTTCTTGTCGGCTCTCTTGTCCAGAGATAAGCTGGGCAAACACTGTCATTTTATAAAAATGCTTCTGTTGAATTCCAACAAGCGCTTTACAAGTATGTCGTCTGTAATGGAATGCCAGGAGGATTTATGTGCTCACACTGTACAGTCCGAACGTCAAGCCACAACCTGACTAGTGTCACTGTATGTACCTGTTGGCCCCTCTGGACCTCTGGTTATTTTTAAAAGAGAAAGTTGAAGTTTGTTTGCCTTGAAAATGCTTACAAGGGAGAAGCTTCTTGGCCATATGCGCCATTCTGTGAGCTGAAACTAGGAAATAGAGGAGACGACACTTCCCTCAGTTGTGATGGGAGGAGGAAGTATTGAACAGACGCAGGCATGCTGTTGCAACAGCTCGACCAGCCTGGGCTCCATGTTTTCTGTCCACACGACTCAATATGTTGCCATGTCCTGGTTTTTCTTTCTTTGAATTTAGCTATTACACAGAAAAATACCTACTACTAGCGATTCTACTCTGGAGCCTACTTCAGAATTATTCCTTGTCCTTAGTGATTCAAACAATTCTACAATATTATTTTAGTTTGTCTGCTGGTCGTTGTGTGCAGATCTTTTTGTAAACAGTTTATAGTGTAAGAGTTTTAGCTTTGTGTTCATCCTTCCTGGTTTACCGTCAGTGAAGATTTTAAAGTCTATGATTTTCATAAAATCAAACTGAATTTGCTTTATTACGGTCCTTGTGTGTGGATTTTTATATAAGTTTGAATGTTTATTTGGTTGTATTTTTTTCATTCATGCATGTCGGCTATTTCAAGAGCCTTTTAATCGACACAATCTTGATACCCAATTTCACAACTGTCTGTATCACTCCAATATGGTGGAAAAAAGTTTTCAGCATAATCTGGCGGTGATGTTTACCCATAGTTTGACCCAGTTGCTGATCACTGATGTAGTTTTGACTCCGCAGGCTGAAGGCACACTCAGCCTGCGGAGATTGATTGATCTACACACAAGAAACTACACAAGGGTATTTCCCATAATGTACAACTGTTTCCTTGAGTGCTTTGGATAAATTAAATAGTTTGAAGTTGCACTTAGTAATTGTGCACATTTGCTTGCTAGTTACCTAGTGTTGTTGAGAGTTCTTATCATCTGTAAATACAGATATGACCAATCAGCACACTGATGTTTATTTCCATTTCCCAGCGGGCGGTGCTCTACCACTTTAAGAGACCTGGTTAAGCAGGTCTCTGTGGAATAAACAAGTCAGAGTGCTTACTCTCACCTCTTTAGCTGACAGTTTGTATTGCACTCCAAGGACTTTGTTTGTTCAAAGATTTCCTGCCGGTGACTAAACCTGACACCTGACTTTCACCACAGTAAAGAGACTCTCGAAGGTGTCAGTTACTAGTGACAGGACACTCTTTCCTCCCGCTCGCCCAGACTGTGATATAACTCAATGAGACGGGGAAATTCAAATAAATTCATCCTGTAGTTTGAATATAATACCATCCAAAAACAAGACAAAAACCCTCAGGCAAAGTTTTGTTTTACTTTGAGAGCTTTCTGTTAAATTTTACAAGAGGGCTTGGTTTGTTCAGACGGTACCTGTCTCGGTCGTTATCTCTGAGAACTTTTATGTTAAGTAGTTTGGCTGGAATATAACTATATATATATGGTATATAGTATGTATGACCTTGATGCCTTGTTTTCAATTATTTATTTTATTGCTTTTATCCACCGTCGAGAACCAGACTGCAGCTTTATGTTCTCCAGTTCCTCTTCCTCGATCAATGGTGAAACAATCCCTTTGTAGCAGTCAAATGGTTCATTGAAATATTTGACCACAGGCACATTTGCACTAGATGGTTGAAAGCCAGAGTCCACGGTGTTTATGGGGACTGTTCCATCGGTCATCTGTGTAAGCAGCTTATTATCATAGTTTTAGATTGTATGGTTAGATGAACTTTAGCTGCCATATAATTATGATGGGCCTAAAGGAGGAAGTTGTGTGCGATTAAAACTAGAAAGCTCATTATGAAGTGTGTTAGGAGACTTAGACATTAGTATAATAGCTGCTATTCCTAAAAACTGTTCCATTGTGACAAATATTTGAATCTTCTCTCCATCACTTTACTCCATAACACCACAGTAGACAATTTTATACTGACATCTGTGTTGGCCAGTTATATTCTAATCTGTCCTGACAAAGTTTAATAATTCTTTTTTTTTAATTCTCAGTATATAAGGTCTCCAACTTTTGTTTTGGGCAGTTGCTTCGTTGTAGAGTTCTCTCTCTCCCTCATGGACTCCCTCCTACCTCTACATCGGCAGCACACAGGGAAATGCTCCATCACCGAGTCGTCAAAACATCCATACAGTTTTTACCGTCCTTGCGGGCAGCCCTCGTCATATCCTCAGCTGTCTGTGGGCTCGCTCCCACGAGGGCCATGCAGTTCTGAACAGGCAGGGAGACGTCACTCTATCTGACGTTTGGTCTCTGTGGGGTTGCGCATGAGAATGAACTGCGTGCCATTTTGTCAGTGGTGTACAATGTTGACAAAGACTGGAGCTTGACCAGTGAAGGGGCTAGCAGCCATTTTTGACTTTTGCACATGTGCATTGTTGATAAACCTTTAAATCTCTTATGGCTGACTAGCTTTAACTAATGTGCTTGTCAAACAGCTGACTCTGCTTCCACTGTTCTGAAATCAGGTGTCTTGAACGCATTATTATACACAAGGACAGCTTTACATTGGATTAAGAGGTTTGAGACAGCATATGGTCACACACACAAGGGCTGCAGATAGGGAGAGGGTGTGTGCCTGTGAGAATGGATGGTGACGGGAGCAGGGTTAGTTATCACTGTTGCTGTGAACTAGCTGTGAAATATTTGTGCAGTTCAGGCTGTTCCTCAGTAAATAAGTGCTACAGGTCCACTAGACCCGAGACAATTTCCTGTGCTCTCACTGCTCCCATATGTCATGACAGCAGAACTGCTCTCACATATTGTGCTGCACCATCAACCACTGCTGTCATATCTAACTATAACAACAGGATGGTAAATTACAGTGTTATTCACATCATTCACTCATTATTGCTATTTTTAACCCAGAGGATGGACTGTCACACACTCGTCTGCCTCGCCTCTGTCAGTCACTGCTCTCAGATGCCTCTTGACTTCTCTCTCTCCACCTCCTTGGTCCACCTCACAATAAGTAAGTCAGTAAGATAACTTGGTTTATGTCTAGACCAAATCACAATACCTTTATTTTCCCTATTTATTCAATGAGCCCAAGCCTTACAATACTTTTCTGTTTTCTATTTTTTGGAGTGAACACTTCAATCCTTTTCCTAACTGCATCATGCATCTCTTGCTCTCTTGGTAGACTTCTCAGTCTGCCACTGCATATTTTCATTTTAAAGTTTTTTTGCAGACTCATGGTTTAATTCTTCCGGAACAAATCTGAGCCACATTCAGTCACCAAATCTGTGAAGAGCAATTGATAGAGCTCTTGTAGCTGTTAAGATAATAAAGGGACCTTCAAATATAGTGTTTCATTATCAGGCTCCATTTCTAGTTACCTATTTTCCCTTTTAATTTCTAACTTTCTGTCATCTCAGTATTTTCCATTTCCTGTCGTCTCTATTTCCATCCGTCCTGCACAATCACTCTCTCTGCCATTTTGCTTTTCCTGCTTTCATCATTCTTCATGTCACCGGTCCTGTTTTCTCTCTCGGTTTCATTCCTTCTTTCCTTCCATTCCTCTGTTTTATCTTTTATCCTTTAATTTCTCCCTCCGCTACCTTATTGTAACTCCTTTGTCACTGTCACTGTCTTTTTTTGCACCTACGTCTTGCTTACTTCCTGTTAAATTATTTTAAAAATTTAAGAATTAATTCAAATTATTAAATTTATTTAATTTTCATATTTCATATTTTTAGCTTTTACTGTCTCCGTAGGGATGTTGGCAGGAAAAGCATCTGCCAGCCTCCCTTGTCTGGCACTTACCACAGATAAAACCTCCTCTTGCCATCATGTCTTTTATATCCTCTTGTATCTGATGTTGTTGGTCACTGAGCTTCACCACCTCTCCTTCTGAGATGGTAATCGTTTGTTTTTTCTTCTTTACATCTGCACTGTCTCTTTACATCACTCCCCAGCCATCTCTCACTCTCCTGTCTATTCTCTGTCCCTCTTCCCCTCTTTTTCCCTGAGTCCTACTCATTTTATATCTCTCTCTTTCTCCTACACCTCTCATCCGAGACGGGGTCTGATGGATCTGTCATATTAACAGCTGCGTAGGCGTGAAGCTAGCCTGTCCAAATGCTATGATAATGTGTCAGTGAAACATGCACGCTTCAACCATTTGTGTGTACATGTGTGCCTATGAAAATAGGTTCTGTGCAGGTTTATGATGAGGAATCAGTCTTTAATGTACCTGTATGCATTTAGTTGTATGTGGATTTTGTAGAAATATACTGTCTCATTGTATTTATGCAGCATTAGTCTCAGGATTGTATTTGCTGTGATTATGTAAGGCACAGTTGAATACCCTCCATCCAAATCGGGTTTTGCATTATGACTGTGGAGGAGCAGTTGATTCACACGTGAATATTCACGGCCAGAAATTCAGTACATGCAGCAATAGTTGTGCCCCTTTATACATTTTCAGTTAGCTAACCTGGGTTATTTCCCATGGTATAAATCACATTTTTGAGATACTTGGGCCTTGATTGTCTCCTCATGTAGATTAATTATTGATATTTTTATTTTTTGTACAAGAATTGAGAAAAAATCTGTAGAATTTGTGTCAGTGAACCTGAGATTTTTGGAGTCCAGTATATTTGGAGGGGTTTGATTTAATTAAAATCCATTACACAACAGTGGGATTTCAACTGGCAATGTACTCACAGTACATCAGTGCCAACCACCTTAAAACTTGATGGTCAGTTTTAGTTAGATTTAGCTTTAGTTGGGCTTCTGCATCTTGTAAAGTCCCTCCAATCCAATGACACACATACTATTCTAATTTAAACATTCAAATCAAAGAGCATGTACTTTTCATTAATGTGTGTAGGAGGTTTGGATTATAATTTAGTTATCTTTCTGTTAGCTGCGAACCCTAATTATCCAATTACCATCACACCACTGCAGACACCACAGGAGAGACCATTTCAGCTGTTGCCCTGTGCGATATCCAAAACATCCACTGTTCTGCTATTTAAAGCCTCAGTGAGGCTGAATGACGCACTCAAAGTTTTCTTTTGTAGGGGGTCTTTTGTAAACTTTTATATTCAAGGCTGGGGATTGAGCTGGTCTTTTTCAGCATGAACCCTCTGCTTCACATTCATGTACGTACACACACATTTATACATTTTTCCTGTTGGCCACAAAAGCTCTCTGCTAGGGCAGAGCTAACCTTTAGATTACTGCCACATGCTGGCAACAGTGTAGTGGAGTTCACTGGAGCTCATATTCTGGTTTATATCTGTCACCTCCAGCCCCAGCTCAGACTGCACCAACCAGCCTCCTTCTTTTTCCCCCTATTTGATGTCACTGGCCATCAAAGCAGAGCTGAAACGCCATCTGAGGGCGTTTTTAGCAGCAGGGTGTGTGTGTGTCTGTGTGTGTGTGTGTGTGTGTGTATGGAGACTGGCGTCAGCGGGCCTGCTTGCGAGGGGTTATCACATATTTAAGTGGCTAAAGTGTCAGGACTTTACAGCTTCTAGGAGTATGTTATCAACTCTTATTTTGGCAGCAGGATAGATTGAATTGCTTATTCGGCTGCTGCTGTCTGGGTTTGAATATCCGTCTGCATCTGAAGTGTTTCTAAGTGTGTTCACACCACATCTGTCGATCTTTCCTCTGGTCATCAGCACTAAGGTGGAACTTTAGATAATGGAAACTAGTTGAAATTTAGTGCTCGAAGAAATACAAATTTGTGGTTTCTTAATCTTTTTCCATGTATGTTCTGTGTTATCTTAGTCTTGATGGTTGATGCTTATGAAGAAAGACATTTCTATTCCCTGCACGATGATCTGGCGCATCTTCTCCTTCTCCGTTTGTCATTTCCCATTTTAACTTCAACTTCCAGGACTGATTTTCGACTAAAGTAGACACAAAGCAGAACATGATGAAATCACATTAAAACCGTATTCATACGGAGCACGTCTAGTGGTGTATATGCCCAATATATAAATACACATAAACAGAATCCCTCGATGTCACTTGACATTTCATTCCCTTTGTAATATTTTTCTCCCATTGACTCTTCCTCCACATTGCTCCCCTCTTATCCCTCTTCGTGCTCTCCAGTTCACCTTGACTCTTTTCCTTCTAGCGGTTCACCCCTCCCCTGCTCATTGATATGGGAGTTGGTGATTTAAAGGAAGCCGTGGCAGAAATGTGAAATGTGCCCTGTCTCTCTTTTCAAGGGGTGCAGTATAGCAACACTTTGTTTAACTGCTGCCATAGCAGCATTTTGGAGTTGAAATAGAAGCCGTTTTCAGACATGACCTCTCAAGAGGTTTCCCTTTCATACAACCAGCTGGAGATTCTCTGCTGAATACCAGTTCACAGTGTTAAGTACTGGTCTTAACACAACCAAATGCGACCTCAATGCATTTTGATATCAAGTCACTCCACACATATTCAGAAGTGGTCTTGGATGCATGGGATACATTCTTTTCATTGTGTGAATGTAGATGGAGTCTGGCTGATGTCCTCTGACCCATTAGTTGCAACGGTAAAAGATATGTAACTATTCTGCTTAAAAACTGGTATTATCCATAATGTTTCCAACAATGTTGGAAACCCCCAATTTTATTCAAGGTAACAGGACATTTAATTGTGTCACCTTTTAATTGACATACATCTGCTTTACGCGTGACTTTGCAGGGCAAGTTATACGAGTAAGAAAAACAAAATGCTAGCCAGCTAGATTTTCTCCGGAGTTGCTTCAGGTAAATCTTCGTTAGCAATGTTTAAGTAACAAGTTTGGAACTGGCAACTTGCTGTTATAAAAAATGACCAGACAAAATGGCAGGCAAAACCAACAACAAGTAAGTCACCAATGAAAGACTTTCCTACAGAGTTATTGACGATCAGCATGATGCAATTCAGTATCATCAGCACCAGAGATGAAGATCACATTGAATGAATTGTTGAGACTGAAGTGTCAGGTTTATAAGTGGAAAATGGAGATGCAGTAGGTGGAGCGTTTTTTGGTTATACTTTTGTTGGGAGGATAACGATGTGTCAGTGCTCAAACGGATGGTGTCCGCCCTCTGAAAAATAGATTTTTGTTTGTGTGTATCTCCTCAGATAATTTATTGCGACATTTCTGAATGTTTCTGATCTTCAGACTTCATCCATTCACACAGTGATGTGATGGATGCCTGTGTGTTTTACATGTAGCTGTGGTTGTGGGTGTTTTTCAAGTTTGAAGGTTTCTTCAGTGACTTTTACATCTCTTACCTGTGAGAGGTATCATTAAAATACAGGAAATGTCTTTGCTTTAAAATGTCAGAATCGTTTCAGCCATTTCTTTGCCAGTGTAATTATGTCTTCACCGCGGCCTCTTTTTTCACCAGATTGCCTTATCCTCCCACAGACATAACAAGAGGAGGCAAACTGCTTTCCTCCTAATGAGCAGACTATAAATGACCTCCAGCCTGTACTCTGCTGTCCCTCTTGACTCGTGGTCAATATTGCTGTGTGAGATTAATATGCAATATTATGTTGATCTAGGTTCCTGCCCTGTCGCATACTCCCACCAGGCTGCTAAGTGCCCATCTGAAGTGTTGGTCCTCCTCCTTTTCTTCTTCCCTCAGTAATTTATTCACCTCAGAGATGGAGAAGTATTTCCAGCAAGACAGTGAGGGAATAGGGCACGTTTGCATTTACTGAACGATTTCACAGAAGCTGAACGTTATGTCTCTGAGTTGTCGTTAGTGATGCTAGGCCAGATTTTTTTATGTATTTATTAATAATGGGCTGTGATTAGTAGGTTGACACAGGCTCTTCAAAGGGTTGTCTTTGGGTTAGGTCTGATGTGATTTGCCCCGTCAGGGTCTGTTGCTGCATTTCGTTATATTTGTCCAAATCCATTTTATTCTTTAAAGAGTTCACATCAGTTAAGTAATAAGTAAATAATCATCAAAATTGATAAGCAGAGCTCAAGATACCTTGAAGCTTAGGGTGGTTTCACACCTACCCTGCTTGGTCTGGACCTAAGGACTTTTCAGCCTTATAGAAGGTGTGAAAAGTGCCCCGGACCACAGTCCAGACCAAGATTTAGTCCGAGCCAAAGAGGATGGTCTCAGTACGGATTAAATCAACCATGGTTTAGTTTATTTGCAGTATAAATAATTACTTTATTTATTTATCATGGGAAGGGAATATTACAGAACTTTAACAGTGGTTGGGATGTGAGTCAATGTGCGAGTTTGTATATATTTTATATTATATATCATTAAAGAAATATATATTATGAATATGTTCTAATATTACTACAGGTCCAGGTGCTCATGTGACCATGCTGATATCTGTGCAGCAGCACACAATAAAATAATGGAAAAAGCTAAAATCAATACCTATAGACTAAAGACTACCTTCCTAAAAACTACAACACAGAAGGAGGATACATCCTCCTTCTGTGAGTCCTCAACAGATGAGTCATTGGGACACAACAATCTTTTTTATTCTGTCATGGGATTGGGACAGGAGTATTTTTCTGGGAGTGATCTGGGAAAGGAGTGACAATCCACTCCCAGGTCTCCTTCTGTTTGGCATTACAAACTGGAGGTAAATGGTAAATGGTAAATGGATTTGTATTTATATAGCGCTTTTCTAGTCTTGATGACCACTCAAAGCGCTTTACATTACAGTTTCACATTCACCCATTCACACACACATTCATACAGTGCATCTATCCCAGCACTTTGTTATTCTAAGGGGGGCCATTCAGGGTTCAGCATCTTGCCCAAGGACACTTCGGCATGCAGATGGTTCAGACTGGGGATCGAACCGCCGACCTTCAGGTTGGAGGACGACCACTCTACCCCTCAGCCACAGCCGCCCAAGCGTGGTGTGAGGTGTTGAGGGGTTTCAGAGCCACTGAAGATATTATACACATCTCACGTACTTCTTGGGACAAGTAAACTGAACTGAATCAGTGCTGGGCCCTTTGAAGTTCCAAAAGGTGTGAGGTGCTGTGTGTGGAGTCGTAGGTGCAACAGGAACCCACAGCTGCACTTTTTTAAAGAAAGACATGGTGTCATTTGTCAGTTTGCTCTCAGCTGTCAGCTCTCCTGAATCCGTCAGTCATCACCCAGAGGAGGAACACGTCCTTGAATGGCAATGAAACCTGCATCAACGTGCCCTCGAGCAAAGAACTGACATCAAGCTGCTCCACTTGAACAGCTCTGTAGGCCACAGTATTGTAATACTGTGAAAAGAGTCTGATTTAATAGCAAACTGCAGGTTATCTAATTACAGTGCAATAATCAAAACTGTACATTCTGTTTATTTTCTACTTTTAAAATAAGGAACTCATTGTAAATACTCCTTGTTGGGGCTGAGGGGAATTTAGCGCTAAGAGGGGCTTGAATCAAAAATGACAACTTTAATGGCAGTCAACATAGATTGTGATCCTTAATACAAGTCATCAGATTTTAATGCACACAACAACTGTGAATAAAACAAAAATAATTAATAGTTCTCTTCCAGAATAAAGACGATGGAAAAATATGAGGGTGAGAAACTGAGATTAACTCAGACAGCTTTGAGAGGCTAATCGGTTACACCCCTGTAAAATGTTGATATTGATTCACTTTTAAACATATAATCACAATAAATTAGACAACAAATTCAGATTTATGGATCTAAATGTTGTGTGGAAAGGAAAAATATATTATCTGATCTAAGAGTCATGATAAAAATCATTGAGGTCCTACTGATGCAGCTGAAGCATGCCTTCTTTAGTGAAGTGTGTCAGTCTCCTTTCATGTTGTCTCTCTTCAACCCCTTAATCTCTTCATCTTTTCCCCTTTCTTGTCTCTTTTCCTTCTTCTTTGTCCTCAGTGGAATTAGGTCCACCTCGATTCAAAGAGGCTGCGAGAATCCACAAGTTGCCTTAACTGCTCGTATAACCAGCAAACAACTGTCAAAGACTGTGAAACATATTTAAAAGAGAATTGTAAATCAAATCAAATCCATCTTTGTTTATATCGCACCTTATGCAAACACTGTAAACATTCAATAATTGAGGAAAACACACAAAATACAGCAATGCATTCAGCAATGAAATAGATAAAATAAAAATAAAACAGCTAGATCAAATATAACAGGATAAGATAATTTTAGGCTAAAATGGAAGGTCTTTCTTTATGAGTGTTTACCGGCTGCTCTTGCCACTTATTCCCTACACACTAAATAAGTAAGTAGTTAATTAGGCTGTAAAGACAGCAGAGTTCATAGAGGAAATTTTGATTTATTTTTCCCTGTGGTAAGTTATGGTGCAGTTGGTTTATTTGCTTTCCCTTTTGAGTCCTCTATCTCTTCCCTACGTCTTTTTCTTTATCTCCCAAGGCCAATTTATACTTTATCAGTAGCTGTGTACCCTATACAAAAGGTCTACCTAACTGTACATCACAGACTGTAACAACCACGATTGGCCCGCTTGATAACCTGTGTTGTCTATGTCTCTCAGTGGCCGGACAAGCACACAAAACTTACCCTCCTCCTGCCTCAACCTGTTCAATGGTCGGACACATCATCTGATGTCATCCAATTTTATCAGTAGAAAATAACGGATATTGAAAACGGATAGCTCCAACTCCTTCAGTACCTTTATATTTTCGGTCGCCACTTTTTTTAAGTCCACTCAGGCACAGAAACCCTGCTGCCAACTAGTGTTTTGGTGGTGCCATTGCAGAGTGACGCAGACACATCAGATAAAGAAATGCTCAAAACAATGTAATTAACTTGTGCAGGTAACTGTGTACATTCTGTGCATCAATCTTTAACATCAGGATTCAGCACCTTGTTTGAAAAAGATAGATAGATGGTTTAATTTCTCAGTTTTTTAAATTTTTATCTCTGAACATTCAAGTATCTGTGATTTACTTAATTTCATTTTCCGGTTCCAATTGCCATTGTTTGGATAAATAAATTATTATGTGAAAAGAAAAGGTTTTTAATAATTTGGCACTGCAGTGGTTCAGTTTTATTGCACAAAAGCCCATGTGCCTGTCTATCTCTCCTCTTGGACTTTAAATGAACTGTTAATCAAAAAATATTTTTTTTTAAGAACAGTTCTATTTGGAATCTTTTCATTAAATAAAATATTTTGACGAAAAATGAATCTTATTTATATTTTTTTTTACAGTTTTTGATCTTGACCCTTTTTAAACATTCCTTTAAATTCTGTTGATATCAGAAAGGAAACAGAGCTTCTGTCTTTCTCTGGTTCTCCAACCCACCTACACACCATATTCCACAGATTTACATTATGCATCTGTAGAAAGAGGTTGTTAATGTACTGAAACTGCTGGATGTGTTGGTGTGAAACAGTTCGGTCTCTATTGTGGAGGAAAGAGATGAAGAGGCTCTCTTCATTTTAAGATAAAATGTCAGACAAAGACGCAATAATAAAATGAAAAGAGACCAATATTTTCATTTATTTTATTTTCGTAATTCAGACAAATTAAAAAAAATGTATCTGTCTACTTAAGCAAATTTAACTGTCAAACTAAATTGATTAATTTGATAAAACGGTAGCAGGGCGTTGTGTGTTTCAGATAAATATAGTTCTGGGTAATTTTTGGGACGATAGAATACATTACACTGCCATTGTTGTTACTTGTGAAACTAATCACACAGATTTACACGTTTGCTCCGCCTGGTGTCAGCGCATTGACAATAAAGCATCCAGTGTTTAACGTCTCGACTGTCTCACCACAGTAAGACAGCGGCAATAACAGGCCTGTCAACATGCAAAGATATATAGCTAGCAAGGAGGTGTGTGTGTGTGTGTGAGGATAACCCTCATTAAGGCTCAAGGCTTTTATTACATCATCTTTAGCTTCTACAAAGATATCGGGAGTCTCCCACAATTTAACATCAGCTGTTTAAATATCACACAGCATAAACAGTAATGGAGAATATACCAAGCTTGAGAAAATAAATAGAACAATGCAAATTATACATTGAGAACAAAATGTCAAAAAAAGTTACACAATGGAATAAAAAGGTCCCTGGCAACAGTAAAGGAACCTAAATGATTCTGTTTCTGTATCATTTGTGGATAAAAGGGTGCCTGTCTTTTACTCTTTTTGCGATATTTTTATGAATTCAGTGAAGTCATATGGCCTATGTTAACTTAACAGGCCTTTTACATTATAAGTTACTAAGTACTAGGTATTCATCTCTGGATTCATTTACAAAGGACTGGTCCAGACCGTTTTAGAGACATGAATACTGCAGACAGAGTTTGAAGAGGTTTGAGGTCTAATGGCTGGATTGTGGTGTAATAATGCACGGCCCACTTATAAGTTAAATTAAGCTGCTGTCAGACGTGCACTTAACTGGGGTTTTATGTGAGAAAGTAAATTTCAGAGTCAGAGGCTCCAGACACAATCTGGAGTTTCTCCCGCCAGGCTCTGAGTAAAGAGGACGTGACAACACAGTGGGAGGTCCTCAGCAGGATTCACAGAGAACAAGTGGTTGTGTTGACAATGTTTTTAACATACGACAGACGAAACAAAAAGGAAACTAATATTTCAGAATGAAACCCAGACACAGATGAAGATGTGTTGTTTGGTATGTTTATACATTGCGTCCAGCTTCCTGCATGCTGAGCCTCACCTGTTATTTTGAATGCACCTGAGTGGAGAATCTCCTGCTACTTTCTACATGGCTGAGAAAACGTCCGGATCCCATTGTATGGCTTTACACTGCTGCATCAATAAGGAGCTGTCTGTCAGAGGTGTCCCATCCGACAGATGCATCATCGGCACTGTACTGCAGAACAAACAGTCAGTCCTCGTTGGAAGAGTGCATCATGCTGCAAGACAATTTAAATTGGGTTTATTTTTTAAATAAAAGTACTTTGACTGGAGCTGGGTGATATCGACTTCACGATTATTTCAAACTTTAGCCTCAATTAAAATTAATGAATGATTATTTTATGCATCCCACCATCTCGGGATCGTTGGGGCCTTAGGGGATTTGAATGGTCACATTACTGATCATATAGATAGTTATTAGTAATGAGTGCACAAGAAGGTCTAAACCACAGAATGTATGAACTTTGATGACGCAGCTTCCCGTCCTCCCACCTTCACAATCTGAAGTGGGACAACCTGTGTCCCTCGGAGGGCTCGGTCTAGACTGCAGAGTCCAAACCAAAATGACATGGTTCTGCCTGTTCTGCTGTCGCCTAGCAACAGAGCTGCAGTTGGACAAGAGAAGAAGGTTTTAATGCCCTTTATGTTGTGAACATGTGTACCATTAGCCGTTCAGTTGATTTGAAGTAAAATACACATCAGGCATTAGACGTCTCGTCATGTCACTGTCCGCTGCCATTACCTTTTTGAGAAAAGAACGTGAAGAAGGAGCCACCCATTGGAGCCTTTGTTTCTCAGGGATGAAGGATGCATTTGTATGCCACACCTGGAGGAGCCTTAGAAATGAGGCTGCCACAGCTGTGACGCAGGTGGTCTACAAATGCAGCCTCCTTTGGATGCAATTTCAAACTTGATACAGTCAGTGTCTGTGCATTACTGATCAGAGGATGGAGCGTAAGTAACAGACACAGACTAGACCTATCGCGAGCCAGTCTCAGCTGGTAAATAACTAACAGAAACTAAACTGAAAAAGATGGCACTGAAACATACATTAGAACTACCTATAATGACAGAAACCACCTTTGACAAAAAGTATTTGACGTTTTAATTAGTTTCATATCTTATCTGTTGACATGGAGAAGGAGAGGGTTAAGACCTATACTGCAGTCAGCCTCCAGGAGGCGATTGAGACAATTTGGCTTTGCTTTTGGAGAGAAGTCATGTCGTCCAGCTTTACGTAAAGTCAATGGTCTGAACATATCACAAAAAAATAAAGGTGTTCAAGCTTCCACTGACAAACAAACAGAAGTAATACTCTGTAGCTGTTGAAGCTGTTGAGGCTGTGCTTGCTAATGAATTTAAAGACTTTCATGGTGTACATCCCCCCCCCCACACACACACACACAGATTGAAAACATACTTCCTTTCTAAAAAATAAATAAGCCTGTGATCTCCAGCCAGTGTTTGTTTTTCCTCATCCTCTCATTTGAAAACTGATAAAAACAAAATATTAATGCACAGTCGAAAAAGACACGAAGACAAGAAGATCCGTTAATATTTTATAAATGTAGCAGGTTTGAAAATGTGTTTGAGGTGAAGTCTGCTGGATATCACTGTGAGCTTTAGACATAAATCAATGTATGAACACCTGCTGGAAAACAGTGGAACATGAGCAGAGTGTCTTAGACTCCAAAACAAAAATGCAAAGATACAAAACTCAGACGTGTGTCTCTTACTGCATTCATGATGGTAAAGCAGGTTCTTCAGTGTCTCTACCTTTCTTTGTATTTATAGAGCATGACTCATTCAAGCATATTCACATGGTCTGGATCCATCAATAGTTTGTAAGGTGGAGTAGCTCATTCATTCACGATCCTCTAACCACAGATGACGTATCTCTGTAACTGTTTGTTCAAACCTGTTCATGCTGCTCTATTGGTACTACAGTCACTGTGCTACTATCCACGTGAATTACATGCTGCACATTCCTGCTTGTATCCAACAGCTCATGCTAATCCAATGAAAGCGATAAGCATTTTTCAGTAATAATAACTCAACTGTTCTCTATGGAAGGAAACCATCATTATCATGAAATCCTTAAGTCTGAGAACAGTTATGATACAAATATGAGAGTCTGAAGTGAACTCAGTGATTGCAACCTATCAACATTCGTTTTGGATTGATGGATTAACAGCAGGGTGTCATGGTGATGCAGCCTCAAAGCAAGATGTTTCCTCCTGTTCCGGCCAGGGTCTGTCTGTGTGTAGTTTGCATGTTCTCCCAGTGTTTGCGTGGGTTTTTCCCCAGGTACTCAGACTTCCACCCACAGTCCAGAGACTCTAAATTAAGCGTGAGCCTTAGTAGATATATAACTCTGTATGTCGGCCCTGTGAAACGCCGGAGACCTGTCAAGGGTGTACCTTGCAGTCAGCTGGGATTGGCTCTCGCCCCCTTCACAGCAACCTTCACTGGATAAGCGTTATAGATAAGGGATTTCTAGTTTATTCATAGTAATCAAATTCCAAAATCTGCCTTTTGTTGTCATGATTGTTTCACCCTCCAACTCTAAATCTATGGAAGAAACTGACCTTGAAATAGCAGGTATTTAATGACATAATTTGGGGTAGTTAGGTGACAGCTCTTTAGAAAATGTTAACCCAGCATTCCTCTGTGATTATCTGATTTCATTTTACACTGTGTCAAACCTCCGCCCAGTTTTGGTTTATCTTTATGTGTGGCATAAAAATGATTAATGCCACAAGAATGCTACTATTTTCCATCATGAAACATAACATAACAGATTAGATCATGTAAATAAATAATAACCTTACATGCTGAGTCTCATATGTCTTGTTTATATTTGGATTAAGGACTGGATGCTATTTTATCATTTGGAGGAACTATGAACTACATAAAGCAGTTTGCTGCTGAATGCACCTTTATTTTTCTGCTGTGGGTCTGGTTTGAAAATTCATCTATCAGCCTCCTGTTGTGAGACGGTCATGTAAGGTAATGGCTCTGCACTGACCGGAGGTTACAAAGGGGAAAAGACACACACAATAAATTGTATTCATCATTGCCCTCCAATGCCCTCATTGGGGCAGGGAGCATATCATGACTCCAGATCATTCTGTACTTTTGAGGTCAAATTTTGGCTGTCCACACACACACACACACTGACCAATGTAAACTCTCCATGAACACTCCAGGGGATGTATATACATTTTATATCAAATTTGAAAAAACTTTGTATCAAAAATGTTTTCTCTGTGTGTGTTTTCCAGGCCACAGGGAACTCGCATGATGTCCAAACCCACCGGTGAGCAGCTGTCCAGCACAACAGTAAGCGAGGCCTCTACCACCATCACCTCTTCCACTGTGGACAACACCTCTGGCTCCAAGGTCAGTGTCTGTGTGTGTGTGTGTATGAGTGAGTGTTTGGCTCATTGTCCATTTGCTGAGAGGACGACTAAGTTTACTATGGATGACCATGTTGGGGAAACACCCAGGGTTATCCACCAGTCTCTATGGTTACATGTGTGCATTGTGATCATTTACCATTAAATCAACATGGTGCATTGTATTAAACAATTAAGCAGTGGGTGTTACTTTCTATTTTATGTCTCTCAAACTTAGAACTGATCTTTATAAAAATCCTGCTGAATCCATATTTATGTTTGTATCCAATATTGAAATTAAAACACGTGTTACATCATAAACTGCGGAATGAACTTCTGTCTGCATGAGTGTGTGCGTGTGTGTGTGTGTGTGTGAGTGAGTGTGTGTGTCTGTCTGATCGTCTCTGCGCCTCTTCACACACAAACTTATAATCACATGTGATTAGTTGTTAAACGATGATGTCGGACCATGTTCCCTGTTGTCGCGTATTGTAGCAGGTTTAAATGTGAGTCTCATAAACTCTAGAGCAAATCAAACAAAGACAAAGTAATGGTCAGTCATGTTTGTGCTCTAATAACTTCAGATCAGTGATGGTGTTTCTTGTTAAAGTGTAAAGTGAGGAGGAAGCAGGCTCCAACAGGATAATCTGAGAATCTGTTCTGTGTGCGCCAACCTAACCTAACCTAACCTAACCTAACCTAACCTAACCTAACCTAACCTAACCTAACCTAACCTAACCTAACGTGACTGTAACTTTAATGCAGCCACGTGATTGGTTCAGTGCAGCGCTTTTCTCATTGTCATTGGCTGTTTAGGTTTTCTGTCCAAACATCGATGGAATGAGTTCTTTCAACGTTATTATTGTCAAATATAAATATGAGAGTGGGGCAAATGGCAGAAGGAAAAATGTTTGATATGACATCATATCATTTGTCAAAACACTAATGTCCTTAGGATCGTATTAGAGTATTTTGACGACATCTTTGCCCTCAGGCTGATAGATGTGCTTCTACCATCAGGCTGTTCAGACAGAGGGAAATGGAGTCTGAGTTGTTGGATTTAACGCCTTCACCTTTAAACAGTGAATTGATATGAAAAACTTCTGTGAAGTCTATCTCTTAAACAAATATTCTTAAATAGTTATATCCAATTAATGTCTCCTCTTCTTGTTGTCAGAAGCAGATGAGATCTACACTTCACAATAAAGTTAATAGTCTTAATGGCAGTGCTAAAGCCATCCCTCTTATTTGTGGCCTCTGACTGTCAGACCCAGTTATCAGTAGTTTTCAGCTGACTAATATCCGCTGTGGATGATTTTGATGAATGGGGTTTTAGAGGTCTCCTGTGGTTGACCAGAATCCGTGACAGGCTCACAGGAATGAGGACACATGGCTGTAATAGTAGAAGGTGGCGGGTTGGACCTAGTGGGCTGAGTGTAGTTCTGTATTGATTAAAGCAGGACCTGGAGTTAGGCGTTAGGTGATTTATCCGTCTGTATTTCCAGACTTTGGGGATTCTTCAACCACATTTGCAGGTTTTAATTTTGAATTCTGAAATTAGGCAGATTTGGTTCAAATCACTGCATCCTATCTTATTTTGAATATAACCCACATACATCCCAATATTATCTGATAGTGACAGCAACAATAAAACAAAGGCACAGTTAGAATTTTTACAAACAGCCGCCCACACTGAGTCTGGTTGCTGTAGAGGTTAATAAAAGTAATAATGATAATAATAAGGAAAAATAGCACCAATCTCATGTAGTTACTGCAATCTGGGTTGTTGCAATAGTTCCTGACAGGAACTGAAAAAGCTCAATTCTTATTTTGTTTATCCATTATCCTTGGCTCACTCTTGCTCCCTGACACGTTTTTTCCTTTCAGTCTGAATCCCACGCTCCTTTTAACTCACTCGCACACATGCACATACCCAGCTCCACAGTGGCGTGAAATCTCATCCTGCCCCATCAACAGGTGCCACGGGACTGAGATTGAACACGTGTCATCGGGTGCGGCGCAGAGATGACAGGGCATCCATCACAATGGCCCATTGCCATCTCCACGCCCCCTTGTTTTCTTGGCCTGCAGCCCTCCCAGGTGCTCGGGCTCATCACCCCTGCCATCAAAGAGCAGAAGCCACATTCTGACAAACGAATCCCTTAACAAAAATAATTCCGTCTCAGGGCGGGAGAGATGAGTCATTTCTGTCCCCCGCCATCAAGAAATATGCCTACTTTTTGAGCAAGTCGCATAAATTCCGCCAACATCAGAGACGACGCCAGGACAGAAATCAACCCATTTCCCCCACGAGTTGTGTGTCAAACTTCTCCTTTGAGCACTTTTGTTCTCTGTTTCTGTGTCTGTCTGAATATTTACACACATATTTCTTTATCAGTGATCCTCACGCAATTTTTCTGTTTTTGGCATTCTGGGTTTGGATTTTGTCTCGGTTTGTTGACCATTCAAGACTTAGAGTCACACAGATGAATAAGTGAACTGAAAAATTAGACTTTATGCTTAGCAACTCACATATAAAAGTCCACTTCTTCAGGGTATCACTTTGTGTCCTGACCCCTACCTTGAAAGTCCTAAATTACACAATTTTTAAGACACACGAGCAGCCTGGCTAGGGTCCTAAGTGGTGAATTTGCAATAAATTTGGTTGATACAGGCTGGTGACCTGACCAGGATGTAACCCGCCTCTCGTCCGATACCAGCTAGGATTGGCTCCAGATCCCCTGTGACCCCTGAAGGATAGGCAGTATAGATGATGGATGGATAGATGGATATCTATGGTGCCCTTGAGGGTGAATCCTAATGACTTTGTCATCCTCTGACGATCACTAACAGATCAAACAGGGAAATATCTCAGCATCTACTCAATCTAATTTATCATGGGAAATATATCACATCCTCAAGTATTTTGTATCACTAATGAATTAGTATTATTATTTATTTTTTTAGATTCAATCATCACAAATTTCCAAGAACCTAAATTAGATGTATTTCCTTTCTGTTTATAGGAATTTGAAACACCCGAAATTTAACACAATGCTCCCGATGCCATAATGTCCAAAAGCCTAACTTAAATCAATAGTTTAAACAAACATAGGTGCCATATTTAAATCATTAAGAAGCTTAAAACTTGAATTAGATAGTGTTTGGCCTTTGTCCTTCATTCATTGCTTTACAGCTAAAAGGATCCTGATTTGAATTCTGGATGGGGCAGGGTCGCTCAGTGTTGAGTTTGCATGTTCTCCTTGTGTCTGTGTGGGTTTTCTCTGGGTAGTGCAACTTCCTCCCCCAGTCCAAAGAAAAGCAGATTGGGGTTAGGTTAACTGTCCATGTGCTTGAATGTGCGTGTGAATGGTTGTTTCTCTCTGTATGTTGGCCCCGCAACCTGTCCAGGGTGTAGCCTGCCCCTGTCAGCTGGGATCGGCTCCGGCTTCACCCTTGACCTTTAGAGGATACGCATAGTAAGATAAAGATAATGGATCGAATGTATTTAATGGATGGATGGATTTTTCCTTCATAGATGACTTTACCAGTCATCAAATCATAAAGTCGATCGAAGTATCCAGATTGACTGAGCAGCCATGTTCAAGCCACTGATCAGATCCACTTGAACAGACTGGGATTAGGTGTCTTGTGTAAGGAAAAATGGATTTAAAAAGGGAGGGGAAAGCACTACTCTTGTTTAATTACCTTACCGTCCTAGATCATTTCTTGTCTGACAGGGGACTTGAACCGGCAACCCACAGGTGTCAGACTTGCCTCTCTAGGCTTTTAGGTTGTCTCATCGTGTGCCTTTTAAGTAACAGTGTGTCTCACCTACAAGACAGAGGGCTACTTTGCTAAAGGGACCAGAGCCTGTTCTGCAAAATTACCTTCGGCCTAAAAATAGACCACTGCATCACACACACACAGATACATGCACGCACACAGAATATTTGCAGACCCTGATGTACAGGGAAAGACAAACCTATAACAACGCAGGGACACACACGTATGGTATTTTGCAGTTAAGGGACTTCAATGTGACAGGATGGGAGCTGCTCTGTGTCTTTGAATCATGCTTCGCCAAACAGCTTTCCTCTAATTAACCAGTGTGTTTGCTGTTTTCTAGCTGTGATTGCCTCCCAGTGCTGCTGCCTTATACACAGACACACACACACACACAATCATGCAGCCGTCACACCAAATCTTTTATTATAATAACAGTGTGAGAGTTGGGGCAGGGCTGGTGTGTGGGTGTGGGTGTGGGTGTGTGTGTGGGTGGGGGCAGTGCAAGGGGGAGTAGTCATTCTTCCGAGGTTTCCGAATATGCAATGGTGTAATGTGATTTCATGAATATGTGAACCGTGTATATAAGTCTGTTGGCCACTTCTGTAGAGCTGCCGCACACACACTAACACAATAATAAAGCAAGAATGTCATGGCTTGCTGAGTGAATCACTGTCATTTCCTCAGATGTTGTAAATACATTTGACATCATTATAGTTAAATAGAGAACAGCAGGAAATGCAACCAGACATTTAAACTCTATTAATAGACCTCAGCTGGACAGGTTCAGTCAAGATGCTCAGGTGGCTTCTAACATGGTGGCTTCTACCTTTATGGAATGAATTACTCGAGTTATCCAGAAAAATTATTGTTTGTGTCGATTCAAAAATAGCTGCGCTAGTGGCTATCATAGGAGATGGGCCAGGAATCTGGTTGTCCTTAGTCAGGGGAGAGTAAAGGTTAATACATATGTTGTACAAAATAAAATATTCCATTTCCAGGCTAGTTTTCCATTGTATCATTGGTACTAGATGAAAAGTGGTTAAATTCAACAACTATCAGCAGAGGTCAGAGCTGGTAGATAAACTATATATGTTATTAGTCAAAAGTGTCTATCCTTTCATATATGCTCTATTATATCCACAATCTCACTCTTTAGAGCATTATAATTTGTCATTTGGACAGTGCGTTTTTCCACACAACACAGATGCAGTCAAGAAATTAGCATGAAGGGAATGAATATGACATAGAACAGGATGACTGAACCAAGACAAAACAAGGAGCTTGCACCTAAAAGAGGCAAAACTTCTGTTGCATGGATTTGGTTTGGGGATATAAAAGTCTCTGGGATCAGAAAACCATACTGTGTAAATCAACGGACTCAAATGCCTCTAACCTTACCATCGACAGAGGAATCATGTCAAACAGTATGAAGCAAGCCTATAGATGAGAACCACAGACATGCAGTTGAGTGCAAACCCCAAACTTTGGCTTTTGAAGAGGCTGTTGACCTCTGTTGGTACCTGGGATTTTAGATGTATCCCAGAGCCTGAGTGGAAATGTAGTCTGTACATCTTCAGGCACATATGTGTTGTTCAGAACTTTTCAGTTGGACTATAACTTGAGCACTTGTTCACAAGTTCAAATCCAGCCTGGTGTCTGTGTGAAGTTTGCAGTGAAGTTTAGTTTTTTCCTCTATGCTTGGGAAGCTGATATTTTTCAAGTCATCCATAAGCATCACACCAATTTTCACAATAACATTTAAAGTAAAGGGTTTTCATCTGACCTTCCTATCTTTTCCTGGTCTGGTATCTTCCTTTTCTAATAGTTCTGTACTCTTTGCCACTAATTTATCAACATAATCCAACGTTACAGCGGCTCAGGCGATGCTTCACAGTCTCAAGTTAGCACCCGCATTATTATAGGGGTTGTGATGTATAATCTTGCTCTTTCATTAGACCTTCATTTACTTAATACCATCACAAAGCATACAAACTACACAAAATAAGAGTAACCAGCCCTGCTCTCACCCAGTGTGAGCTGGGATGGATCCCTGTGATCCAGGATAAGTAGGTAAATAAATGAAGTGTGTTACTGCTGAAAGTGAAGCCGGAGTTACTGCCTTTGCTGGAAGCAGTTCAGATTCCCAGCCTAAACTCTTCAGCAGGAGATGAACCAGCGATCCAAAGATCACAATGCCACTTTTCTAAAATCCTACATGTAGAAGCTGTAACAGTCTCATTGCGGCAATGGCTGACACTGTCACTGAGGTCAAGTGGAACATTGACTGTCCTACAATAATGTCTGTATTTATGTAGCAACTGGCACAGATAAAAAAGAGAGTACATTGTAAGTAAGTGATCTAAGCCAAGAGATCTACAACTCTATGTGCTACTCACAGTCATTACTGTGGCCTTTGATTGTGTCTACTTACACCTCATGAAAACCCTCTGTCTGTTTGTGTGTGCAGGGCTCCCGTTCCAGTGGCAAGGTGCACAGCTTTGGGAAGAGAGACCAGGCCATTAAGAGAAATCCCAATGTACCAGTGGTGGTCCGAGGATGGTTGTACAAACAGGTGAGGATGCACACACACACACTAGCAACATGCTCCTTTCTCTTTACCATATTCCAAAAATTAAGATTGCTCATGCAAAAACCATAATTTTTAATTCCTCAAAAACAGGTCACAAACAGGTCATAGCTGAACTGACTCCTAGATAGCATAATGTCTCAAAAACAAAAACGAAAATTTGCACAATCATCATAGTTTAGACAGGTATGCAACAGTATCAACATAATAAATGAAGGGTTGAGAATGAAAATGATAGGAAAACATTGGCTCTAATCCCCATGACACTAACAGGCATAGTTATTGTATGGATGGAATGATAGGAAAACTCAAATTATTATATTGTAAAATGCATTATGCAAATATTTACTTTTCTTTTTACTTCATTTAATATAACCCGAATAATCCACTCAGTATTAATACTACTTTACAGGGAATCCTGGGTACAAATACACTAAAACCACTAAAACAATGGTGTATAAAGAGCTTTTTTCATTGATTGGGCAAAACTTTAAAATATATTTTCACATTTAGATTATATTTGATCTAACATATATATAGTATTAATATTGGAATACATATGTAGTCTTAAAGTAATGATAGAGATTCATTGTCTTTTTTAGATAAAGTTTTACTACCAGAACTATTTACCTTTTCGTGCTAGAAAAGGTGATGATGGATATTGTAAAAATCCATCAAAAAATATACATAATGTGTTCTGTGTTATGCCAGATGGTGAAAAATCCCTGTCATAACCTTCAAAAGTCCAAAGCTGACATCTTCCACTGTGTTTTGTATTCAGTGCACAGGAATGATTTCACACAAGAGAAATTGAGCTGGGATCAGTGAAAAGAGTGCTAGAATATTTTCAGTCCACTAGCTAATCGAGTCATTCATATAATTCATTATTTATTCATGTGGCAATAAGATCAGACATTAATATCATGTTATGTAATTAATACCATACTATCTCAGGGGATGAACAGGTACCTTCCTCTGGACCTTAGTCACAGACTGTCAGGCCTGTTAGTTTGCCTCCTACCCAGCACCAGCACAGGATGAGTCCGAGCAACATTTCCTCCAATGGCCTTGTTTAATATTTTTCAGGCTACATTCATTCATTTATTTATTTATGTATTTGTGCTCTGGCATTATAGAGCACCTGCTGTTGATCACAAACAGGCTATTACTGGAGACTCTGTGTTTATTTTTAGTCATTCTCAAAATATCTTTTGTTGGCATCGTACCACTGGAAAGCGCCTGGCCTCCATAACTAGACAAATAATGATGTTTCTGTTGTATTTTAATGACCACATGGTGAGGCATACACACACACACAAACACACACACACTCACACACACAAACACACACACACACACACAGGTTTGTGCGTTTATTCTTGCCTAACCCAAATCTTAACCTAACTGCAATTCACATCTTACTTCTAACCTCAACCAGGACCCCAGAAACTAAGTCTAGCCTAAATAGGACTGGGCCACTGGGTTCTACTGAGGTCAGATATTTTCTTTTCCTTTTATATCTTTTGCTAGTTCAAAATCCTAAGTCTTTGTTTCAGCGCTAACGGTTACTTATTGATATATCTTATTTCATGTCTTTGTAAAGCACTTTGAGGTGCATTTGATGTATGAAAGATGCTCTGTTTTATTATTATTATTATTATAACTGGACCTGACAAGATCAGTGTTTACTCTTGAAAATTACCTTAAGAGGTAACAAAAAGACACACATACACAATTAAGTCACAATTCTTAGCATATGCCTGTACATAAATTAGCACAAACAGTTAAACACATACATGTGCACACTATCAGGACCACAAGCCATTTGCTCTCTCTCATCCCCACACAAACACACTGGGTAGCTTGGTTGTAGCTTCATACATCTCGAGCCAAAGAGCGAGTTCAGGTCTGTGTTTGAGGTGATTTCATCCCGTCTGTATCTCTTCTGCTCCTCTGACGCCACCGTTATGAGCCAGAGAACATTAAAGACAAAGCAGGCAATAAAGCAGCCCAGTCAGGCCCAGCGAGCCACAGAACGAGGACAAATGATCCCTCCCCATCCCTGATCTCTTTCCTGTTCACCCTCTTTATCCCTGTACACCTCACTTTTGCTCTCATTACCCCTGTTGGCTCACTGTGGCCGCCGTCCCTCGCTCCCCCCTTTCTGTCTCTTTATTCTCCAAAACTCTCTCTTCATCATTCTCATTATTCCCTCTCTTTCCTGCGCATGATTTCTGTCTCGTCTTTGCTCGTTATCTCGCCAATCTGTGCTACTTTCCATCTCATTACTCATTCACTCATTACTTACACTTTTCACCCCCCCCCCTCTTTCTCTCTCTCTCTCTCTCTGCAGGACAGCTCCGGGATGCGTCTTTGGAAGAGGAAGTGGTTCGTCTTGGCTGATTTCTGTCTGTTCTATTACAAAGGTGAGTCAAAGGTCTAACAGGACCTAACATGTGGGAGAAAATGATTCATATTCTCAGTCGCTATGACCTCAAGCACCTGTTTATTTTTTTATTTTTCTCTTTTCTCTGCCCCCCACAACCATTCATTTAGGCAAAGACAAAATGACAGACTCGCCTTTAAGATATAATACAGTTCAAGATGTGAGCAGTGCAGTCCATTTTGATTTGAAATGAATACACTCTTAAATTAGGATCCACCTATAAGCCTTTTCTGGGGATTTTTTCTACATCATGTCTTCATCAGTGCATTAAGTTCCCCTCAGTCGCTGGATCACATCCCATTACATCCAGGTAACTTCTGATTTAGTACTCTCTGAATAGGAGTCTACTCCCTTGTATTCCCACTATAAACATTTATTCATTCACCGTGATACAGAGCAACAATCACAGAGAAAAGAAGCGACAACTACAGAAACTTGCACAGTTCCTGGATACCTCAGATTTAACTAACCTATATACCACAGGTTACTGCTATCCATTATGTATAATCTCATAACATAGCCAATAGAGCAGACTGTTGTATATAATAGAGGAAATGGTTATTGAGATTATACTTGTTTTAGTACCTATTCTAAACATGCCTAATTGGATTAGGTTTGCTTAGACTCAGAGGCAGGTAGACACAGAGATGTTTAAAAAAAGATGACACACTCACAACTACTTGCTGATTGGGTCTTTTGAGTCATAACGAAGCCTTCGCTGATTGGTCAGCCAACTATCACATGACCACCTTCTGGAAGAAAACAATGGCATTAGCCACGGCTACTAGTGTAAAACGTAACATGGATAATCAATTTCAAACTTGCCCTGTTGTCTTCGCTAACAACTGTTGTGCAGTTAAGTTCTGTATTGTACAATAATACAACTGCTTACATGCGTAAGAGATAAGCTGTTATTCGAGCAATTTCTGTGTCCACTGGCTTGCCAATGTCCAGTGTTCCTGAATTTAAGGCTCGTTAGTATGGACGGGGATTAAAACTGATATGAGCCAAAATGCTCGCACGGACAGAGATTGTTTTAGTCTGAAATTGCTGCTGCACAAAGAGCCTTTTATCTGTTTATTCAAAGTTCATTGAAACTCGTCTCAGTTCATAGAACCCTGAAATGTTGTTGCTGTGAATGTGAATGTGCCAGGTGTAGTAAACATGCTGTTGTTCTGATCAACGTCACTTATAATGATGTGTTCCACACTTCCGTTGGCTCTTAATAATCCACATGCCAAGTTTATAGTTGATAACATGAACATTCCTCGAGATGTGCAATCCACAAACATCTGGACGTCAGACAGACAGATTTATGAAGTTGGTAAATATATGTTTCTATAGTTTTGCGTCATGGATTTTATTCATTCCCCCCGGGAAGATAATCAGACTTTGAAGGTGATGTTGCGCCAACTCGGTTTCTCTGATCTGTTTGTTCTCTGCTGGTGAAGATGTGTAAACCAGCTCCTTTATCGTTCCCTTCACTGTGGGGTTGTGGTGCGTGCGGTTGCCATGGTCACACAGCCAGTTGTGGCTTCAACATGAAAAAGGGGAACCATCACAAATTCCGAAGGCAGCGGGACATAATGTAGCTGTGAGCATAGATCGGTGAGGAAGTGCGTGCCAGCTGCGATGTATCCTCTACAGCTGCACAGATACACCCCGACACCCTTACACATGACCATCAATCCAGCCTGAATGGTGACAACGCAAGCGTCCCCATGACAACTGAGCCAACCACACGTGTACATGAAAAAGTGTTGCAAGCTCTCAACAACGTTAGTCAGTGACCACGTAACAAAATATAACACACTACCAGCTCATTGTGGGAACTGTTGGGTTCCTCTGTAACGTTAAGATATTTACCTTAAAATGCAAAGTGTCATAATTTGGTGCAAATATGTGTAAGTGTATTGAAAACCGGTTTTGATAGAGGGAATTGCAGCTGACCAAGGAGTTTGTCATTGATTCTGGGTCAATCGGATCTTGCTCTCAGTGGGTTACAGCTGATTCACATGCTCACACACACACACAATCCATCGGCATCCCTCTCCATTCTCTGACTGTGTTCCCCTGCCTCCCTGTTCTTTTTCATATCCTTCCTAACTGGACCTTTTAGGACAAACTCGTCAACCTCCTCACCTCGACAGGAGGATGAAATCAATGCTCAGATTTTTCTTATCTTGTATTTCAAAGGTTTCTGCTCTCAACGGGAGGACTTTCGATCTGCCCAGCAGCAGCACTTATCCCCCTTGGTCACGTCATGTTGTTAGACAAACAACCTGATCTCCTCTTGCTATTTTGTTGCCTTCAATGTTGGATGTTTTCAGTTTTCCCTTGAAATTTGGTATTCGAATCAACGTTAATCACAAACGTACTCATTTCATTTTTAAAAACTAAATCCATTTTTTCATTCGTCAGACAACACACGTAAGGAACGAAATAAGAAAATGAGGGTATCAGGAAGAACAGTTGATTGAATCTGAGCAATAAGAGCTGAATGTGTACTGTTGATTGGCTGAAATTGAAGTCGCAGGAATTTCATTTGATCAAATTGCCACATATTCTCCTCAAATGTGAGGATCTGAAAGGGGAATGAGGGTATTTTTTTCTGCCTGGACCCTGTCTTAATAAACGAGCGTGTGTAATCGAATGATAAATTCCTTTGAATTTATCAGCTGGTCTCTGCCAGAAGCTGCAAGACGGCGACATTGGCTATTATGTAATCGTATGGGGTATCTGCAACACCCCATGAAATATCCATTAAAGTACTTTTTTTTCACCTATAAAAAGCTGAAATATTAGTTGGCTGAAAATGTTCGTTTAGTCTAGCTGAAAGAAGGAGGAAAAACCATTGAAGTCAAATGCTTCATCATAAAACAATTACTAAAGGTGGAAATTTTTTGGACTAGCTTTTGCCCCTAAAGATGACTGCTGTCATTTAACGGTGGGCAGAGGAGATCTATTGAACCCATTACAAGAGTTTAAAGGAGTTTCTCATAAATACTTGTGATCTTTGGAAATTTGGAGTTATGATCTCAATATTTCAAAATTCCTGGATATGGTCTTTTCTTTGGGTTAAGTGGCAGGGTCTTCCATTCTTGTGCTGTTTGGATTTAATCTAACTCCACTTGTCATAGTCTGGTCTGCTCAGTGTGTGTTTGTGTGTGTGTGTGTGTGTGTGTGTGTGTGTGTGAGTGAGACACACAGAGCTCAGCAGATAGACAGGCCTCAACGTCTCGCCCCACCATTTAGGGAATGTCTCCTCTAAAGGTCCTTGAATTATTTTTAACCATTTGCCCCTTTTATCCACAGTGCCGCCTTATCACCTCTTAACCCGAACACACATACAGGCACGGACGCCACACAGTCGCACACACATTTCGTCAGACCAGTGCCACATTTTACGATTCAGCTATCACGTCATGCTCACAGAAACACAGACATGCATGTGCACATTCTAGAGAGCTGCCACAATGTTCAGACAAAAACAAACAGTCAGAAGATCGATATATATAGACGCATGATTTAATTAACCTAGGACCTATTGTAATGGCATGTTGCGCCTCCCTTTGTAAAGACCAATTTTAGTTTTAGACCTTGAGCGTGAGGACGTCTGTGGAAAGTGAGAACATTGTTCTTCTGAGGGTTAATTTAGAGTTAAGACGTTAAGATAAAAGTTGAGGGTTCCGTACAAATATGGAAGAACAAATGTTTTTCCAGCTTTTGAAGTGGATGGGACAGGGCAGAGGAATGGTGGCGCTCTGCCAGACAGAGCAGGCAGGCTGCAGCTCTGTGGCATTGAGATTCCTAAGTGGTCATTTACTGCCTGGCACAACACGGTGGTGCGAATGACAGCATGTGAGTGTTATGATACTGGTGGCAGCCAGTGATGAAATTAGTGGGTGACGAGTGATATTTAACCCTTTTACTGCCTTCTTTCCTCCGTATCTCATCTGTTCCTTCTCTCACCTTCCTCACCCTGATAATCAACTCTTTCCCTCCCTTTCCCCCCCCTTACACCTCCCACCATCTCTCCCTTTCTCTCTCTCCAGACAGCAGAGAGGAATTGGTGTTAGGCAGTATTCCTCTGCCCAGCTATGTCATTTCATCCGTGGGACCCGAGGACCACATCAGTCGCAAGTATGCCTTTAAGGTACGCCTCTTTTTGTTCCACAGACTTCTCTGTTCTGTCTTATGTTTTTAAAGTTCTTTCTCTGAAGTTATTTCATTGGTTTGGTGTAGTTTTGAGTTCTATTGAGAATATATAAATGAAAAAAAAAGAACACCAACACAAGGGATGATTCCTTCTGAAACAAA
Organism: Pseudopleuronectes americanus; assembly: GCA_038501795.1. Lineage (NCBI taxonomy): Eukaryota > Metazoa > Chordata > Actinopteri > Pleuronectiformes > Pleuronectidae > Pseudopleuronectes > Pseudopleuronectes americanus. The sequence goes on along the minus strand of CM076720.1, from coordinate 18,027,636 downwards.
TAAATTCAGGGCAAATCTAACGTATGGGTTTGAATTTGAAAGGTTGTTATGTTGTTTTTTTCCAATTGACTTTAACATAAGTCCATAACCAAGCCATACATCAAATTGTATTTAGAATTTAAAATAAGACTATATATATATATATATCTTTTTTTTTAACTTGACTTGAAAATGATTCTCTTAAGGTTAATGTGACTAAAACATAAACGCGTTGCCCTGGATTCTTCTACAAACTACTTGCCACACATCTGAGATGACCTGATGCTCAGGACATTGATCACTGACGGAATTCCAGCTTGAGGAGACTTGGAAAATATTATAAATAACTCAGTTAGGTTTTATTCCCACTTCAGACACACACACACTAATAATGAATACCTCTCCTGCTATTAAAAGCCCTTTTAATGAGAGTGGCTTGTATAATTAATGACGGAGTAGTTCATTAGAAGTAAGATACTTTCCTCTCCAACTAAAACTGGCTCTGCCTTTACCATAGAATGCTACAGTAGCACCTGCTGTATGACGACAAGCAGGTCCCGTGGCATGCTGCCATTTCCCCTAGAGATAACGGGAGGGCCAAGAGCCTGAGACCAGTGGGAAAGTGTTTTCAGGATTGTACATGTTTACACAGGCAACTGGATTTGCTTGTGTCCATTTACCTACAATATGTACACATGTACAACTCCTGAAGATACCATGACCTGAATGACTAAGAAGCAGTACAGATACTTTGGGTACATGGTATATATTTACCCAAGAATGGTTTAAGGCTCGTCTGTTCAACTGGAGTTTTGCACGCTTGTGTCTTGGAGCTTTTTATAACTGGGACTTAATGCAATGACACTAAGCAGAAACAGTATTCCTGATGACCCCATGTGTATAATTGTTTCATGATAAGACTGTCATGGTAAAGTTAAAGAGGATATTACAATAAAAACTGAAATATAATGAGTTTAAAATGAAGGTTAAATCAGATATCCTCCGGCAATCGTGCTCTGCACACTCCTCGGCAATCACCAGCTGTTGTAGTGATGTATATTACTACTGCCTGTCTGTCAGTGTCTCTATTGAGACAGACAATATCCTCTGGAATGGCATGAAGCCTTTCCATTCCCCGAGGCGCAGGTCTCTCTGAGTTGAGCCTGAAACGTGTGAAGTTAAGAGGCGGACTTAGTGTGCATACCGCGCATGTCCACAGTCTTTACTGTTGGCCTCAACTTCACTCATGCTTTTAAACAAACATTTTATGTCCCACTTACACAGACCTGTTTGTTTTTTGCTTTAAGTGAGTCAAGAAGCTCAATAAATAAATAGGGACGAAACAATCCTGGTAGCAAAAGTCAAATGTTGAATTTTTACAGTGCATGAGATCCCCTAACTTCTCACTCCTTAAAGGTCTTTATAAGAAGTTTTCATGTGTGAATGTTACAATCTATGTCAAATTCCCCACCTCCATTTACTCACTTCAAACTGGACGAATCGGTATCACCCAGTGGACTTGGGGCATAAAGTGGAAGCTGTATTGAATCCTAATCCGTTATATGTAAGTTGCTTCCAGTTTTTTTTCATGGGATATGATAAATTATATTCATATCATTTGATATGTAAATAAACTTTTATTAGGATTTAAAGTGCTGCTCAGTGACCCCAGACCAGCAGGTCAACAGTTAGTCACCCATGTGGGCCGATGGTGGGTATTAGACTATCCTGACTATCAAACCTAACACCTCCCGAGCCTCCAAACCTCCGAGCTTCAACAGCCTCCCACCCAGTCCCTCCGTCCCCTATTCACCGAATCCTCTCCCCTCTCTTGTTCTCATTGGTTGGCTGCTCGACCGGGACTTCCCTCCCTCGCTGTGAGTGTGTCCTGTCATCCAGTGACAGTCCTCCCATAAATAGGTACTCTACGCTCTCATGTGCTCTCTCTCTTTAGATGTCACCCTTATATATCCTTGTTGTCTACCGTTGGTGTGGCTTTATTGGGTCCAAACATGACAGAATATACACCTGCCTTGTGTATATCTGTTTGGTTTTTGATGCATGTCCTGAGAATAACATGTCATTTTGGCTGATGTGGTTGTGTTGTTTTGTTGTCTTTTTTTCTTTTATCCCCCTCTTTTGCTCTCACTCTCCCTCTTTCCATCCTTGTTATCACGATATGAATCATTGTCTTTTTTTGGCCTCTCTTGTTTTTGGGTTTATTGTTTATTTGCCGTCTCCTCCATCTGTCACATCTACTGTAGCAGCATGCAGGTTTCAAACGCTACGGAGAAAAACTTTGTTATTCAGAAATCAGAAATGAGGAGCAGAAAAAAACATGTTGAAAGCTGAAGGAGATCTTTCACTGTGAATGTAGCACATAAAGCCCCACGGTCTCTTGAATATTGAATCTTTCTCAAGCAGCTGCTGCTTTAAGGAACTTAGAAGTAGAGAAACCTTTTAAACTCGAGCTTCCAATAGGGATTTATTTTCTTATATAAAGCAAGAATAAAGAAATCTGTAATGATGCTGAATTTTTCTCTAAAGCAGGCAGGATATCAAAATGAAATGCCCGCAAGCTTTTTTGGTCTTATATTGGTGATTTTCATTGTAAATTGAGTAGCAGATTTTGGAGAATGTACCTTATCAGGAGCTTTGTGGCGCTCTGGCTGCTTGGGCTTATCTCTATGAGCACAATGACTCTTTAAATAGTGTGTTTGTGTCTGTGTGACAAAGTGTATGTGTGTGTGTGTGTGTGCTTGTGTGTGTCAGGGGCTGTTCTCAGGAAAAGAGCTTGCACTATTGTAAACCCTTCTGGGTACAAGAAGTGAGTGATATTTTTTTAGTTGTAGAAATAAACTGAAGGGGAGAGAGAACAGAAAATGGAAGGAAGTGATTAGGGCTGGAAAATAAAAGCCAAATAAAGAGAGGAAGTGATAGGAATAACAGAAAAGGGAGTGGAGGGGAAGAAAGTGAAGAGGGCAAGTTGTGGTGAAGTTTGGACTTTATTTCTTGAAGCATGATTTTACAATATTGCGGACAAAACAAACAATAATTACAAACAGCGTGAAGACTGCCACCACCTCCCACACATGTAAACACCACAGAGACGAAACAAAGGCTGGCTGTGCATGATTCAGAGCGTAGGTGTGTCGGCCATGCTCTCTCAGACCTGAACGACCCTCTCAGCATTCCTGCTAAAAGAGAGGCAGAGACTTCCAGTGTTATTTTAGACCGCTGGTGGTGTGTGTTGCATTTTGTCACCATTGTGTGCGTGTCTGTTTACTCTGGTGTAACCAAAATAGGGTAAATACGAGGCTGGTGATTTGGAGTTGAAATAACAGGGCTTTCAATTGTCTGTGTGGCGCGGTGAAGGTCGCAGGAGTGTGTGTTCATGGCTTGTTTGCAAAATGAAGTAATTTCTCGCTGCAAGTCAGCATGAGAGAAGGATGTGGAATTAGGGTTTCAGGCTTTGGTAAAAGATTCTGTGACTCAGATTAGTGACGGAATTCAGTTTATTCAACATATTACCACAGAAATGTGTGTCTATGCCTCTGGACTCAGTGTGTGTGTCTGTGTGTCTGTGTTTGTGTGTGTGTCTGTGTGTGTGTGATGCACATGCAGACCAATATCTCTGCACGTGCCTGAACATCTGACTAGCGGCGCATTTCTCCATCTCTCATCAGGCAGCCTCATTGTGGCTATAAGAGGCCATCTGTCAGAGGGCTGGTGGGTGAGCAGGCGTGTTTTGACAGCTGCTTCCTGAGGATGCTGATATTCTTCTCCCCGAGATTTTCAGGGCGTTTGCGGACACGTCCTCCATTCGTTTTTTTAAGATGAGCTAAATACTTTCCCTGCCTGTTTCCTGTCCTCTGATCTACCTCAACACATCTCCGTGCCCGACGGTGACCGAGCCATGTGCTTACTTTCACATCTGTTCACATCTGTGGGTTTTCCTCTGAGCATCACTGAGGTCAAACATGCAACAACAGTTTAGAAAAATACACTAGTCTATATCTTTCACAGTAAAACAGCAGTGCAACACCAACTTCAAGACCATGTAAACTGCACCGCAGATCTAAATGTTTCATTAAGAATCAGAAAAACACATTTCCAGGTACCAACAGGGGTTGGTCGTCCAGAACAATGAACTCGACAAATTTGTTTTCTATGTTTTGTGCTTTAGGGCCATCTTTGTCGAATTTCTAACGTTGTTCGAATGCGGTTTCCAAAGTTTTCCGCGCTGGCCAAAGCGAAACTACTGCAAATCACTTCTTCTTTACCAGTTGACAAACAGTACTTGCCAGTGGCAGTAGAGAGAAGAAAAAGTGATTTCCCTGAAAAGATACTTGTAGTTTCATCTGGTTGAGACGTGGTATCGGGATCGGTACATAGATTCAGGTACACGCTGATGCCCAACATGGTATTATCTGTATTTTCTGAGCGTTTCCGATGCTAGTATCAGAACATCTGCAGCTATCGGGACCTGATTGAAGCAAGTGGTTCAATCAACTTCCAAATGGATCATGTACCAGGATCAGAGCCAAGTACATATTCAAGCTTGTGATTTGAAAGTAATTTTAGTAGGTCTCAGTGGCAGCCATTGATTTGAGATTGTTTCAGCAGCAGGGCTTCCAGAAGGGACGTGGATGTATCGAGCTCTTTGAAGGAGGGATGTTGTTAGTGTGCATGTCTGTAGTGTGCATGTCTGCACCTTAGCTGGTGGTTTGTAGTAACAGGGATAGAAACGTCTGTGTTTGTATTTTTCATAAACATGTTCAGTGTGCAAACGACATAAGTGGATGTGGTGTGTTTCTTATTATCATCTCACTGCAGACAAGAAGCCAAGTCGCTGGGGTGTCACACTCATTTTATCACAATATAAACCAAATTAATAAATCACAGAGAAATTAGCGCATTGCGGCCGCTGCGGATCTCAAACGCAATACTCCACACACACACTCGCACACTTATTATCCTACATTCATTATTCAGTGAATGAATTAGGGTAGAGATGATTTTGTGTTTAATTACTATTCATTTGCATGCATCTGTTGTTGAGTTGGCTCTCTCGTACGTCTCCTGCAGCCACTGAAACACTGACAGAAAGAAGGAGGGAAGAAAAGGGGGAAGTAGGGCATTTCAAAAGTGCTGCTGTGCTCAGTGGAGAGCAACAGGATTTAAAAAGGGCCTCTAACAACCTTACTTCTACAGCAAGGGCATCTTTATCAAGGATAGAAAACAGCATTTAGTGACATACTCTTCCCTGAGTTTCTTACTGTGATGTTGTGTTGTCTCATCCCTGTGCTTAGCAAGCCAAAATTTAATTTCACTGGCATCAGGTAATATATATGATTTTTTGCACAGCTAATTGATATGCATTTTCTGAGTATATGAATTATCAAACGGTAAATATGTTGGACCTTGAGGAAGAAATATGTAACACAAGAATTCTCTACTGATGATGGTCTCTCTAGACCAAAATGCACTGCAGGCAGAATCTTGTTGATTTTGGAGAACGGCTCTGATTTGACTTCAGCATGAAAATAAACAATTATGAGCAGTAATGATGTTATCGCTGGTATTGCTCTCTACCTACACAGACTAAATACATTTTGAACTCCGTCTCATGGACTTTGGCTAACGTATTAAATCATTTTCAGAGAAAACGGACGCTGAAAAAAGTAATTTTGTAAAATGGCCACCACCATCACCAGCTCTAGTCATTATCTTGAAGGTTTGGTGGTTGGCAGGTCAAGTACCTTAGGTTTATCTCAATTCATTTGATGATAACAGCGGCTGACTGGAAACTTATGAGTGTTTGCTGGTCAGAAAACCAAAACAACTAGAAGGGCACTCAGTCGAGTGCACACCTCCGTCAGGGCCCAACAGTCCCCTTCAATTCAAGTAGCACCAAATTGAACACACTGTCACATCAATCAGTTTTATAAATGTACCCGATTTGTTTATAATAATTAATGAAGACCTTTTAACAATATCCTACCAACATTTTATGGATTCTCTTCCACCAGGTTATATGGAAACCATTACATTTATTTTTGTGCTATCTTGTTTACCATCAATCAAACCAACCAAATAACAAATGGACAGCAGTGAAAGCTAACAACCTTCTTTGTAGTGTTTATAAAACCGTGTATAATTTAGGCGAATACAAATTTTCTGAGAGCAACCTCTTAAAATTAGACCACATTATTTTATCAATTGTGAAAATCAACATATTGATCGGTGCCATCTTAAGGTTTGAATTACCTGAAAACAGATAAGTGAGGTCTCACAGTGGATTTCATAATTGGTTTAAAAATAGAAATTTGATTAAAAAAAAATTCAATAATATTGATGCAGATGCTGCCGTTAAACATCGTCCTAGGAAACCAGATAACACAAATTCTACTTCAGGTCCACGGATTGCCTTATTACAAACCTCTAGTATTATGGAGCATGCATCTCGCTCTGCAACATCACACATTTCCAGTGTGGTACAGAGTGGTTTTTATATTCTGCTCACTGAGTCTTTAAATCCTTTCCAATGATGAATTGGAGCAGATGTGCTCTCGTCTGTCACACCCTGACAACAACAGCGTGTTAGATCACAGAGCTAATAGCCTTCCTACTGCGCATACAAAGAAATATCCATCCTAAGTTTGAATATGCCTGTCACGGGCTCGCCCGGTAAATCACAGAGCACAATTACGTTGTCAGGGTGTGGGAGCTAATCAGCCTTGTACTTCACATTGCCTCCGCACCATTGTAACTCATGTTTGTACATTATTTTGTGAGACATATTGTAAAGGAAGTATAGCGAGCATACCGGTAAATAAGAGTATCTGTGGATGCTCGTTAACGGCCCATGTATATGTCCTCAGTTGGTTTCTAGCTGTACAAGCAGGACGAAACAGGTTTGTGAGGACACTTTGGGGTTGGGCGTTCTTTTTTTTTCTGGCATTCATATTTTCTATTCTCCATTGTACCAAAGTATCTTTCCTGTCATTGGTCCAGCGTTGTGGCTTTGTTGGTCGTAAGTGGCTGGCATTTCTTTGTCTCTGTATTTCTATTGTGTGGTTTTCTTCACTGGCTATTTCTGTGTTGGTGGATGCTCATGTGGCCCTTGATGTTCCTCTCGTCGGATGGCATGGCATCTCCCTGTCTCTTTGAACCAAGCTGCAGCTCGTGTAACGCAATGGCCTTTCAGCTGCGTTCTCGGTCTTGACCCTGACCCTGCCTTTTCTCTCTTCCCATAGGCTAGCCACACTGGTATGCGCTCGTACATTTACAATAAGAGCTCTGTGATTGGCTCACAGGCGGAGCACACTGGGATGCGGACGTATTACTTCAGCGCTGACACCCAGGAGGACATGAACACCTGGCTGAGGGCCATGAACCAGGCGGCAGTGATGCAGAACCAAAGTGATGCATTCATCAGGTGGGGCGACATGTGCACACACACACACACACACACACACACACACACACACACACACACACACACACACACACACACACACACACACACACACACACACACACACACACACACACACACACACACACACACACACACACACACACACACACACACATTTACTGAACACACACCTTACAAGCTTTCATTCTCCCAAAAATTCTCCACATGAAATTTGACTTCTCTCAGTACATTTCTGATATTATTGTAGTGCTGTGGTGATTTTGGTTCTACATTTCCCAGAGATCACCTGGTAATCAAACCTTGTGTAATGTGTAATTCTCTACTAGATAAATATTGACATTAAACTTTATTGATCAAGTTTTTACTCATGTCATGGTTATTTTCGCTCATTTTTATAGATCAGTTTGGAGATAGTTTATTTACTTGTTGACTAAATATATTTCATTATCTGCACTTAAATCCTTTTTCACCCATAATTTACAATCCATAAGAAAGCAAATATGCTAAGCATAAGATAGAAGCAGTTGTTATATCCTTTAAACATGCCTCCAGGAAAGTGTTGCCATATGTCTCTAAATGACGCTGGTTCGTTGGCAAACATCCCACTGCTGTTTGTTTAATCCCTGTCGGTCCTGATGTTACAGCATATGAGTGAAGTGCATTTGCTTATGTGCGTTCTTTCAAAGAGCTCTATTCCAATGTTGTGAAATGCTGTTTTCAGACGAGCAGTGGCTTCCTCAATGTATAATTCATGTGTTGACGAGGGGAGGTGGCACAGATCAAATACATCACATCGTTTGCTGGAAGCCTCACACAACAGCATCTTGCACCACCTCGTTTTCACTGTTTGAAAATGCCTCAAGACTTCACAGCTGTTAGTGAGTGACAGGCGGAAGACAGTAACCAGATGGATTTTTTTTTAGTTTTAGGCATTTTCTTTTTAGAAGAAACTAAAACAGTAATATCAGTGTTGCACTCCTCTTTCAAGAGTTGAGTTACTTTTACAACATGTGAATGTGCCTTTAATACATTATCTGGCAACACAATACTTCAAATATGAAAGTCACTGTCTTGCATGGTCCATTTACCAGTATCTAACATGGACAGACCTTTCACCATCGTGCTAATATACATATATATTGACTATCTTTTCACACCAGCCGCTGGCAGGTAGTATCCTGTCACCTGAGGATGTTGAGTTCATTCTTTAAAACAAAAATTTCAGTGTGCGCCTCATTGATTATTATTTCTCAAAGCCAAGTGATTCTTGTTATGGGTAATTTCTGTAACGGCTTTCAAAGTCAAGTGGCGGCTATGAGTATTTGCTTGTCATCTGCCCTGCTTTAAGATGCCCTGTGAGATTTGTCTGTGGCCTTTAAGCTGCTAATGGGGCTAAAAGTTTCTCTTTCATGTGAGAGTCATCTAGTTAAAATTCAGTTCAACACCACAGAACAAAGACTCAGACCCCTGAAATGGTGGAACACATGGGATATAAGGGAAGTGATCAAATGAAACAGAATTGGTGCTTATTAAAAAAAAGAAGTTGGAGCTGTCAGTGTAACTGCCGCAGTTAATTCTCGCAGGATTCTAACTCATACAATGTTAAAGGGAGAGTTACAAAAGGTGTAAAAGTGTAAAAGGTCTGTATACCTCCAGGCTTTTCATGTAATCTCTGCTCTCCGCAGACCATCTGACAAGTTAGAGAAGTTGAACAGTTTGCCGCGGCAGGCTGTTCCGCAGACGAACCATGTAAACCACCAGAAGACCAAGGCTTCAGAATCCGACATGCACCAACCAGTCATCCACGAAGTCCTCCTGGAGCCAATGTACCGCGAAGCAGACGAGTTCTGCAGCTTCCACAAAGACTCTCCTGCCACCCCTGTGCTGGAGAACCCCATAGGAAGCACTGGCCTGGAAATGGACACGCACACCTCCCTCCCCTCAAACCTCACACCCACCAGCCTCTTGCAGCAGGACCCCGTGTCGGCCTCGGCCCCCGTGTCCAGGGTGCCATCACGAGCGCCATCACGAGCCGCCTCAACGCTACCATCCAGCATCTGCACAAGGAACGGCCTGGTGCAAACACCCAGCCCCATTCTGGAGCCCAACGGGATTGCAGCGGGGACGTACCAGAGGGCCCCGTCGGTGCCCCCTGCTGACGCAAACCAGCATGTGCAGAGGAGAAACACACTGGAGCAAGTGGAGCAGTGGGTTAAAGTGCAGAAGGCGGAACAAAAAGGGTGAGTAACTGTCATGTACTGTTTGTGAAATGAATCTCTAGAAAATATTTATTTAACGTAAAAGTCATTATTGCTGTGTCCTATTATGCTTGCGTGTTTGTTTTCTGTTAATTGGAAAAAGTCCTTCTTCTGCTATTTAACAGCCCCCCCTCCAGAGAGAACACCCTACCACGTCGCACACCCCCAACCCAGCACAAGTTCACCTCTCTGGACGCATATCAAACTCTGCCGAAGACCCCTAGGCAGAGTCCCACCCCCGCCCGACTCGGCGAGTACAAGTACGCCCAGGACCGGCTGAGCCACTTCCGCCTCACCCCGGAGCAGTGCATCCCAGGGTCCAACACCGTGTGGCAGCTGTACGAGTGGCAGCAGCGTCACCAGTTCCGTCACGGCAGCCCTACGGCGCCTATCTACACCCCAGCCCCGGACTATCCCTTCGGTCCCCGCCCTCCCTCCACCGTGCCTCCCACCTCTTCACTCCCCAGGTCCGTGGGCCATCCTCGCTGCGTGTCGGTACCACCTTCATCTGCAGACATCCCCCCGCCGGGGCCCCCACCAGGTACCAGCCGGACCCTGTCACCCACACGGAGGCCGCACACGCCAGCTGATCGGGTGACAGTCAGACCTGTGGGTGAAAGGTCAGTGGTGGACCTCCCCTTCACCGTCTCCCCCCGGAGGAGCAAGTCTCAGCTGTTCAAGGTAACATTACGTCTCACAGCAGCACAGCCAAAATCCACGTTTTCTACAAACAACACAAGGTTTAACATACTGAGATAAAACACACAGGCTGTAATATTGTGTTAGTAAACAACACAGGGGTTTGGTTTTACTACACAGGAATTATCTATGATCCTTCAAACCAAAAGAACAAGATCTGATCAAAAATCTGTTATTGACAATAAAGTGCTGTTCTATCTGCACACAGAGACGTTGTTCACACACAGCAACATTTTAATTTTGGCAAATCCTTCAGTTCTTAATCGAGGAAATCAGAGGAAATTGTAATGTGAGCAGATAAGTGGGTGTTTTTGTGTCCGGTGTTTAGCTCACTCTCTTATCTATGGTGTAGGTCCAAATTTCTGACTCTACAGAGCTCAAACAATCTATTATTAAATCAGGTAATAATACAACAAAGATGAAAAATAAAGGTACTTCAAAAGAAAGGCTCACGTATGAATGAGTACTGTATTGATAACATATTGTTGATTAGACACGTCATCTGCATAACTCAATTCCTTTTGCATTCTACTCCATGGATCATGTGAAATAAATACCATCTGTTTGTGCGCTTCCAAAGATTAGACAATGAAACCTTTTTTTTTCTTTTGTCAAGTGCAACAGTATCAAATATAAAAGTTTTTCAACCAGAACAATGTCAGTCATTCTGACAGTGCGGGGCGGATGCTGGAATTGTGCTCCACTGATCAGAATAATTGTTTTGGTGCCTCGGGTACAACGGGTACAATTATATACAAATCCTCCAGGCATCATGTCTGTTAAGTTACCTCAACTGTATCAGGCAAAAATAAATGTTTAGATAAATATTTATATTACAAATAAATTCTATACATACGTGTATTTGTTTGCAAAAGGATGCAAACTAGAAAGCCCCATTAGTAGTTGTATATCTCCTTATTAAAGTGAATGAGAAAACACCAATATGGAAGTTTCCTTGTTCCACAAGTAAGTTGGTTTTGCACAATGTGCCATGTGAGAACAAGAATTAAGTGTGTGTCTGTGTTTCTGTGTTTCTGTGTTTCTGTGTTTCTGTGTTTCTGTGTGTCTGTGTGTCTGTGTGTCTGTGTGTGTGTGTTGTCAGGCTTCTACTATCGACAGACGGTCAATGCCTTCCTCTGGCTACATCACACACACAGTTAGTGCACCAAGCCTTCATGGCAAAACGGTATGTTTTACTCATCTATACATAAAACATTCATGTTTAGTGCAAGTGTTGGCATTTAAACAAACTTTGCATTAGATAAATAGTTATTTCATTATTTGTTGATTATTTATTACTTTGCTTATCTATTATACTTTTTGTCAGTAGCTGGAAATTGAAGCATAAAACTTAACGTCTAAAGAGACTTGGGATTTAATGGTGTTGTGTGTGAACTGAGGAAATCCCATGTGCATTATTTCTCTGCTATGAGTAACATGTAATCTGATTCTGACCAAGCGTATGCGAGTTTGCTGAAGTTGAACTTGTGGGAGAAGTGCTTCTTACGACTGTGTAGTTTCTATGTCCCTCCCTTTTGTTTTCTACTCCATTAATCCTCCTTAATTTAGCTCTGCTCTTTTCGAATTAGTCACATTACAGTCGGACTGCTAGCACTGTGTCAGGACATTTCACTGAAGCGTGGTGTGGTCAGTATGACGATTTGCCAGATTGAATGTCTTGTGCTGCCTGACAGCCCGAGGAGCTCACTCTCCTCCTCATTCAGCTGCGCCGGCATCAGGCCAAGATGGCCTCCGCACGCCAGCACACACTAACCCAGCTCCAGCGGCTCAACGGTCCCACAGATCCCTTCCAGCACAATCACCTCCTCGCCACTACCACCACTAGCAGCAGCCCCCTCCTCAGCTCTGGCCCCTCTCCTGTGTCCCAGCTTGGACATGTGGGCCTCTCAGCCATCCTAGGCCCTTGCAACACTAAGGTGGGGGCCCCCGCGGCACGCCTGCCTGCCTTCCCCTCATGTTACCAGGAGCTGGGAGAGGTTGCCATTAAACATACTGCAGGACTACATTACAACCAAACTATTTCTAACTTAGAACTCATACCAATTCCTTTAAACTAATAGACTTTCAACATTGTCCTGTTGAGAAATTCACATTTTGATGTGCTATTCATTGCTCTCTGTATGGGTCTGTCTGTCCTTCTGTCTTCCTGTCTTCCCAACGTTGGTCCAGAGTGAACTGTTTTAACAATGGCTCTCCATGAGTAACTAGAATAGCAGTTAGTAGAGCACATAAGGCCCAAAGGTCTCCTCATGAAACCACGTTTTAATTCACTACATCAATATTTTTATTATGATCTGCACACATAAATATTTATAAAGGATACCATCTCAGTTTTGGACGTGGATTTCCAGAATATAATAACAAATAGTATGTCAACTCTTTCCAATGAAAACCGATTCTTTCACTGCACTCTTCATCACAATGACCTCCTTTTCCGCAGCTGCAGTCGTCTCTGGGAGCCGGATGATTAAGATATCAAATTAGGAAGAGAGCTAAATCCATACACACACCAGAAACAGCAGTTTTTGCAGCCTAATACCAAATGAATATATATTCTAACCTTTAAATCCAAAGTTCTCAGGGATGACTGTCATTATTCAAAAACCGCGATGTATGGAATTGAAGAACATTATGACTGAATCTCCCCATTGACTCACATCATCACACATGGATCTGACCAAGAAGCACCAAATAAGAGAAGCACGACTGGTGACAGCAACACATAGACTGCGGACGTTTTCACTGTGGTCTAATTTTTCTCAAGTCATGCTATGATCATATAAAAGTAAAGTACAAATTCCCATCATGCAGACTTACTGAACAAAGGTTTCATATTAACTGACATCTCCTCCATCCACATTCACTCTCACTCTTAAGCGAGACCTGGAACTCTCGGTTGATCCTGTCCGTCTGTCACTGTAAATACATGTGTAAAAGTGAAATAGGGCTGAAAAATCTAACCTTTTAATAATAATAAAAATAAAAAAAAGACACAAAAGTTGCTTCATCAACATCTGGTCACAGTATATTAGTGGCAACCTCTCACCAAAAGCTCCCGTGCTGTAGACGTGTGACGTTGGGCATGGTTAGCGCTGGCCTGGCTGCCACTATAGAACCATCCACTGATTTTCCATGTGCTGTCTTTGGCTGGTCAGTTTCCTTATTACGCTTCTAGTGACTCTGTCCATAGCATGTTGCACTGCTAACTTTTCAACATGCTCAAAGCCATCCCATGCTTTGGCTGACTGTGGATGTCAGTCTTCTGATGGGTAAATCCCTTGTTTTGGGCCATACTTGGTTTTGTGTTATTTTTGTTGAGTGATGTGAGCTGTGAAGCTTCAGGATCTGCTGCTTCTAACCAAACTGGTTTGTGTTGGTGATTTTGCTTGTTGCAGTAGAAGACCCTAAGCATCACTGAGCACAATATAAATGCCTGTTTTTACTGTAATTGTGAGTGTTGTGATGCATGTCAGAGCAGGCATGTATCAGCAGTGAAGTGTATCATGCTGGATACGCAGACATGTCAACATCCTGGGTGTTAAATTGTCAGAGAGGTGTTGGTGAATTCAACTCAGATGTAAATTATTTAATTCCTGTTGACTTAAAGAATCTGCATTCCCACGTGTCTCCCCCTCAGACTGATGACACCTACATGCAGCTGAAGAAGGACCTGGAGTATCTGGACCTAAAGGTGAGATGTGGACATGGACAGAGTTTATGCCCTGATCCCTGTTAGTCATTTAACAAAGTTTAACCTCTGCTGTGCCCTTTTCTGATTTGAAATGTCTCCAGCTCGCACTAATTCACTTCCTGTTTTCTTACTGACAATTATTTGACCCAACACCTTAGTGTGTTACAGCTACAAACAGAGGTGTTCAGGCGTGTGCGGGACAAAATATCCCCAAGATCGTGCAGTGATCTTCTTACTCTCCGGCGGTTTTAGAAACATCTCACAAAAGCAGCAGCCATTTTGTGACGGCAGCACTATTTCTGTGATTTTTTTTTGAACTCCCAGATCAGAGCTCTAGAGCCCCTGATCCTCGCAGTTCACAGTTTACTACTGCACTGCACTGCTGGGCCACTCAGGCCTCTAATGAACGTAAGCTCTCTGTGTATGTGTGTGGATGTGTGTCTATGCAGAATGTGTACGGCAACTAAAGTGTAACGATGTATCGCAGTGTGTCAGAGTGTGTGTGTGCGCTTGTGCATGTCTCTCCAGTGTTGACAATATGGACGCACGGGTGGAGTCTGTATGTGAGTGTGTGTGTGCTCGCGTCTGTAGAGAGTCTATGTTCTAGAAAGTCCATCCCATCGCTTACAGCACCACATTCACCTTCACGCGACCTTCGACCTGTCCTCCCCCTCCCTCTCATGTGGCGATGTTGGCGATGCTGTTGCGTAGCCGGCATGGGATGGCTCGGCAGTGCATGTGTTGTGGCTGTGGCCCGGTGGTTGTAAAGCCAGCTGCTTCTACCATCGTCTCTGAAACACTTGACCTCCTTGACAATAACACAGGGCTCTATGGTGTTACGCTTTTTAAAAAAAAAGGGAGCACACATACTTCTAAAATGTAAATTAAGAAGCACAAGAAAGAGTTGCAATCAGTGAAATGTAATGATTTAACAATGCGGAATTTGCACTTTATTACAAACTAGTGAGTGTTTCAGGAGGATATTCGAGCATTGTAGAACCCTGATAGTAAACTTAAAGTGAGCACCTGAACACAGGCCGTCCATTGTGTGTTCCTGAAACAAAATACTCCAATCAGCCACAGCGTTTAAATCGGTTTTAATGTTGTGGCTGATAGCTTTATTTTTCCATTCAGAAAAAAGACTGCAACGTTTTTGAATGGAGGGCACATTGTGCATAAATGTGTAGATGGATACATCCTTTTGTGCAGGGCTTCAAAGTGTCCATAGCCATTGTGTTCTTCATGGCAAGAGCTGATTTTGTGTGCCAAAACTCATGTTGTCATGTGCACGAGGCCAAGAGAACTTGTCACTTCTAGTCTGTGTCAGCCTCAGCCTCGTACTAGTGTCTAGCTGGTCTCTGTGCTCTGTACTTCCTCTGTTCCAGCACGAGTGTATCATTGAGTCTGACACTTTGTTTTAGTCTGTAACTGAGAGCTGGACATGTTTCCTTTTTGATTCCTAGGTCGCTGGAAGTCAGACACTGAAGGAGTCAGGGAAACCTGTCAAGGTTGCAGAAAGTGACGTGGATGTAAGTACAAGCTTAACAACCCTTTTACAGTGTTAGTGTCATTAACTTAAAACCAACTCTAATTTTCACACTGTCCAATAAGTTCTAATTTAGCTTGTGAGAACTCTCTTGACCATTTCAAATCAACACTATTTAACGTTCACTGAGCAACAGCGCCCTCTGCGGCCGAACATGGCGATTAATTCTGTTGGGCTCAAAGTCCCAACGATTAAGTGGTTTTCATGTAGGGACAAAACAAAGTGTACCAGTCTGTGTTATCAGAGCTCCGACTGCATAGTCCCATTCACTGAGGCTGTCAACCTTCCTCTATAATTCTAACAGTCGTTCCACTCACTGAACTGAAGCACATTGAATGGTGTATATTACCCATGATCCCCGGCTTTTCTAACCAGAAAAAATAAACCAAACTCTGTTTAGAGTTCTGATATTTTAAACATTTCTGAACTTAATATCAGAGATAAATGCTGCATTTTTAAAACTTCCGAGTCTTTTTAACTGAGGTACAGTTCAGCTTTGCTTTTGAACTTGCTGGACCTGATTGTAGTCATTCCAGATGCGACTATCGGTTAGTGGCACACTTGTTGTGGGAGAACGTACCTGCTCCCAGAAGTTATATTGAGAAAGACCAGGTGTTCTGGGGGAGGAGTGGGAATGAAAGAGGAATCATTCTCCCAATAACAAGTCATTGAACCATCAAACTCATTTTAAGGTTAAAAAAAAACATGCATAGTGTCTTTTTAACATCTAAGATTTTGTTAAAACTGAGAGGGAGGACAATTTCTTTTTTTGCTACTTTCTAATACTGCACTGGTTTGTTTCGTTCATCCTGGTTCTGAGATCTTTCTTGGACAAGCAAACACAAAACTCTGGTTTGGTCAGTGGAGCAGTAAAGACTGCTTCGGGTCAGATTGGGAAAATGTGAGGGTAATTAAGGCTTAACAAATATATGGATCCTATGGTAAAAGTGTGGGAGGGTGACTTTGGCTTTTACTGTTGCTTTAAGGGGAAAACAGCATTCAGAGAGTGTTTGTGGGTAAATACCGTAACTCTTTAAATGTTATAATCCAAACAATTCCCTGTAGCTATTTAAACAGTCTTGTTTTCTCTCATGAAGGAATTTCTCACTATAAGCTCCACACACATCTCTGTAAAGAATTTATGAGGGTTCTGTCTGTGATGAATATTTGATTAGATCCAACAACATCACCGTGGAGATAACAACAGGATTAATAATTTATTTGACGGAATATAAAAACTAGCATCGAGAGTCAAAATTGAGGTGGATCAGTACTTTGTTCTCATCAAACTGCTCAGTCACAACCTTGTTACACCGATGTTGTGTTTTTACAGCTGGAGGATAGAGATCCAACCTTTGCCTTGAAGTTAGCCAAGTTTAATCGGGGATTAATTAACAAGGCTCAGCGTTGTAACACTGTAGTTAACAGGGTCAGGTGGGTCGCACCCGCTCTGTCTAATGGGCTCACGCACAGTAATTACACGTGCACGAGTCCAGCAGAGCCACGAAATGATGAATATTTAGTGTTACACACCTGCAAGCCGGCACTCAGACATGAAAATGGAGATTCGTAATCATTAAAATGAACACATGTACATACACAGATTACAAGCTCGCACAATGACACACCCAGGTACACAAAGGAGTGTACATATGGATTTATTACCAACAGGGTGGGCTGCAATTAAATAAATGGGCCACTTAAATATCAGAGTTTAAAACACAGGGACACACCTGGGTGGGGGCTCGAGAAGCAGTTTGTCTGAGTGAATTCACAATCCTTTGATATCCCCTTTAGTTCTCCTTACCCACACAGCTCTGTGTCTCCACCTGCAGGTGAAGTTGAGTCGGTTATGTGAGCAGGACAAGATCCTGAAGGATCTGGAGGCGAGAATCAGCTCCCTGAAGGACGACAAGGTACACACACACAAACTCTGCGTTGTGTATAAGCTCTCAGTCAATCAAACCATCTCATTTCTCCTGCTGAACTCAGTCACTGTGATGAGTCATAGCTGGCTTTGCTGCTATCAGTCGAGCTACAGAGGTGTGAGTCACCATCACACGCTCAGTCCCTCAGAACATAAGAGTAGCTTTCTTTCTAGGTTTACCATTCACAGTCATTCACAGGAAATTCTATCCAAGGAGATGCAGGGATAGTGATTTGTCAGACGCTAACACACATGACAAGCAACTGAAGCTTTATGTCTTGGAGGTTAAAGTATCTTGGATTATACTAGAAGTCCTGGAAAAAATAATAAGCATATGCATCCCTGCAGATGAGTAAGAGAATGCCAAAGAAGATGATAAGAGACCTGCTGCCCTCTGGAGGCATTTTTGGATACTTGTTACATGCTAATGTCATTTTCCTAGAGCAGGAAGTGAAGCTGTTGTGGTTTGTTTTCGTTGACCTCCTGCTGCTCTAACCCTCACTGCTGCAGGACAAGCTGGAGAGTGTACTGGACATGTCCCACCAGCAGATGGAGCAATTCCAGGAGCAGCCGGCCCACACCCACAAGATCGCCTATCAGCAGAGGCTGCTGCAGGAAGACCTGGTCACCATCAGGGCCCAAATATCACGCCTCTCCACGGTATATATGTATATATATATATATATATATGTTTGCCCAAAATACTGTGGGTCTATTTTAATATGGAGATATAAAAAGTGTGTCCTATGCATATATCACACTATGACAAATGTAAAATCTCAGATAACAATGAACAAATGAACAAATTGCTGTACATAAACACAATGCAGATGAAAATGTATATCTGTGTATATATGTAACCTGTTTGTGTGTGTGTGTGTGTGTGTTTGTCTGTGTGTGATGCAGGAGATGGCACAGGCCTGGGAGGAGTACAGCAGGCTGGAGAGATCAGTAGAACAGTTGAGGATGGTGCTGCAGACACATATGAACCACAGCGCCACCCCTCAGGTGAGGTCTGGTACTGCAGCTCAGAGCAGCTCCAGCTCCACACAGCCAGCTCAATTTCAAAATGTACCTACTCTGTATCTCCACATTTTCTTTTCAATCTATTAACGGGCTAAATTATATGAATTATCAAATGTGTGAGATGGAAAACAAAGTTTATCCAAGCCAAAAGTGAAAGCTACACACATCAAGTGAATGTTTGCCTGTGTGTGTCAAACTGTAGCAGGAGAAAGCTGAGATGAAGCGCGAGCTGTGGAGGATCGAAGACGTGATGGCGGGACTGAGTACGAGCAAATCCAACTACAAGATCACCATTGACTCTGTCCAGAACCCAGGTAGGGAGACCACAACAGTGACATCCATTCAGTGTCTTCTTTATTGAAATACAATACAGTTTATGACAAATTGAAAAAGACAGAAAGAGAGTTTTTAAGACGGAGTGATGCTGATGTATCATACATGCATACCCGACAGCAATTTTACCGTGTTATACATTTGTGAGGTGCCACACACACACACACATATGTCTATATATATATAAAGATTCTCATTATAGCTGAAACTATCAGTAAACAGCTTTCTATTGTTCACATTCACATATGTTTTAGTTTAGAGAAACTGATTCTGTAAGAGTACTCTACAGTTAACGTGTTTTTTGTTGTGTAGCTTATGTCTGCATTTGTGGACATCTGTTTCTAGATGTATGTTTTTCCTCTTCTCAGAAATGGAACAGATATTAACTCCCAAAAAGAAACTTCTAATTCTTGATTTCTCTGTTTTTGCACACCACCCCAGAGAGGAAATTAGTGCCTTCTGTGTCGGACCTTGCATTACCTTCCCATTGCACTGAGGTCGAGCCTCCTCCTCGAAGCTCCATCCCCAGGATCCTCTCTCATACTTTGCCTCACAGCACCGTGCCAAAGTGGGTGAGTGTCTCCCTTGTGCTTGTGACAGAGCAGAGATGGCTTCATGTTCAATCTCAGGAATTACTGCTGGAGTTAGTTTGATTGTGTTTATTAGTCACTACTTCCTTAACTTTTCTCCATTTTCATTTCTACTGTTTCAGGCAGATGACAGCGCCCCACCACGGCCACCACTGCCCCGCCTCTATGACTACGAAGAGACGCCCCCTGTGGTGCCTCCTCTCCCCAAAGAGGCCTCAGTCATCCGCCACACCTCGGTGCGTGGACTAAAACGCCAATCAGATGAGAGGAAGAGGGACAGGGAGGGTGGGCAGTATGTCGTCAATGGAGACTGTAAGGTACGCTTGTGTTTTGTTTTTAAATTGAAATCTGCAGGTTTAAAAATCTGTTCCTGGGACTGGTTGATTTGAAATTGGTTTTCTTTACAAGCTGCCACTCCGACTTCCTGTCTAACCTTTTCTGGTTTCAGGCCGACTTGCGATCTTACCTGAGTGAACCAGAGCTGCCAGGAATCAGTCACCACACCACTGGGTCTGACACTGACTACCAGTATTTCCCAGCCACAGGTATCTGATCAGTAACATGTGAAATTATTATACTGCACATTTCAATGTTCAATGACCCATTAGAGACCAACAACCTGGACACAACTTATTTTAAAATATAAATGCATACATACTGAGTAGCATCCTATCATAAACGTTTTTACTTTAATTATCAAGAAGTGTACTGTGATGTGGTTTATTCAAATTGTTGTTTTTATTTTCTTTGTTGCTGCTGAAGATGTGAGTTTGAGCAATGTGGATTTAAGCTGCAGCTAGTCTGCGTTGACAAGAATATTTGTCACTTAAAATGTTACAGCATATTTCACAAGAGAAGCCTGATGTTTCAGAGAGAAGGTCCAGATTTGTGACGAGATGTGTAGATTTCTCACAATTATTATTTTTCCAGTGTTGACACATTTTGAGCAAGGTTTTTTAGTTTTACTTAAAGTACAAGTCCTATATTTTTTACTTTAGAATTGACATTGCATTGTCACAAACTAAATGAAATTGTTTGTTGTCAACATCAACATCAAATGGGATCCAGGTCTGTCAGGCTCTTCATCTCATCTGACCCAGTCCAACTCCATCTCGTCCTACGTCACCCTAAGGAGAGGTCCTGGGAGCTCCGCAGCTAAGGTGAGTCAGGACAAGGAGGATGGAGGTGTAAGATAATACCTGTTAGGAAACTCAGTGCTAGAAATGAGCCTGGTTTGAGTCACTTTCACTTTAAGATGTAACTTAACCCTTCAGTTTTACTTGAATTGCCTGGTACGGTAATTAAATTTTACCTCTAAAAATAAACACATTCAAGTGTGCAGTATCACTTTAATAGCAAGTTCAGGAATAACCGTTTTAAGGGCAACATCTTCAAGCGTTAAAGACAATATCTGGCCTAATGATACAATTAGGTTCTGCTCTACATCATGTCCTTATTAAGGATTTGCTTTACATCATGTCCTAATTTATGGCGTTTTACCCCTGAAAGTAGGATCATGGTTCATGTCTCGGTTACATTATTTACATTTGATTTCGATTGTTTTTGTTGCATATTTAGGGAGTGGACTAAATAATTTATTTCATACATTCATGAGATACCATCACCTACATTGCCTGAATGTACCTATACTTGAAATTGATTGGATTGTTGATGTAGATCACTTATTGTAATTGAATATTTCACTTTTTTTAATGAAGTACATAGAAAAATACTAGCTTTCCATTTGAATGGAGAAAATTAATTAACTGCTTCACTTTGTTCTTTTTGTTGTCACAGAAATATCATTATGGTATCAATTATAGTTAAATAAGCATCCTTGTCGTTTGATAGTTCAGTGTCACTTGTATAATTGGTGAAGAGTAAAAAATACTGCGAGCAGCTACGGCTTAATTTTCTTTAATGTTTAATGTTAAAGTCCGAACTGTCCAAAAGAATGATTTCACTCTGCAAATGACCTGGACCACGGCTCAGTTTGATCTGGAGCGACGACACCTCTTTTGGTCAGACAAAATTTTGGTCCAATGGTCCGAGGCTCCTTTCACATCTCTTATTTTTGTTAAACTAAATCCTGTTGTTTTTAATGTATCCAGGAAAAAAAGGACTGCTTTCATCCTCTCTACTAACCACCCATCCCCTCCTTGTTTCCATCCTGTCCTTCTGTCTGTCCTTCTTCCCTGATTCACCAGGAGAGACCTAAGAGTGCCTTCGAGCGCCTGTCTTCACCCACAGAAGCCTCGCAGCTCGGGAGCAGCCAGCCTCGAGGACGAATGACCGCGGAGGAGCAGCTGGAGCGGATGAAGCGCCACCAGAAGGCACTGGTTCGCGAGCGCAAGAGGAACCTCAGCCAGGGGGACCGCTCCTGCACGGGCCTCTCCACCTCCACCGTCACCACCCAGCACTCCTCCTCCAGGATGCCCTCCACCTCCTCTGACGCTCCGGCCACCGTACGTTACCCCCCTCCCCGGCGCAGCAGCAGCAGACACAGGGAGCACCACCTTCAACCCCCCTGCTGCTAAGCCATCCTGCAACATAATAACCTTGTGGGAATGCTAACACACTAGCACTGTCTGCCATGTAACCAGTGGTTGTTGACATTGGCCGCAAGCACTAACACCCTGATGGGCAGGACGTGGGTGCAGCTGGTTAGCTAGCTTGGTTAACGCTTTAAGAACAATGGGAGACAAAACGAGGGGACTGAGATGCAATGCTTGGCTGGTGTACTTGGACTGGGACAGAGTAGCTCCCTGTTTATTTTTTTAAAGGTTCGGGGGTTAAAGTGTTAACACTGCTCCCTAGTGGGACCTCACTGACACAATTCTGAATGTAAATCTATTGAGTAAAGGAAGGAAAGGAAGGTATCATACTTCCTTCCTTCCTCTGTTTTAGCACCAGAAAGTAGAGAAAAGAGCCCATTTATGTACATCTACATACCGTGTACTTGTACACTTTTATTTATTTACTGAGGGATATTTTCAGTATACAGTTGTACAGTTCTATTTTGTAGAGATTTGGTATATAGTACATATAGAGGAGTGGCGGAAATGTTGGGATATTGGAAAACAAGTTTTCAGGTTGATGAAATTAAGAAAGAGGCAATGCTAGTGGCACAAATCATGATCATACCTCCCTGCTTTCTTTTCTTCAGGATATATCCAAGTGCCTTTTTTTGCTGATGATCCTTTTGCCTTCGTCCCAAATTTACCTCCTTTAATCAGCATTAGAATCAATCATGGTTTGCTTAACGCACACACGTCTCCACTGCCGAATCATAGGAACGATGAAGAGCTAGCATCGAGGAAGATGTAGACGACTTAAGGACGACTTGACATTTGACCTAAAGCTAGCTTTCCGCTACATGTGCCCCTTGGTTTCAGTGAAGGATGCTAGCAATGCTAACATGCCTGAGGTGGAAAAGCAATACAGAAACATTCAAATTGTCAAAGACTTCTGCCAAGATAATATTATATAACTACATATATTGGTATTATTATCACAGGTTCACAGACTGCTATGAGATCTGCCTGTAATCAGGAATACACAGTCTGTGACCTTCTGCCACCATATCTTCACCTCATTTTAGTGCATATAACCATGATCGCCAGAGCTTATTTTATTGTATCTACCAGCGCAAAATATGTTTACACAGTTTTATATTTGAATTAACATCTCATTAACACAGCCTTTTCTTCTACGGAAGCTTTACTTTTGTCGTTTTACAGTGGTTGACAATGACATTGCCGAGACTAGAGTTGGGAGGAGAAGCTTTGCTCTAATCTGAGTACTTTTTTAAGTGGCCTATGCTGTGCTGTTTTATGCAACGTAAATATAGAGGAAAGGTCCGAGCAACTGGGCTGAAAAGCAATAATGCGTATGAACAAGGAGCAGACATCTTCATAGGAAATGTGTGTGGGAAGACCAGAGGGACAGTTTAGTATGTACAGTGGAACATTTTGACTGCTTTGCATTAAACAAATTTAAAGCTAGGTTAACTCATCCTCATATTTTGTTTAATAAATTACAGACGAATGGACTTTTTACTTTTGAAAGTCCATGTGCGTGTCACTGCCCAGTTTTGGTTCTTGATGGCGCTGCTGTCCTCTCCTTGTTTTTCTGACAAGTATTAAATATGGAACCCTTTTCTGCCGTATTGATTTTATCCTTCCACAGCTACGTACAGTATCAAAGATATTCCAGGAAGTCGAAAGAGTAGAATGATAGTATAGAAACGTAAAGACGTGAACAGCTTATCACCAACTAATTCTGTGTAACTGGGAAGCAACGCACAACTCTTGTCCCTTTTTCTTTTCTATCATGTAGAGATTTGCACTTGACAATAAAGAGTTTCCGGCTTCTGAACCTCCTCTTGGCTGTGTTCTTCCTAATCCGGTGGGGGGTTGATGAATCTGTGTATGCATGGTTTTTCTCTCTCTCTCTCTCTCCTTTTGTGTGGGCAATTGATTCTCTTGAGCTCAACAAGGCATGGGATGCAGTGTTTCTCAGAGCATGTGAGCACGACAACAGATCAGACTGCTGCAGGCTACTGAAGTGGGAAGGATGCATGCATGGCTTTGATGCCCCTTGGATGGATACTCACAAGTACCGCTCACCACACACACACACACACACACACACACTGGTGACCATTAAGGGACAAAGATGTGCACAGACTAATCATTGGCCTGGGTCTCCTCTGTGATAATTACACTTCACATCCATATTTCAAATGTCTGGATAAACTTCTTGCTCCAGTTATTCTTGCTAGCTGAGAAACATTAAACCCTATCTGTATCCTACCTGAGGCACAGCTCCCTGCAGCAACGTCACATATATAACCAAAAAGCCTCGGAGGTTATTCTGTATTTTTCCAACAAGTGCTATTACCGATGTTAGTCCCAGAAAGATTGTCACTGCTCCTCTTGCCTTCCACTGCTCCCTCCCTCTGTCTGAATTCATCTTTGCTTTCACTTGATTGAAGAGTAAAGATGTTGTAAGTATGTTTTTTATTAACCATCACTGATCTGTAAAAAAATGACTTGGGCTGCTAATAGTGATTACAAAATCAATTAATAAGACATTTTTTCAGTAACACTGGTGTTTTGGGATTAATTGACATAACTTGTGAACCCACATGCAGCACGCAGAGCGCACGTGTGTTTTCCTGATTCGTCTGCGTCACTCTGACTCCTGCTCTTTCTAGGTGTTTGATTGGCGGGAGGAGCGACTGGGGGCAGAGGGTCAGAGCGATGAAGGATGGAACCAAGGGAGAGAGAGAGGCAGGATTCAGTCTGATGAGTGGGTGACGCTGACGCCCACACAAATACGAGAGGTGGACGTGGAGCCATTCGACTGGGACCTGGATATCAGCCGAGAGGTAAAGATGATGATGAAAATAATGATAAGAATAACAATCCTGCACAGTTGTGATGCAACTCACTTCCTCTTTGACACAATCCATACACTCACCCAACACGGAAAGATGTTAGGGTGTTATTTTCCACTTTATTGTCTAATTTGTTTGTCAAATTATTAGCCACATATTTGTGTATTTGCTGACCAAAGTAATTCCAATGAAAGTTATCATTGAATCCGCAGCCTTTCACTGGTGAGAAAAAGATGCACAGTACATGAAAGAGAAAGTGCTCAAGGGGATTGAATCCTCTGTCTCTGTATGAGAGATAACACACAGGGGCTGTCTAGGTCAGGTTCTTGAGACAGACTGACATTGGGTTTGTTTGGAAGCAACCTTGTTCAAAGCCTTTTGTGTGCTTGTTTCAGAACCTTCGTTAAAAAGCAATCACATTCTTATTTTGAAAAGTTTATTGCAGCAGCAGAACATAGTGTTCTATGCTTCCACTTCATCACATCCCCAGATATGATCACATTGATATAAATGGGAGTGATGAGCAAATGTTTGTAACGCCACTGTCGGGCCCCCAGGTGGATGCTGGGTGGTGGAGGGGCTCACTCAGCAGGCAGTGATACTGGTGTAGGGCAGCAGAGGCAAGCAGAGGGAGAGATGGGAAATATATAGACCCTATCAAACTAGGAGGGTGTGTAGTGCAGCTCGAGTTGGCTGCCTGAACTTGCTCCCAAACCTCGCTCCATTTATTTTTGTGTTTTAATCAACGTATTGGAAACCCTTCAAAAATCAAAATGACAGGTTGGATATCTTTTGAGTATGAATAATTTTCTTTTCATTTTGCATACAGTACATTTCCTCGTGACTCTGTAAATGTGATTATTTCCATTTTGACAAAAGCTGATTTCTTGATTTGGATTATTTCATGCTAGTTGTTTTAAAGGTTTAAATTTACGATCAACAGGTTAAGCTCCTATGACTAAACGTAAAAATCCTATCCCTTAATCTAAAAGGGAATTTTTTAATAGTTTCATTGGATTAACACTGTATGTTACCAAGCAAGTTTCATAATTCATTGTTTATCGGAAGAATACAATAAGTCATTAGTTTAGCTGTAGTATCCAAAACACTACGGCTGGTCTGAAACCATGGGACACCAGCATAAGACTGTCTTTCCAATCCGCAGCTGTCCAAACCACAGAAGGTTCCCATCCCGGAGCGCTACATCGAGTCTGACCCTGAGGAGCCTGTGAGTCCAGAGGAGCTGGAGGAACGCTCCCGTCGGGCCGAGCGCATCAAGAACCTCGTGGCCAGATCCAGGTAGAGGACACTCAAATAAATACACTGGAGTTAGGTGGAGTCAGGATGTGAATGTTTCACCACTAGGGCCATGTTAGCTTTCATAGGATCTTTGTTCTTGAAGCATAAATGATAACATATCATTTACAATAATGCCAGAAACATGATCGTTCAAACTACCTCCTTATTGATTTTAAAGGACACTGACACCTTGTTGATGTGTGTGCCTCCTCCTGACAGTGTTCACAACATGCAGCCGTCTGCACCACTGGACTTCAGTGAGCTGGACTCGGCTGTAAAGCAGCAGGAGAGGATCATGAACGTGTCCCAGACGCTGGCTTCAGAGGCATCGCGCAAGAGCAAACTGGTGGCAGGTATGTGTGCACACTCCTTCACTACCAACATGCATCCTCTTAGCGCTAACCTCAGCATCAACCTTCAAGTGGACCGCATGTGCCGTCCATTTTACATCCCAGTTTACACAATGCAACCTTGTTTACCTCAAAACCAAGTCGGCCCTCAAACAGCCTCATGGAGAAGAAAAGACAACGTGATGTCCTCAGCTGTGCGAGTGTATACCTCCAATTCATTCTCACAAAGATTTGAATATGAATATATGCACACACACCCCACACACACACCACACACACACCCACACACACACACACACACACACACACACACACCCACACACACACACACACACACACACACACACACACACACACCCACACACACACACCCACCCACACACACACACACACACACACACACACACACACACACACACAGACACAGACACAGTGAATCTAGAAACATTATTAGTCTGTCTTAGACTGGCATCATGTGATGTGTCGTTGTCCCTGGTGTGCAGGGACTGAGTGGCTGGAGAGTCGATGAGCATGACTGGTCCAGGTATATCTGCCATTTCCCCTTCTTGTGCTGTGGATTAATCATTAAGTTTGTTGTCTGCCCAGAAATGTGCACAGCTTACATTACATCCGCCTCCAACTCCGCTCATTACACCTTTCTATTAAAACGTCCCAATGATGTACATATGACATCGTTTTCTTAAATCAATGAGAAAACGAATCTGTCACCAGCCAAACTTTCTGCGTAAAAATTATTTCACCGTTTGTTTGCTGTTTGGCATTTTTTCCTTGTTCATATCAAGTCAGTGTAAAAAGAAAATCTGTGTGGAGTGCTGCTTTCTCTGTCTTTAGAAAGGGCTTCTTCAGGGAAATGTGGGGACCTGTCTTTGTGTGAGTGGTGTTTTGGTGTGAGTTGTGTGTTTTCGTATGATTCTTTCTTTTCTCCCTTTTAGGTATAAGAATATTCACACTATTATGCAAATTGCTTTGTGCAGCTCCTGTGTTTCCTGTGAATATAACATTTTACTGGTGTAAAGCAGTCTAGACCAACTAGGCCAAACAATTCTGTTTGTTTCTGTCATACCTCTGCCAAGACCCAACTGTCCCCTCATGAAACAACATTTAAATTCACTAGATCTGGATCTTTGTTTAGTTCTGCACCAAATTCCCATAAATTCCATCTCCCTATACAGGATTTATATTTCCAATCAGAGACATGATTTATCTTTTGAGAAATAAATACAAATGATGAAAAATAAACTTTATTCTTTAATTGGTTTGTCTTGGTTCAAGCCCTCCTCCTCCACACAATTGCATGGAAATGGTTAGTTTTTGTGTAATCCTGTGAAAAAAAAACTTACATGAAAACATAACCTCCATGGTGGAGGAGGATGACAGAGGTATCACATTATGTTAAATTACCCAAACCTATAAACTGTTCAAAGAGACTGGGAGCTGTTTGCTCTCATGAAGGCTGCTGGAAACCTGTTAAAATCATACATTCTTATGCAAATGAAAATGTGTGGTTCATTTGTATGAACGCGTCTGTAAATTAAAGGTGTGTTTGCATGATTTAATTCCTCTTGTGTTTCCTTCTTCTCAGCCAAAGCTGCTGCACGGCACTGACCCGCAGGAGCGACCGCCAAACACAAGGAGGAAGGATCCAATCGTTTTTTTAACACAATCACTTGGAACAAAGGGCTACATGCATGCTTCTAACAGTGTGATGAGTTGTAGTTTTGAATAGGCTCGAGTTTCATTGCTTCAGCACTTACATTGCACTGTCAATTCATAATTTATAAAAAAGTAAATTGCTATTTTTTCTAATCTAATCTACAATGACCTGTTCTGCCGCTTTCTCTTTTACGAGTGACTAAAAAGAGTGAAATAAAAGCCCACATGCTCTGATAACTGTAGTAATGTTTTCACATGAACTATTTATAACGTGGCTTATTTTTGATCGTGTTATTTCTACTGTATAGTTTCTCAACACTGTCCCCCAACGATCACGGTCCTGTCGACTTCAAGCGTCAATAGTCAGCACACAAAATAAATATTACTTTAAACAAGTTCATTGTTTGTGCTGTGTTTCCTTGAAATGTTACAAATATAATCTAATATATTATAATATACAATCATTTGTTGGGTGCAGGAAATAGAGAGGGTCGTCCACTAGCCAGAAGATCGGTGGTTTGATTCCTGGCTCATCCAGTCGGAACCCCAGAGTGCCCTTAATGGGGTGGGATAGAAATAGAAGTACTGAATGATGTGTGTGTGTGTGTGAATGGGAGAATGTGACAAGAGAAGGCTCTGTAAAGTGCTTTGAGTGGTCGGTTAGTGCTGTATAAATACAGGCCATTTAAAGTCTGGATGTGTCATAGTGTTAATTATACTAGAATACAGGATAATATTCAATTTAAAGGCATATAGATGATGTATACTTGATGTTGTTGCCCAGGTAGATTTGCAGTTATGTCTTAATATAATGTTCTATATCATCTGCCCTGTCTTGTACAGAGAGAGCTCGACTGGGGGGGGGGATACACAGCAGCAGGAGGAGGAGGAGGAGGAGCTGAGGTGAAAGTAAAGGAAAATAAGACTGAGCTCAAATGAAAAGATATAAACTAAATTGTCATCCAGAGAGAGTTCTGCCAGGAAAATGATCTTGCAAGAATTAACTTTAAATAGAAATACTAGAAATACCTTTCCCCCATAAAATGTGCATAGTTGAATGAATAATCAGGAATCTGCACATCCCAGAGGAGCTTCCTTGTCTTGATATCAGTGGCCTCTCCCTCCTCCTTTGGCCATATAAAAACATTGCCTCACTCTGTAGGTATTTGACCTCTTCATGGTCTCCTGTGGTATCTCAAGGTATTTGTCTCTGTCCTGGACATCTGTTATCCTTCTGGTAGTTCAGTCCCCTAAGTTCTGATCATCTCGTCTCTCTTTGATACCATCTGACCTCACTGATCTAGTGCTGATGACACTCTGGGGCTGTGGATCAGTTGATGCCTCTCCTGACGCACAGCTCGATGTCACCCGTGTAAAGGAAGTGGCCGATGGTTGCTTCCCTCTTTGTGGAGTATAGAGACAGTGCATCTATTTGGTAAATGCTTCACTTGATGGCAACTTGTTCAATTCACTTTGAGGTGGCCTCTCAGGTCATTTTCCAATGTCCTGTTGATTTCTTGTATGAAGGCTCCTAGTGTCCTGTAGATGTTTTATATTCCATGTTATATATAATGCTTTACATAATGAAAAGATCCCTATTCAACACAAACAGTCGAAGCTGCTGTGTTTTTGTTTCAGCTGAGACTTATTTGCAGTCAAAAATATCCAGCCAAAGTCGTCAAAAGTGGAAAACAAGTAAGTCCTGCGTTAGAATCATTTGCTCAGTGTTTGATTCTGAGGCGTAATAATCTCAAGGAATGAGACAATAAGCTCCACACAGAGCATCTTGTTTTTGTGGCTGAGTGTCACCGGGAAATCTGCACTGTCTCAACAGTAATTGGAGAATAATGAAACTGGCATGTTACACTGGTGAGAAACCAAATCAAACTGTAAATGTGGTTTTGGATTTGAAAAAGAAAAAACCAGCTGTGATGATGACGGGCCGTTGATCTCAACCCTGTTCTCATTATGTTAGTTTACCTTAGTTTTACATTATATGTAGTAAATATGAGTTGATATTTTACTACACAGACATCACTGAGCTCAGATCTGGATCCACTTTCGAATTTATGTTTTCTTTGCCTCTTTATATTCAATAGTGTGGTCTTTCAATTTGGGAGCAGGACTCAAAACCACTGCGCTTGCACTCAAACAAGCACAGTGGGACCATTTCACTCTGTTGGTCGCACAAAAAACTCCAAAGAAAAGAGCACAAGCGGGGGCTACTTGAGGGTTAGCGCAGGGTTTTGAGTGAAAGTATTGACATAACTCACAACATGAATACATGAACTGACCACGTGAATAAGATCGACAATATCATTAGAAGCATGTTTTAAAACCAATTTTTTTAAATGTAGCTTTTTTATGATTGAAATAAGATAATTCAGTTTTAGGAGGAACTTTTATGACATTGCCTTATTTGTGCACTCTTGCTTTGATGTCCTACTATAACACATAATTGCATTCAGTTATTTTGATAGAATTGTCTCTCACACACACACAAACACACTTTACTGCCACATGTTTCTGCTCAGGTTTTATATCTTATAAACAGAGTACAACTTGTTTACCTACAAACTGCTTTGCGAATCTGAAACCCAGAAAATGTGGAGCACAGATGAAATTAGGCCTGAAGGTTATTTATTACAACCCACTTACTCAAAATACACTTATCTAAACGCACATACAGCGAAATTGACTCGTCCTCAAGGTGTTTTCAGTAAATGTAATAATATTAAGGTGATAAAATACATTTGTAAATCTGACAGATCATAATTTTTCAAGAAACTCACGAAATATGTTTGAAGTACACAACCGTGAAATCATTAAGACATGTCAGTTATTGTCCGTTTGGCTGCACTGGTTAATACAAACATAATATTTACATATATCTGCATTACCAGGTTCCATGTAAAATAAATTCGATCATCTCTCAGTCAATAGTTTCCACATTCATGTCAAAACAAAATTAACAACCTCACTACAGAGGAAATCCACAGAGGCCTTCTGATGATTTTAAATTTTACATCATTTCATTCATTAGGATTTCCTTTCCCCCAGCAGAACCTTCATGTTACTGATCGAACTGAGAGCGTCCACAGAAAGTACAGCTGAGCGACACTTCCCTTTATTGATGTTTAAACAAAATAAGAACTGGACCACTCGGCATCTAATCATGATCTAACACAAATTAACCTGCAGACTGAATTATATGCCAACATGCACACCAAGATGAGATGAGTGCTTGTGTAGAGAACTCACTCCCACATAGTCAAAGAACTACAATGATGGGTGATGGACAACAGCTTAACAAATAATGTCAAAATGTACAAATCGGAGATTACAAAAAGTAATTCCCGTTGGCCCTATGCCGACTTCACAAAGGTCATTTTGAAGCCGTGTTTCGGTTCCTCGCTGCTGCTGTCAGAGTCGCTCTCATCCAGGTCTGAGGTCTGTTCCTTACTGACGGGACTGCAGTCTGTGTCCTGGGCGTCTGTGGGCTCTTTTTCACTAGTGGACTTCACTGGCTCAGGTTCTTCTGTCTGATTGTCCACTGGTGGAGCAGGGAGCGAATCTGGCTCGGGCTCAGGCTGTGGATTAGAACAAATGAGATTTTGAAGATGAAGATAGATTTTTATGATCATTCAAATTTTCACTGATGAGTTATTAAGTCAAGTGCAGAACTGACGTTTAACTTTGTGATTCTTTGATTCACTCTAGAGTTTATGAGAAACATGTTTAAACGTGTCCACAGACAGGAGATCAGGGTCAAATTGACCAGAACGATCAACAGGAGCGTTAACATCAGAGCTTGTTGATACTGCGCTCTTTAATAATTTAGCCTCTGGGTTTATTTAACCGGGCGTAGACATTTACCTTTCTATTTATGACAGTTTATGTGTGCTCTTTGGCAGTCACACCCTATTCTGCACACAGAATTTGACTTGATTTAAACTGGGCTGCTAATTCTCATGCCACAGGTTCATTGTCTCTTTTAAGTGATAATGTCATTGTGTGAGGCGGATACTGACAGCTCGAGACAGAGCAGCACAACTTCTCTTCCTTTACTCTGTCATCAAGGTTTAGATAAAACATTCTCTCACTTACTGTCCCTGGTTCTGACGTCTCTTTATTGTTAGACTAACCTGTCAAATAATTGCAAACCATAGCAGCCATCTGTCTACTATTCAACTGTGATCCATTATCATATGTTTGCTTTATGTAGTTCACTATTTTAAATACAGAATGTGGCATAGGTCAACACAATATACTTACATAGGAACTATTCAAATATTAAATCGTATTTGACAGAAGGGCTTTCACAGGACCATGAACCTCATGAATAATGTGCCTCACAAATGAATAAGCATGCTGAAAGAATACAAAGAAGATGTGTGGATGGACAGTGTTTCACTGGGACACTACATTAAAGAGAGAAAGGGAAAAAAGACAATGCATTAAAGGTCTGTGTGGAATGTTAGATAACATACAATATATGGTCAAAAGTATTGGGACACACCTCTTAATGATTGAATTAAAGCGTTTCATTCAGTCCCATTGCCACAGGTGTATAAATCAAGCACCTAGCCATGCGGTCTGGCTTTACAACCATTTGTTAAAGAATGGGTCGTTCGAAAGGGCTCACTGAATTCAACGCTCTGCTGAGTCAATAACTGCAGAGTCTCCAAACCTCCTCTGGCATTAACATAAAAACTGTGCACCATTAGCTTCATGACATGGATTTCAATGGAAGAGCAGATGCATGACAGGCTTACATCAGCAAGCACAATGCCAAACACTGATGGAGTAGTGTGAAGCATGCCTTTACAGAGAGATTGGACTCTGGAGAAGTGGGAACTTGTTCTGTGGAGTCACACTTCTCTATCTGGCAGTCTGATGGACGAGTCAGAGTTTGGCCAATGCCAGGAGAACCTTACCTTCCGGACTGCATTGTGCCAAGTGTAAAGTTTGGTGGAGGAGGGGTAATACCATGGGATGGTTTTTCAGGGGTTGGTCTAGACCCCTAAATCCCAGTGAAGGGAAATCTTAATGCTTCAGCTTACCAAGACATTTTGGACAATTCTATGCTTCCAACTTTGTTGTCCCATCATGACTCTGCCCCAGTGCACAAAGCAAGGTGCATTAAGAGAGTTTAGTGTGAAAGAACTTGACTGGCCCGCACAGAGCCCTGACTTCTACCCCATCAAACACCTTGGGCTGCCAAAGAGGGGACCAACTCCATATTAATGTCAATCAATTTAGAATGCGATGTCAAATAAGCTCCTCCCAATACTTTTTTTTTCAATATGGTGTAACTGGTTTATATTAATATCCCAGATCTCTATAGATATCTTTAATCTACTCCTGGTTTTCTATTTGCCCTCTAGTGTTGATGAATCCTCACCTCACTGAAACCCAGGCCGCAGTGTCTCCTGTTCCGTCCGGAAAGTTTCCCATCCATGCCCTGCTGGTACTGCATCTCCAGCTGCTCGTTCATCTGCCTATCTTGCTGCCCTGCAGAGGAGACACCAGTCACAGCAGGCACACCCAGCCATTACAGGCCTATCCATGCATGGATAGATCTGTACGGCGGATGTGTAGTGGGAGAGCCGGGTTAATCGCACTGGGTTTAAGGATGAGGCAGCAAGGGTAAGTGGCATGGGACAGTAGTTTGAGTTTGGACACATTTTTACTTGAACACAACGCCTTTTACAAATGAAGCTTACCACTTCGGACCTGGGAAGTAGACTTGTGGTCACCAATGATGAGGCGTCCTTTGTGTTCTTTCTGTAGAAGACAAAACATTACATTTTCATCTGTCACAACTTCTCCAAAGGTTAGAGCCACTATAACAAACTAAAGAAACATTTTGTTCCTTTAAATCGATGATTTGAACTGAATTCAGAGTGATCATAATGCAAAACAGACCTTGCCAGCGCCCATCAACCGTAGGAACTTCTGTTTCCTCTCATTGCTTCCCAGATCGGCTGCTTCCCACTGGGTAGATCCATCCTGCCAAGGAAAGACAAGAGGAGTCAACAATTCCACCAAAAACAGGGTGCTCATGAATTTACAGTTATATTATATATTACTTTCATATATATACACTATTCTGACAGTGCAGGGCAGGATGTTTTCTAACCGAACAGGGCTACTCATCCAGTTCCCTTCTGACATCTCACTGTGTGGATGAACAAGTGACACCATGACCGCTGTAGCCAGGGGCGGTTACTATCATCTAGGGCTGGGCGATTTTTCGATCTCGATTCGGGATCGCGATAAAATGTTGATCGATCTCGATAATCTCGTTGTGACATGTATTCGATCTCACGTGGCAAAAGTAAGCGCAACAACAGTGTCGGAGTCTGCCGGCTGCCGTCTGCAGGTAGGACACGACACGCCCACTTCCCATCGTGAGAGTAGGTGCAGTTGCGAGAGAGAGAAAAAGAGAGAACGAAGTTGGAAAAAGGACGGGAATCCGTCCTGACGGGCTCCCGTTAGCATCGCTGACGGGATTGATTCTGTTCTGTTAGCAAAACAACAGTCCATCCAGTCGTGTTTTGCAGCCATTAACCAATATGAAAAACAATCGAAGAGGGGCAAAAATATAACGAGCGCTATTACTTATTGCTTAGCTAAAGATATGATGCCCCTGAGCACAGTGGAGAGGGACGGCTTCAGGAAACTGATCAAAGTGTTAGACCCCAGGTACGAGCTCCCTGGCAGAAAGTACTTTTCTCAAACTGCGCTGCCACAGCTTAATGATGAATGCCGTCGTAAGCTGATATACCTCAAAAAAATCTCTGGGAGGTAAACCAGTATAATATTATAGTGGTTTAGTTTTTTACATTTTATTTTGTCTTACAGTTTAGCACTTGAATGTGTCAGAGGGTGTGACCCACATGTTTACTTGTTTTTTGTAAGTTGTTTACAAAATCAAAATTTTTTAACTATAGTGAAAAGTGACCAATCACTTAGTTTGCACTAAGCATATAAGACTCTGTATGAGCTGAGAGCGCTGCTCTGAATTTTCTTTTGCTAGTTATGGGCCCTGCTGCTCTCTTGATCAATGGAAGCATGAAGACCTTCACAAAAACATTTTGTGCTCATTATTGGAAGGCATATTCTTGAATCGAGAATCGAAGAATCGAGATCGATCAATATGGAAAAACATATCGTGATAACATTTTTTTCCATATCGCCCAGCCCTACTATCATCTATAGGAGGTATGTTTGATATTAATTATCTTTAATTAAAGTGGAACTGTCAAATATCTGAAGGGTTAAGCCCATTTTAAAAAGTCATGGAGGTTATGAAGGAAAGATATCCGGAAATAATGAGAGCGTGAACCATCAAATTCAGACATTAGTAAAGAAGTTAGTAGAGAAGAAGACTAACACTGAAATTAGCTTTAGCTAGCTGTTCCTGCTAACCTGTGTCGTTGGTACAGACACATGGAACCAGGGCAGTGACCTGTAACTTATTTTAAATATATTTAGGAATAAGCACAAATATTTTGCACACATTATATTTTGTACTGCTTAACCCGTGTTAATACTTTTATTTACAACTGTGTGCATAGTTTAAGAGGTAGTAAATGGCAGATAATATGTAAGATCCAGTCATTATTCATTGCTATAAAACACTCTATTACAATGTGTGATATGTTCAGGTCATTAAAGTGTTTAACCAACTTCAATAATTAGTCAACTTTGTCTAGGACCAAAAAAGGAACGTTGTCAGGTTTCAAGGTAAAGCTCCGACGTTAGCAAACATGCTAATACGATGCTAACTTCGTCTAAGAAACTCGTAGCTTTATTCTGCGGATCATTCACAGTTTTCAGCGTTTCACTCACCTCACTCGGAGAAGCGGGTCGTTTAGTTCCGTGTCTGCCCTCCGGAGAACTCATGATGAACGAAAAGCTTCAGTAAAATGTCAATAAAACACCATATCACCGACAAGCACAAGCTAGCTGGGTTTGTCAACACCGCTCAGTGTCGTCTTCTTCTTCGCTGGTGCTGCAGCCTCGCCTCTATGCTGCCGCCCACTGGAGGTCTGTGATACAACAG
This sequence comes from Pseudopleuronectes americanus, assembly GCA_038501795.1. Lineage (NCBI taxonomy): Eukaryota > Metazoa > Chordata > Actinopteri > Pleuronectiformes > Pleuronectidae > Pseudopleuronectes > Pseudopleuronectes americanus. The sequence continues at coordinate 17,991,327 of CM076720.1, read as the reverse complement.
TACACTCGGTTGTCAGTTTATTAGGTACACTTTGCATCAACGAATGCAGTCCAATGAAACTTCTGTAAAAATAAGTAATAATAATAAAAGTGATGTAACCTCTTGCATTCCATCATTTTTATATACAATGTATGTTTAAAATTCGAAAAGCACAATACATGATCATGTTTACTGTCCAAATTGTGTTGATTTTATTATTTTAAATTGATAAATCTTACTTACACGTGTAAGTCTGAGCTTCAGTGTGCAGAGTCTGACACTGTGAGGGTGTTTTCAAATCAGCTGACTTTAATCGATCATAGTTCAGTGTAAATGGCTTATTGCCTCCCTGAGAACTGAGAATGGACTTTGCAAAGTGGGAGCCATGTTGTGTACAATATTCTGGGAACTTTTTTGAAGTATGAGCTGATGTCATTTTACAAGAATGACTTTTCTGACTCTTATTAATCTTTAATAAAACAGTACAGTAGCCTAATCCAATAGGCCTACTTTATTTGACTCATAATAAATATCCTTTACAACACATGTCTTTTATAGAAGGGTAATTGATTAATTAATTATCTGTGATTTGAATGATCATCTAGAGAAATTTACATTTTTTAAATTATTTTTATTAATATTACTATTATTAGTATTAGTATTAGTAGTAGTAGTAGTAGTAGTAGTAGTAGTACAAGTTGTTTAGTAGTCGCACTAGTAATATTGTGTATAGGCTTCACCATTGTGTTTAAAGGACGCAAGGTCTTACAAACAAATTATTATTTACTTTATGTATGTATTTAAATATGTTTGGCAAATTAATAATACATAGCCAGCAGTGGAGGAAGATTCAGTATAGGCTCACGTGGACCAAATCAAATGAGAGCTAAAATATTGGTATTTAATTTTTCTTTATTCCCCTTCCTCACACGTGTGAAATGACCTTCCACATCATGGTGACCTGCAGTCAAACCACCAAAAGGGGGCGTGAAAGGAGATGTAATAACGAGTGAGCCCAGAGGAGCTCACACCTCTGACAGGACAATCCAATGAAACGTTCCCACAGCCCAGTCATGCACACGCGTTTATGTTTGACGTGAAAGTCTTCTTCAATGGACTTAACGAGCTGTGTCCAACCAAACCGAGGCCACACGTTATATTTCCTTGTGCTAATTTCGATCAAATAATATTTATTCTGTATCAGAACGAGGATTGGTCAGACTTTAATCGTCCATGATGGAAAAGAGAAGGCGGCTGTTTTTTTTTATTTACGGACTTTATCTTGAATTTTATTAGACTTTAAAAATGTTAAATCAATGTTGAGAAATTAATTACATATGCAAGAAATAAGCACAAGCGACACTCTAACACATTAATCCGCTCATTTCTGTTCACAAGTATTTTTTCTTATTCAATCCATCTAAGAATCTATCTTAATTAGAATACGCGTTTTCAGTTGGAGTGATTTCTGACAAACAAGAAAATATTGGAAAGAAAATGTGCGTCCATAATAAAAACTAATAAAAGTATTTATTTAGTTTCATTTAGACTAAACTGCTGCAGGTGACCAGTGCGGGCATGCATACACAAACATGCACACGCACACACACGTACACGCACACGCGCGCGCATACGGAGAAAATAGGTGACGAGTGATGAACATTGGTGAATAGAAAGTGTTTTATAATTTAATGGATAAAGAATCGCACAAAACAAGTGACCGACAAATAAAGAGAGAGTGTGATTATACTTGTACTTATATATTTGCGAGGACCATTTGGAGCATAAACCTACGGACGGATGACATTTTTAGAAAGTGAGGACATTTTTCAACGGGCTGTTTGAGGTTTAAGACTGGACTTAAAGTTTGGGTTAGAATTCGGTTTAGGTTTGGGTTAGGGGCTAGCAAATGCAATTATGCCAAATGCGATTATGCCAATGAGTGTCCTTAATAAGATAGAAGTACAATAATGTGTGTGTGTGTGTCTGTGTTTGTGTGTGTGTTTGTGTGTGTGACACAGAGAGAGAGAGAGAGAGGCAGAGAGAGAGAGAGAGAGAGGAGGGGTTATCCTGCCTCTGCCTCTTTACCCGACACTGCCCCACACTCTCACTTAACCTCCACACACTGCTGGACGGGAAGTAACTTCAGTGACTTCAGAAACCCCACGCGCGCACACACACATCCTCCAGATGACAGCTCCCGGGGCTCAGCGTCTCTTCTGACACAGACCTCGGTGTGTTCTTGTTGCACCTTGTGATCCTCGGCGGAGCGCAGACAGAGGAGTTACCAAAGTCCCTGACACGCTCCAGCAGCGATGGTGACTTTACGCACGGGATTTGAAGGCTGTTTGAACTGACTCCTCTTCTTCGGTCTCTGCGCTGAAACTCTCGTCGCCGTCGCATCGAGCCAGGTTTTGCAAGCCAGACGCAGCGAGGATCGATTCCGTGTAGTCAAGGTAAGAGGAGAAACTCCTGTTGCATGAGAGGTGCGGAGTGCCGCCGCTCTGCGCCCGGGACCGTCCGCCCGGCGCGTCCTCCGGGCAGCTCGCTGGGAGAGCCGCTGCGCGCTCCGGTTATCTCAGCTCCTGCACAACAAACAGCGATGACAGCAGCAGATTCAAGCAGCTTTTGACTGTGATTAGACTCAGGTCACTCCACATGGCCCAGAACAACACGCTCCAACTCTGTGTTTTAAGAAAAGTTCTATAAAAGTCCATTAAAATAGTCTGTATAGTTATTAATTCATATCATAGCTAAAACTTGAATTAGTGGCACAAATCTCCCAAACTTAAGTTTGTAATAAAAGGATGACAGTTAGTTTGCAATAACCTTATTATGATATCCGTACTAATTGTATGACAAAAGTAAAGTAAAGTTATTTTCTCTCATAATAACCAATGTTACATGTGAAAGGCAAACAGAAACCATGTGGTTGACTGATTTGCATTAAACTGAAATCCTATTTTTGTAAAAGAAACTTTTGAAATGTTCACTACTTTGAACTGAGTGTCATCTTAGAGCTTGTGCTAGAAACATCATAAATAATCACTTTCAAACATTTAATCTCTGTTATGGCAAAGCACAGAAATATGAACATAAATCTGATTTGTCTTCATTTATTCATTTTCACCTCCTTCACCCAGTTCAAGTTTTTAAACCATGACCCTTAAATTAAATGTTCCCAGGATGAACGTCAGCCATTTAAAGATGCGGTTAAGGGCTTTATTATGACAAGGAGAGCAGAAGGTAATCCTGCCTGTAACGGGGTTCATCCTCCCACTGTGAGTCCCTGTCACGCGTTAATAACACAAGTGGTTCAGCGGGTTGTGTGGCCCCACGAAACGATTCAATCATCTCACAACACACGAGGAAAGAGTCTCCGAAGTCAATAAGCTGTGTCTAAAATCATTTAAAACGTTTTTAAAGCAGTTACATTTACGAGCGCGAGTGTGGTGAGTGTGTGTGTGTGAGTGTGTGTGTGTGGTGATGGTGTTCGGTAGTTTTCTCTTCGGCCACACAGCGGTAGCCTTCTGCCCAGAATCACGGACCTCTGTGGTCCCCGTGCGCGTCCTCAGCTCGTGCATAGACTCACATTTCCTCTGTGGCCCCAGCCTCACATGTATACTAGATACATCGAGAAAATAGAAATCGAGGGTCACGCGGGAGGGCGCGTTTTAAGGGCCCGAGTTAACTTACCCACCCCTGGAGTTCACGAGGGACTGACCCTGCAAGAATGCGTGAGTCATGCGTTAAAATAGACCCGGAGTCCTGACGCGCGGACCAGCGGGGGAGACAATACCTGGGGGGGGTTTGCACCGTGCGGTTTCACTTTCTGCTCGATCCCCGCGGTCAGCGCCACTCGTCCGCTGCGCGCAGCCCAAGAGACGCAGTGACACACGGAGCTGCCAAAGTGAATTTTCCGGGTGCGCAGTGAACTTGAGCCGTGCGTGCATGGGCCACAGTTTCTTTAGCCCGGGCCCGAGGAGCCTGCTGCAGCCCGCACAATCAGTTTGCTTCCCCCCGTGTTCACGGTGAGGATGTGACCGGGGGTACAGGAGGACAAGGCGCACGACAACGGCCTGTCTGACACTGATAGAGTCACTTCAGGGTGTTCCCCGCATTCAGAGCCACACTACACCTCCGAGATAAGCCGCTGCTCGCCTGCAGATAAGGAGCTTTGAAACAGAGCGAGGAGAGATGACCCTCACATGGGAGAGAATGAGTTTGAAAGTGGACAACGCAAAGTCCGGATAATTGTCTCAGTGATTTCGGAGACATTGGCCTGTATCTTAACCCCTCGCTGTGTTTCTCAGAGAGGATGCATCGATCTAATTGTTTTAACGCATCCACACTTTTTTTGGTTTGCGCATGAAATCGCTCTCCTCTGTTCACAGTTGTAATTGCCGCAGCTTGACAGGTCCTCCTGTTGCCAGTTGGGACCTGCAGTGCTGCGGCCTTTACGCAGTAAATCACAATTTCCAACAAGTTGTTTAATTGTCTGGACTGTGGCAGAACAATTTATAGACCACCCCCCACCACTCTCTTCTCTTCTCCTGCAAGTGAGAGTGTCTGTCTGAAAAACAATCCGAGCAGGAGGCAGGGGGCGGGGGTCGCTGAAGTTGATCTCCTATGGCATTTTGTTTTGAGCAGGTGCTGCGGGTTGAAGTTCCCTCATAAGGTAAAGGGGCATTAGCGCGTCCAAATGGCAGACTTAAATATAGGCTGCCAATTCAGCACATTGTCCCGGGACTGCATGTGTCCGCGCTCTCCGCGCTGGGAGACCTGCAGCTCTTTTCCTTTCTTCTCCTCCTTCTTCTTCTTCTCTTTTTCTTTGCCTTTCTCTTGTGAGGATCTGCCGCTGACAGCAGGCAGCCGGTCAGCGTGTGGTCCCACAGAGAAACACGGAGCCGTGCGTAAAATGCGCGTCATGGAACACATTTGAATATTTGAAATGTAAGAATTAAACAAAGGGGATAAAATGACATAAAAGATGGACATTTTTGTTGTTTAATTAAATAACGGATTGAATTCTATATTATAAAAAACTAATTAGAGTCATAGTTAGAGGGATGTTTTTAGAATAACGATTTTATAGAATTTTTCCCTTTTTTTCAGATTTCTTAAAATAAATATATATCATTTGCTGATTAGGTTTTTATCTCACACGTGCTGCCTCTGCTCTTTTCCAGCATCAACTTTTATTGTCTGTCATTTATAATTATCACTACATTATGAACTAAATTCTGTAAATGTCAATATGAATTTATTTAATTCCCCTCCACCATCAAGCCTGGAAAATGTGCAAGCTGGTGTTGATGTAATGCAAGGCCAACCTGGAGGATCTGATTCCCATTCTTAGGAATCTAGCCATCGCTCACATGATATTCTAATGTGCCTGATAAACCCCTTGGACCCCGAGAGGCATTCTCCTCACGGCTTGGCACAGAGGGACTAGTTAGTGACCGAAAGAGGGAACAAAATTGAAAATATTAGCAGATTTGACAGCTGAGAGAAGAAGAAGAGAGTGAGATGAGGAGGGTGTGTGTAGAGAGGGGGAAGAGTGTGACTTTTCCCTTTATCACACACCCGTAACATCGTGATATGGAAAAAAGGAAATGATATCATTTCAGTTTTTCAGGATGCTTCATGATTTGTTACCCCTCTTATAAATACTGCTATTTTATCTTCACTGCTTATCGAGCTAAATTCCATCTGACCATGTTGTCGTCGATTTTAAGTGAGTCCACATGTTTATTTTGTATTCTTCATCAGAAAACAGTCGCTCCTCCATTTAAGCCTGCTGCGGATCTGGAGACTCCCAATTATTTGTGTTTGGACCCTTTGCAAAAGACACCAGTCCCCAAATTGGACATGTGTTGTACAAACACAAATTAAACATTTACCCCTAAGTATTTCTCCCTGGGTCCTAAGTGCATATTAGTCAGCCTATACTTATCTTGGGCCCAACGGCACACCCAAATTGTAGCGTTGCTGCTGAAAAAGAAAGGGTTGAGGCCCCGGCAGAATGAGCACTTGAAGCGCGCTGGCAAATGCCCACAAGTTTCTCAACCACAATGCAAGCTTAGGTGTGTGTGTACGGACAGTGTGTTTGTGTGGGCTTGTATTTATGGACTTTGGGGTTGTCATTGTAAAGTCGAATTGTCCTCTGTGGGTGCTCATGTGCGTTTGACATTATATGCAGAGTACTTTTACATGTGTTGTACGAGAGTTGAGTGTGTTTGTGTGTGTGTGTGGGGGGGGGGTCTGTGTGTGTTTGTGTTCTTGTATGTGTGCATGGCCTTACCTGTTTGTATGTATTCATGCATGTCCTTCTAGTTAGGTGATAAATGAATGTTTCTTTCTCTCTTTTTCTGTCTCTCCCTCTGTTCTGTGCGTGCGAGCGTGCGTGCACACCCTGCTGTGTGGGCGTACCGCTCTGTGGATCTCTCCTCTGTTCTCCACCACCACATAACCTTGGAAACAGCTTCCTCCTTTTTCCCGGGAGTGGAGAATAACAAGACACCGCGTTAATTCCCCTCCGTCCTCTCTTTCAATGGTCGGGGTAACCTACCGATTCTCCACCACCTGCTCCCCACCGTCCACTAACAAAGGCCAGACTGAGAGCTTACCTGACACACCGGCTCCTGATGACAACAGCTCGGTGTCAACACAAAAGTCCACACCGACTCCTCCATCCTCTTCATTCTGCATCTTTACAAACATAATGTAGGCATCATGGTGGGTCTTTGTCACATTAGGCTTCAGGGCGGCTCAAGTTTATATACAGCTGATCTTCGTTGGCCTTTTTCTCTCTCTGACTTTCCATGTGTGCGTCTGTCTTGTCATGTGTGTAACGCTGACAATAACCCTCATGCCCCTGTATAATTTACAAAGGCATCGTTTGCACAAAACCTTTGAGAACAAAACAAACCTTGTGTCCTATGGTCGAAAACAAGGGCTGGCTTGAATCCATGTTAGACTTATGCGAGTGAATATTGTCTGTAGTTATTTGTGTCTGTTTCCCTGTGTGGTTTGTGATTTATGAACAATTTGGCTCATTATTCTCTCGGCTCACTCTCACTTTTTTCCTCTCAAATGGAAAAACTCATGATCTCCCTCTCCATCGACACATGCTGCCGTCAGTCTGGTCTGCTCAGAGTCGTTTCTTCATTGCCCGTGATAAAAAACTGATGAACATCAAAACAGCTCAGGCTTTACTTTTCTCCCGTTGTTCTAGTTGCTGCACCCCTACAGTATTTGAATCTCTCGGCAAACATTTGCACATCGAGGTTACGAGGAAACGCGATAAAATAAAATAAAGCATCCCAGTGAGGTAGGCTGTGGACAGGGATGGAATGAAAGGACCTAAACAAAACAACCACAAAATCTTCCGAAGATTTGTGAAACTGGATCCTGCAAAGGGTTAAAAATTAACCACTTAAGTTATACATCCCCCACCAGATGTCATATTCAGTTTAATTAATATCTGTAGTATATGATGAACAATTTAATTTCTTGAAGTTTTTTATGAAATAAAGTAATTGTTTTTTAGTTAAACGAATGTAGAAAGTAGATTGATTTACTGCTGCTTGACCAAAAACATATTCTTACAAGATCTATTTTTGACCTTGAAAAATTATTTTTTATCTCCAGAGAAACATGGTTCCGAAAGAAAGAAAAAAAGCTCTTAATGTGTATCAGTCGCACAGGTTATTTTTTCATGGAAGTCTCATCATGATTTTTAAGCAGATCAAATCATTGTTCAAAGACATAACCCAGACGATGGAGATCTGAGCCAGACACTGCCTCCAAAAGTTGATTCTCTGCTAATCTGTGGACATAAACTAGAGGATTAAAGTGCTGTGGTCTTCCCCTCTGCCTCATCCAGTCAGGTCACAGTGTTTGGTATTTGGAGCAGGACCATAGAGTGACCAGGTTACTGACACCGGTGCTCCAGTGGCTCTTGATTTGTCCGTCAGTCCTGTGGCCTTGGACTTCAGCAGCCGCAGCAGCAGATGCTTCGGCAATTGCACAGCTCCAGATGATTTTACAGAAGAGGGGAATCACATGTTCTCCGTCAGTGTGAAACAAACTGAGGGCATGATGAGCGACATCTAGGACACCTCAGACATCTTCATTTTTAATATCAAATTAAGGGCTGGAAAAATATTCTCTCTTCTTTCAAGAAAACAAAAATGTTTTCATTTCAAATAACAAAATGTAGTTTATTTTTCTTCTGCTAATTTCACCTTTAAAGAGACAACTATGCTTGAAGTATTTGTGTCACTGTTTTTCAGGGTTGAGAGTCGTTCATTACTCCCACAGTCCAGAGTGTTTCAGCAGCCCTGAATCAAAGAGCTGTTTTGGCGGAACACTGTTTTTTTGGAGCGTTTGATATATTTTATTAAGTTTAGAAGAGGCAAGCCATGATGTGTTTTTTTTTAAAACCGAAGTGTGAAATTCAGCAGCTCCTGAGGTTATCTTCTGTTGATTTCTGGGGATTGAGAATAAGAGGATACACTCCATGGCTCTTGCACGTCCAGAATGGTGCTGCAATGAGAACATAAGACTCCACACAGAAGCTTTACCAGCTCAAGTTCATGGGGAAATATGTATTTGAGAAATATAAATATTTCAAGTAACAGCCCTAAGATGAAGCCTAACTTCAACATCAACTGACAATGTACTTAGTATAATGCACTGAGTCAATATGGGAGCACAAGTGTAGTTAGCAAACATCTCTTGGTTTGTTTAATCCTGAACCCGATGGGTGGGGTTTTCTGCATAAGACGATACGAGTGCCTGAAAGTTTTTACAATCCACTGAACGTGTTTGAAGATGGATTTACTCATCTTTTGTGCCATTTGCAGTCAACCTGACATTCTGAATTGTCACAACGTAAACCCCACCCATCTGGCACTCCCTGCAGACCAAAACGAACAAAAAAACACTATTTGCACTAACTTGTGATGAATGTTTGCTTCTGATGTTGCGCGAATGACCTTCAGAGTGTGGCCACTATTTTGCACTTATGACAAAGATCTTTAGTTCGAGTTGTTTCCATTTTCATTTTCATACAACACTTCCTCCCACCGTGATTATTTGTTTATCAGAGGATAGAAAATAAATAGAACATTTGCTGACATGTTTGTGGCTAAGAAAAGGTCTCCTGCTCTCATGAGCCTTTCGGAGGCCGTTCCGTGGCGGCTGCTGAAAGTAGTAAACGCTGCTCTGAATGACAAATCAGGACCACACGCCAATGTGTTTTTGTGCTTTGCCTTGGACAGTGTGGACACACTGTGCAAGGACACACAAGCTTTCTAAGACGAACACAAACACATTTCATAACAGATAAGAATAAACTGAGAGCACAGTCGTACCTACAGTGTCTCACTTTGTGTGTTTGTGGTTCTTCATCCGAACCACAGAAAGGAAATTGACGTTTGTTCTTTTAAGCGGTATGTGACATGTATAATTTCACATTGTTCAGTCATAAACAGTTTGATATTGGTGCATACTCATTTCACTCAAGGTTAGATAGTAACTGGAGGATATAAAGTCCTGAATAGGAAAATAGAGCGGAGGTCTATAACCTTAACAATACCTGTTGTCTGGGAGACAAGTATCTTATAGCATTCAAATGTAAATATATATAGATATGCAGTTGACATGAAATTGAGGGACGCATTATAAAACAGATTTCCTGAATTGTAGCTGCAGTGGCTCTAGTTTGACTCTAGTTTGGTTGAAACTCCAGAATAGCTGGAAGCTACATTTCCCTTAATGCAAATAAATGGTGTCTTGTCATTAGATCCTGGTTGACGCCTAAGTCCTCATGCACCCAGGTTGTAACACAAGCTTTTTATTAAAAAGCCTGATAACCCAGATGACATCACCGTGACACCATCAGGCTTATTTTCTTAGACTTGTCACAGCTCCTCCTCCCTATCATCATTAAACATCAGGCGTATTCATGCCAGGTAAGATCATAACTCTTTATTGGAAATGAAAAACAAAGCTTTCACTCATAACAAAGTGCACTGAAGATTTATCGGAGCGAAACTCAGATCGTCCTTTCAAGAAATCTTACAGAAATGTGCATGGAATTGTTTTTATGTGGCTAAACAAAGTCAAATAGATTAATGAAAATGATCAAACAAATGCAAACAAGCCTGGTGGTATCGTGATCACAGCTCATATTTACACAGTATCATTGGATTCCCTCTTCTGAAGGCGAGCTAACTTTCACTTTACCACTCGCAGTGGTTTTGGAGTAACGGGGAGTGGCAGCGCGGCTCGGGGTGCGAGGCCTCTGAAATGACCCTGTGGTGGAGTGCTGAGTGCCAGGATAACATGGTCCCACCCACCAAGCCAAAGCCCAAATCCAATTGGTCGCTGGCCAGCTTGTCTGCGTAGGGCGTTGTCATGGTTTCCTGGCCCCAAAGAAGTCTTTAATTGAGCCGTTGTCATCATGAGACGGTGGTGAGCGCATGGGCTCGCAGTGGAGAGATAAAGGAGACAGTGGAAATAAAAGGAGAAAGAGGGAAAATGAGGGAGGCTGACTATCGACGATGGGGCTCAGAATAGACGCACAGCGCTTGACTGACAGCTCTGAGATCAGCCAGTCTCCGTGAGACCTGCACATCAGGTTCATTCCATGTGTCATGAGGTTCCCAGGGCTGCAACGCCTGGGCCAGCATTCATAAATGACATGCTCCTTACATGCTCCTGGCTCATGTCTATTTGTATATGGTATTCTATGTCCTGTACACGCCACTGGATTAGCAGGAGCGTGGAGCGTGGTGCTCAGGGATGCTGGGCGTGCAGGGGAGTGGCACTGGTCTTGGGTATCACGCTGACTGGGATCAGACCTCAGGTTTCCGCCACGTAATCCAACCCAGTTCAGATGGTGGACGGACGGCAGCATGCTGGCATTTGTGTACCCCAATATTTCACAGACAAGTGCACATTACACTTATTGATAGTAGCACTGTGTGTGTGTTTGTGTGTGCGTGTGTGTGTGTGTGTGTGTGTGTGTGTGTGTGTGTGTGTGTGTGTGTGTGTGTGTGTGTGTGTGTGCCTGTGCGCGAGCCATGTGAAACCACTTCATGACTCCCAGCTGCTTTACTTTTTTTGTGCATCTGAAGTTTACCAAAGGTTTTGGAAGCAAACTTATAGATTTCACTGTTGCGTCTGAGTTGAGATTATATCGGACACAACCAATCAGATCGATCATATCACCATCACTGTTAGAGGTAGCTCATTTGTCTTGGCTAGCAGACGATGTGTAACCAGATTAAATGTCCCTTTGCCACGCTCAGGATCATGGTTCCCGACTGGAGCAGCTTCCATAGCAGGAGGGAAAAGCGCAGCCTCAGCAAACTGTTTAGTCTCATTCTCAAGCAGCTTACACTGTGTCTCCCGGTTTAATGTGGGAAACATACTGTACGTAGGCTGGCCTGTGATGTCAATTGTTATTGCTGGAGGCCTGCTATAGGAAAAATCTCATTTGCCTTCTCTAAAGCACTGTTGTGAAAAGGAGCTTATGTCATAAAGACGCTATTGTGGTTGCTGCGGGGCATGCTGTGTGTGTGTGTACGTGCGTGTGGGTCTCAATGTGTCACTACACGTTTGACCCATACATTGTGGATTTCACGTGTGTTTTCCTCGCATTTGTGCAAGTTTCAATGGACAATGGCTCCTGTGCCTGTTTCTTCCTGGTGCACACAAAGAGAGTTAAGTGTTGGCTTTATATGCAGGAGATTTATGAATTAAAGCTGCTTTTATGGCCGCCACAAACGATGACATGTTTGTTGTGCCTGCCTCGGCTTGATTTCATGTGTTTGGTCGTTTGTGCGGCATTGTGTCTTTTGCTGGTGGAGGTAATGAAGGGGATGAATGAGGGAGTCACGGTGTGGTCAGCCTGAAGAGAACAAAACCCAAACACTTACATTAGAACAAAAATTAAAGAGACTTGTTTGACAAATATCACGCATACTTGAACATAATAATTCTAAAATGTACAAGTTAACTTTTCTAAACTTTTGTAGTGCCCAGTTTGGGCTGCAAAGCTTTTTCTGCAGCCCACAAAGTTTTACTTCCAGCTGCAAATGTGTTCATGTGCTGATCCATCGAATTTCCCTCAATCAAGTTTTCATGGAAACTCCTCCAAACTGAGATGGAATCAAATAAGAAACAAAAGCCAGGGCCTGAGAGAAAGGAAGCTTCTATTAGATCGATACCCTTCAGATGAGAAGTCTGTTTCTGTCGGGGACACAGCAACATAACAACAGTGGAAAAACAAAATCCTCATCTACAAATATCTAATATTAGTTTAATACTCACATCAGGTCTCTGTTTAATTTAAATGTGCAACAAGTAAAGGCAGTGTGTGGTGCGGGAGATCAGCTCTGGTAGATCAGATAAACTATGCTTGATTTATTTTATGAATACAAATTGTGGACATATGGTTGGAGGAGGAGATTGAGATGAAACAGTTGATATTTATTGTCGCCACAGGTTTTCCATTGAGTTTTTTTTAAGCCAATTTCTGACAAGCACCCCCTCCACCTCAACAAGCCTCTCCGTGTTCCACTGAGCAGCAGATTTGTGCCCTGTCCTCTAAATCATTTCCCTCTCTCGCAGATTGCTCCCTGCTGGAATATTGGCCTGACAGCCGTTTTTTCCCTCTCTCTGCTTCCCCAGCGGACTCATTTACATTTATGCACGCAGCAATTAATTACAGGCTGGCGCTGGCCTTGTAAATTAGAGGGAGCCGAGGTCGCCCTCATTAATTGCCCCTGACAGTTAAAGCCTTGTTTGGGTCATGACAAAGTTGACTTCAGGCCGGGACAGTGAAGGCTCAGCAGGGGCTGGCTGGTTGTCGAACATCTGATATCACTTTGCAGCAAATAAAGAAAATTATGAATGTATTATTTTGTGCGATCTCTTTTAGTTTGAAACAAAAACCATATTTAAATATTAAATCCTAAATTCCAGAAAGTTTTTCTCTTTGCAGCAACAGGTCATCATTCCATTCCTTGGGTTTCATCCTTAGCGAGATGTCCCTTGTGTGTTTTGGGGGTCTTTCGCCCAAATACTTGTGGAGGGGCTTTTTCTATAGACCCAGGAGTCAGCCAGGCGACTTCTCACGGTATCGGCCTTTTCATGCAAAGACGCTCCAACTTTTCCTGGCTCCTTCCCTCACAAGGCCCTCCTTTCTTCTCTGTCACGCAGCGATGTGTTTGTGCATACCTCACCAGCTTGACAAAAGAAGGGAGAGATCCTTTTCACTTCTGCCTTTGACATTCACCTCTTGTTTTTACAATCTTTCCAAGGCGCACTGTTTGCACAGTGGAACAGGCTTTGTCTTGAAGACGCGGCACAATGGCGAGCGCCATAATGTAATCTCCTAAGGGTAGTGAGCAGAGGGGCGAGGTTTAGATGTATGTGCTGGCGCTTGCCCCTACCAACCCTCGCGCTCCCCCCCCCCACCCTCCACTTAAGCAATATTTCATGTTAACAGCGACTTTGGAGAGAATACAAGTTGTCACTTAGGCCTCTGTAACGTTCACCTAGGGCCTTTGTGAGGGAAACACAAAAGCTTTTCACTCATGCAAACATCCGCTCTCCTCGTTCCACTTATTAAAGGTGTCGTGAGTAGCGGTGGTTTGCCCACCCACATGCATATCTGTAACCCTGCCTTTTCATCTACATAACCCGAAAACAGTTATGCTGAAATGTTTTCTTCCCCCCAGCGTTTCAAGGGTTTTAGCAGAGCTGAACACAACCGCACTTAGGACACAAGACGCAAACAAAGTCCTGCACTTTGCACCCAACCCACGAGAGAACGGGCCAATACGCTTCAGTTCATGTGCTCGTTGGATCGTCGGCGTCAGATTTGGCAAATTCTGCACTAACAGTTTTTTAAAAGTTATAATTATTTGTATAAAACTGACAACCTGACAATCACTACCACTTACGCAAGAGGTGGAGGGTCGTAAGCTCTTTTATTTTCTCGACACAACTGCTTTAATTGTTTTCGTATGAATGAGTTCAGCAGTAGCAGCAGTGCTTTAAATATACGTCTGCCTCTTTTATTTGAATGTTTATTGTGTTGCAAGCCTCTCCTGCAACAGCCAGGTTTCCAGCCTGTCTTCGCGTGTGGCTGCTCAGAACAGCTATAAACATTTTTGCCTTCAGACAAGCCCGGACAACATGTCCTATGAACTGGTTTGTTTCGAACATACCCTAGTGTTTAGGATGTCACTCTGCACGGATCAACCCCCCTAACACATTAACAGTGAACATAATCCAGCAGCAGTTCTCCAAAATGTATTATTGAAGCAGATTATCTTGTTGTTAAGGATTCATATCTAAACACAATGACAAAAACATTAAATCCAGTGTGAACCTATTCTATCAGTCCGAGTGTGAACGTAGCTCAGTGATAACTGGAAGGTGAGTCGCCCCTGTGTGAAAACTCAGAGGTAATAAAACATGAGGAGAACAACAGCGGCTGTACAGGAGTCAACATGTGTTATTAGCTTATCATGTAGCGGTCAATGGAAATTCACTCTTGCATATGATTAGTTGGAACCATTCTCTGTTTCCTACGGGGCAGACATGGAAGTGGCAGCACGGAGCCTCATGTGGCTCTGGGCTCATTGAGAGAGCTTCTGTCTCATAGGGTTCCATTGTTCTTACTCCAGTGTGTCCGCGGCCGCACAAGTGCTGCTGACAGCTGCAACAAGACAGCGTTTGGGACTGTGCATATTTGGTTGCGTCAATGCGTGCATTCATTGTGCAGGTGCAGGGCCTTGCTCTGAGTATAATAAAGTATATCTCCTCGTCGTGCGCCATATTTTTTTCACCTCTCCCGTTACAATCTGCGAGGCTGTGATGTCACGGCTTCGCTCTTGCCAGAAGTCCGGCTCTGGCCTTTCGTTGTGCAGCTCTCAGGATCCCGTGCAGACAGGTGCCTTGCTGCTGCTGGCTCAATGGTAACATGTGCCATTTTACAGCTGTTGGACAGTGGGCCAAAAAGGTAGCTGTTACTTCCTGCAGTTGTCAGGAGGAGCCTGACATGGCTTTATAGCTGGGTTCTCCTATGTCAGCTTCCCTCTGAGGTGGAGGAGAAGAGCAGTGGCTGCGACCGGGAGAGAAAAGAACCTTGTAAAATACAGACATAATGTGCTTCCTTAAGAGGGAGTATGCAAAGTAAAGGGAACAAAAGAAAGTCGAAGAAATGGGCTTGTTGTCTGAGAGTTGGTGTCAGCTTGTCTGTGACTCAGTGATGCCTTCGCTCTACTTTCTGAAGTGTCTTTCTCTCTATCACTCTTCAGGGCTGTGGAAGATAATAAGATCAGGTTATTTTCTTATATCAACATTTCTTATTACAGGGCAAATATTTGCAAAATCCCCACGATCAAATGTATCGTATAAGTTATACTCTGTGGTGTGTCCTGTTATATCACTTTCTACATGATGACATTGACATTTAGTCAACTATGTTTCACATCGCGAAAAAAATGAACCTATAAATGTTTTTTGTAACAATATGATCATATCAATTAATATCTTATAAAACAAACATAATATGTCTGGAGGCTGCGGCTCACAAAGGGTTAATATGCACATGTAGAAGCTTGAATTTCTACAGAAGCAGGTACCGTAAATTATATGCATGAAGACTCCTGCCACACCTTCAGTCACAGCAACAGGGCACCACGCCTTCACACAGTTAGCAACAATAACTGATGAAACATCTTAATATTTAACATCTTCACCACACCTGTCACTGCATTGTTCGGTGGCTGACTTGATCCCAACAAAGTTGGATTCCACTTCACACAACAAAAAAAAACGGTTGCTTGTATATGTTAAAAAATAAAAAAAATGGAAATAAAATTTACAGAATGCATATGAGTGTGTATATTCCATTGTATGGCTGCGCACGAGGCTGTTGCTTCACGTGCACTTTGCGGCTCCTCCTGTACTGGGCGGCCAGCTGTCTCTCTGATTACCCAGCATCCTCCAGGTGTCAGATCTGCCATCTGCAGATGAGTGGCAAGGCATGTGGAGCGCAGGAATGGAGGGAAGAAGAAGGGGGGGGTCGGGGGGAGCGGGTGGTGGGGGGAGCGGGACAGAATAACTGGTTCTCGGAGACAGCTGGAACATGTTCAGACGGGTCAGCGAGAGCTGCACGAGTACCAATGGGGCGCATGGGATTCCAACTCGCAGTCGCCTGATTGCAGAGGTGGCTCCTGGAATCTTCTAAGCTTTTGTCGGACAATACTTCTACAAGAGAGAAAGAGAGGGAAGGGGAGGGAGAGAGAAAGAAGTTACGTCTTACAGTAATGTTTGCAGGGATGTTAGAAGTGTGTTTTTGCCGACTATTTGTTATCATTATTATTATCATCACAACAACTTCTTAGCGTGCAAGCCTTTGAGCTGTTCTGGTCCGAATTGCCCTTAATTGTGCCCTGAGAGGAAAATGCATCCAAGAGAATCATTTGGTTGATTCAATGCATGAATAAAAGATCATACCCGACCAGTGTGGGCTGTTTTCTTCATTGTTCTCAATTAGCCTCAAATTGTGAAATCAAAGGCGTGTTTGTGTTGTGCTCTTTGTACAACTAAGAGGCTGTGTTAAGGCGCGGCCATGATGCATAGTGTAAGAGAAATGCCCTTGTGTGCGTTTTATTGGCTGTTTGTGTGAACACAGCCTCTCTAAGTCTGTGTGTCTCCTCTTCACTCCTTTATTTCATTAGCGGCCTTCCACTCTCAATTAAGATGCCTCCCATCCTCTCTCAATCTGGGGCCCTCCGAGGGCCTTCCTGTCCTGAGCAGCGTACCTTCAAAGAGATCTGCAGTTATCAACTTTAATGTTATTATGTGTCTTCTATGACCCTTCTTTGGCAAACGTCTGTTTGTAGTGAGGGGCTGTGTGCATGTGAAGCTATAATTAGGCTGTCCCCAGTTAAGCTCTCACTGTAAGAATGGTCTGTTTAATCCACGCAGGCCAGAAATGGAGAATTGAGTATTTTCTCCTGCTCTCATTGGGATAATTTTCTTTTAAAGAAACTGCATTAACTGTATTAAGAGAGACTGCGGCCTGTTTAACTTCAAAGCCCCACACAAGAATCACCCTGTTTGTCATTTACTAGACTTTGCGTGGCTGAGCTGGTGCCGTTATTTGTTCAGTGAAAACTGCTGTGAGGGAAATACAGTGCTCCTCTGTTGGTTCTGCTGGTTCTTCACACAGGACCTCTGTTCTGTCCTGAACATCCACCGCAGAACGGCTTCAGGTGTTCACCGCGCTCCAGGAACACTTTCCAATTCAAATGTTGGTGCGGTGTGAAGAATTTAGTCCGTGTTCATTAAAATGTTTCCTGATTTGAATGGCAACACGCTCGTCCTTTAAAGGGTCGGTTCACTAACACTTTGGGGCTTCGCTTGCCCAGGTTTTCAGACTCGGTCCACATAACACTAAACAGATTACATTGGTAGAACATTGTTGTGGGGAAAAGTTACAGTGATATGAAAGCCCTTTCACTTTTTTTTGTATGAAATCTGAGTACGACTCATGCTAAATATTATTTTCCATAAGTTGGAACTGACCCTTTTTTTAAGGCTGACTGTAACTTAATCTCTTTCTTCTGTTTCCCTCTCTTTCAGGTGACGTTCATGCATTTCAAAGTCATCCAGAAGTGAGCAGAGGGTGTTGGAGTTGAAGTCTCTTATTTCTGTAAGTGTTTGCCTCATCGTCTGATAATAATGACATATGTATCTGCATGTGTTCTGTAAGACAGCAAACTACTGTCTGCTTTTGTGCCCCTGTTTGGCTCTCTGGAGGTTTACTTCCACCAAATGGCAGATAATAAGCTCTCAGAGAGAACACATTATTACCAGTAGCAACACCGTAGCTTGTATTGTTTTCACCTTGTGAGTGTGTGTGTGTGTGTGTGTGCGCGTGTGTGTCTTTGTGTTTGAGTTATCACGGTGAAATGTGGTCTCTTGATATAGTGGAATACAGTCTGTTTGTCTGTTGACAGGATTTGTCAACACAATAGCATCACAACCGTGCATAACGCAGTCAGGTTTTTAGAGATCAAGATCACGGCCCGCATTCAAAGACGGGTGTGGTCGGGCCCATGAGTCTTGAGTACTCATGTAATAATGTAGTAATGAATGCTGGGTACTCATGGGCCGGGACGTCAGCGTGTTGACAGGGCATCACAGCTGGTGTGATCCCATTACAGGATGCTCTCTGGTTGTTCCCTCGGAGCCGAGCGGAGCAGTGTTGCTTGCCGGTGTTTGAACACGCCACTTTTTTTGCACCAGTGGTTGTTTTAGCCGAGCGGAGACTGTTTGCACTATAGTGTGTGTTTGTGTGTATGTGTGTTAGTCCATGCCAACAAAACTGAAGTCAGCTCTGTGCATGTCCACTGCCTCGCTCCCCTCCGTCAGCACATACAGAACGCTACTGATATGTCTCACAGCAAATGCAGAGACCTCCACTCCGGTTAGTGTTCTGCCCTGTGCACGCTCAATGGCTGCTTTCTCTCGGGTGAAGAAAAGGGTCTTTTAAAGACTCTCGCAGGCATCACTCCAGGAAGCTTCAACACCAGGACTTACAGTTTTGCCTTTTAATGGACTTTCTCTCTGTGAGCAATAAAGATTATATCTAGAGTCAAATAGTGCTGTAGGTAACACTAGCTCAAATCAAGCTGGTGAGGCTGCGGCGGCCGATCACGATGGTTCCAGCAGAGACGGGACACATATGAAATGTACAGATGGGAGCGGTTGGAGAAAAGAGTGATCTGACCATCTGGCTAATCCCCCTGTTTAAGAATACTTCTTACGGCCCTCTCTAGTGGCCCTTGAGCTGTGTCACTGCTGGGTCAACAAGTGGTCCGTTTGATTCTCACTGGCATCGTTCTTGCAGAGTGGACAGATGAGCGTCAGTGTCTTGTTGTGGGTGATAATCTGTGTCCTGGTCATCGAGTTCAGTTTCAAGGACTTGATTTATGGCTCATGTAAATCGCCTTGTATCAAAATGTGGAGCTGTGTTTCTAGACCCGGACGTTAGGATGGCATTAAAACACACTGTGGGGTTGGTGCTCATTAATATGGGAAGGAAGAATGTTTTGAGTCTATTTGAACTGGTCACAAACCAAAAATGAGGTCGATGACAAGATGCTGCAATTACTTGTTTTAAAGAGCCAAGAAGTTTGAAAACACTGATCATGAGGAAATTAAAGCAAATAGTGGATCTCTAAATATTTCTACATTGTTTATTCATTTATATTTGATCCCTTAGCTGCTTTAAAATAATAGAAAGATCACGACAGTTAATACAGACCTAATATAATTTATTTCCTTGTCTAATTGCACTGCGTTTGAAGAAAGGAATCGGGTCGTGACTGGGGAAAAAAACAGAACACTAATCTTCCCTTTTAATTCCATCAAACTGCCTTAATTTGATCATTTTATCTTGTAACTTGAAATCACATTATTGTGCTTCTGTTAACATGCCATAGCTTTTCAAATTTAATTACATGGGGGTGGGATGACAGGTAGACCCTCCTAACAAAATTAAAGTCTTTACAGGGCACAGATCCTGTCGTGACAGCAGCGATTTATGGTACCTTTGTTTGATGGACTCTGGCAGAGAGACTCGGTGGATTTGCAAATTCAAGGGCTAACTACTAATGTTTCCCTCTGATCTGACGTCAGTGGACGGTTCACAAAATCTATCTTGACACGGGCTCTTATTGGTTTGAGTGTGTTTACCTTCGAAGTGCGCAAAAATTGATTTAGATTTCTATTTGTGAATCGAAATTTGTTTAGAACCGAATCAGGAGAATTAGATCTCATGTGTTACTCTAGCAGGGGCGTTCATAGATATATGTGTTTTCATCAGAAATCTTAAGCAAATGTTGAAACTGCACAGTTACAAATACAGCTTAGGACAGACTTTGAGTAAAGAATCCAGCGGCTTCACGCGTCACGACCGGCCTATTTGCGGACTCTCTCATTACACATGGCTGCAGTAATGGCTGTCATTTGCAAAGAGTTAGAAAAGTGACCAGACAACAAGCAGCCATTGGGATGATTTGTGGTAAACTAATGAGCTAATGAGCTAATGAGCCCACTGAGGTTACCCCCAAAACAATGTTCTCTTTTGCTCCTCTCCTTTCTACTTCAGCTTTGTAAGTGAACTTCACTGTGTTACACTGCAAGGCGAATCAGTGCCACTAATGGGCAGCGTCTAACAAAATTGAGTGTAGTTTCTCAGTACTTAACCTTATGTTAACAGTAAGCTATTATGTCCTCTTGACCCGGACATTGAGTTAATTGATCTGATTTGTCCACACATATGAAATGTCCACTTAGGTCCCGAGTGGAGAGAATGCCTTGCAAGTTTGCGGCAAGGAGCTTATTTGCTGGTGGGAAAAGAGAAGTGGAGTTCAGCCATCTGCTACAGCCACGCTCAAAGGTCAGCACATTGGCTCAGGCGGCCCGGCTCACCAGCACATGTGCGATAAGTACATATGTTTGTGTGTTAGGCATTTAGTTGTTTGTCAGGCTGAGTCTGTGTCAATTTGGTTGTGTTTGTGCTCGCATGTGTGTTTGTGTTTTGTACACTCATGCCTCATCAACATCCCGTCTTAGGCCCATCTGGTTTGCTTTGAGGAGGCCCGTGGAGCTGCAGCGCGGCTGAGGCTTTAAGGCAGGGCCTGGCCAGCGGCGGTTCCTCCCCACTTACACATAAATCCACGGTACCAGGCCGGCTGCCAGCAACAGTATAGGCCGAGCCTCGTGGCTACTTCCCAAACCACCCAAGCTCATACCCCACTTTCTCTCTTCTATTGCCCTTGAAATGGGGCCTGCTCTAAATATTATCTCCCCCTGCGCTTTATCCCTCCATTTATCCCTAAGTCGGCAGAGAGAAGAAAGGAGCCGTGGGGCTGAGTCACTTTTTCCCCTGTCTTCTCCTCGCTCCAAAACCACAAGGCAGCGGCAGCGGCTTCCTGGAGATGAGCGCTTTTGTCTGTTGTGTGACCACTGTGGTTTTAGGCAGATCCTCTTCTGATGAGGTAATGTACAGGCTAGATGAGGAGGCTGAGGGAGGGAGGAGGGGGATGAGCAGCTTGAAGTTTGATCTATATTTTAACCTTTGGTTTATCCAGGGAAAGACTTATCCTCAGAGACGCAGGCTCCTTCTCTGTGATGATGTGCTTCACCTGGAGGCCGCACGTTCACACCTCCTTAAACCCGGCCAGCGTGTTATCAAAGTGGTGGCTGCTGGTTGGCATCATTACAGCATGTTATGTGCCCATTTGGAGTAGTTACTGTAGGTGGAATACAGTGTAACTCATATGGATGGTATTGTGGTATCATAGCCTTTGGGGCGAAATATGTCACAGTTTGACTTGTTACTATATGTGGTTAAAGCTTTGATAATATTTTGGACTCAAACCCCCAAAGTTGTATCTCTCTTTGTCACCGTTCGTCTCCAATGTATTAGGAAAAAAATAATAAAAGATCAATGTTTCAGTAAACACCCTTCACCGAGCACATTTCCTTCCTCTGCCTGATAAGAGAGAGTTTTGAACTGATGAAAAGAACCAGCTTTCGTCTTCACTTTGGAGATGGTGTTTTGGAACGAGCACATGACTCACACGCCCACACACACACACACATACACACACAGACACACACACACACACACACACACACACACACACACACACACACACACACACACACACACACACACACACACACACACACACACACACACACACACACACACACACACACACAGACACACAGTTATCACATCTGCAGGAATAATCAAGAATCTGTCACTACTTGTTAAAGAAACTGTTAGCTGAATCACTTTGCACCTTTAACAACAATATTTTAGTATATATATTTAATGTCCTCAAGTTTTGTGAAGTTAATATAATATTTCATTGTTCTTACAGTGTATAAAACCAAGTGTAAAATGATTTATGTGACTCGAAGGAAAGTTTCCACTCAGTTTTCCCAATTGGCAATAAAAAGAAGTTGGATAGCGATCCAGCTTGTGTGTATCTGCTTGCCTTCACACAAACATGAATCCAGCTTATCGTCTTTTTCTTAAAGTACGTGCTCACGTTTTTTAATCTCATCTCTTTGGTGACGGCTGTTATCTGCTCGCACTTTAGGATTCTCGTTGAGGAATGCCACCAGACTTGCTGTCACTCGGGACAATTGCTTCCTGTTTTAACTGTTGGGGGTCACCAAGGTCAAAGTTCAGGGTCAATTTCAGCTGGTGTGCTCAGGGTTATAGGGGGACGCCACCTGGTCCTTAGATCATCATCCAGCATATTATTGTCTCCAGACAATATGCTTCACTTTTCACATTCTTCAACGTGCCACAGGTGGAGGAGGATGTTTGGCTTCTGTCAACACCTCATGAAAAAGCAGAGGGTTAAATAGCTTTGTGTTTGAATGCAGTGGTGCCCACGTAGGAAGAAAGAGGGAAGGCCAGGGCACTAAGTGCCTTCTCTGCAACAATCCCCTCTGCTGCAATGCTAACACCTGTTTCTAAGAGACTTGTGGCAGCTTCCCATTTGTGAGCACTATTTCCCTGACCCTGAATGTGGCTTACCACCAAACACCAATGCAAACAACCTCCTGTCCTCATTGGAATACTCTCAATACAGTAAAACTCCTGCATCTCACTTCTAAGCTTCAAAGCATTAGACAAAATGAACTGGCCTTAATGGCTGCTGATTGCATTCCTACACTGGCCAACCCCGCCTCTATTCTCAGTGATCTCTTCGTTTAAGTACATGCTAACATAATTGAGGTCTCTTGCTTGATTAGATTTGCACCAGCTTTTAACAAAGCCTGCTCGAACTTAATCCAATGAGCCCCATTGTAGCGAGACCAGAGGGATGACATCGCTCCTGGTTAGCTTCAAAATCAACTGAGCCGTCAAGCAATTAGAGGCTGCGCTGATAAAAGGGTCGGACGAGTAAAACTAATGACACAACGCTCCTCGGAGCTGACAAGATCACAAGTGCACAATTGAGCCACAATTCATACGAACAAATTACCTTTATAATTTGTCAAGATTGCTTGATTTTACCCACTAAATCGATTTGAATTAATTAGGCATGAAGAATATTTTCCCTCAAAGAGATGAAGGCAATGAAACACGATGCCGGCTATTGACTGTATTCTAAAGTTTAATCATTTAATGCCATTTCTGACTGGAGGGGTCACATGTAAAGAGCCCCATGAAGCCCCATTGTCTGTTTACTACCTGACTTTGTCTTGCCGACACTTGTTGCCCGTCGATGTCCTGCAGGTTTTTACACAGTGACACAAACGCCGTGCACTCAGCAGACCTGACTCACTGGGACTGACAGGGAGCAGCCCAGCAGGGTGTGGAAGTGTTGCCTATGGCTGCGTCCTCTAGTGACACCTGCTCGTCCATAATCACAGTTAGAGACTAAACCGCCTCCTGACCTGTGGCTGTGTCTCACACACTCAATCCCATAATCTTCTCCTTTGTTCTCTGTCACCATCAATTAGTCATGTACCAGGAGTCAGCCAGGGGAAAGCGTTGTGTGTGTGTGTGTTTGTATCAGTGTGTGTGTGTGTTTATGTGTGTGTGTGTGTGTGTGGGGGGGGGGTTCTGGACTAAACTGTCACTGTATCAGCTGTATGTATTTATGTGTCTAAGGTATTGCTTACAATTATCCGCTGGGAAGATGTCATTCTCTCAAGCAAGCTGGCATCTGTGAACATTTGCTGGATTTCTAATATAACACAGTGCATTGAGTAGCTGTGGTACTTGAGTTGTTAATGGGGCTTTCACATTCTTTCACATTTATACAATTTCCATAATAACAGTAAAAATAAAATAGTTGTGAGTTCCTGCCTTAGAGTTAATCCAGGTTATTCTTTTATTGTGTTCAATATTGTCAAATTCTATTTCATGAGCTGGAGAAAAAAACACTGAGGAAATCTAAAAGCGGCTTTTAGTTCATTAGATATTCTTTCCAGATAGACACACCTGAAACAGACTGTTTGTGTTGTCGGTCTTTATGTCACTTTACAAGAATACATGGACTTGGTCTAATTGATCTTTGCTAGTTCAGATCAGTGTCTAGATTAAGAACAGGAAGGGTTTTGACTGAGCCAACACTCCCTTTCTCTCTCTTTATCTCCTCTTCACATCTACGCTGTGTCTGTAAACCGTCCTCTACCTCCTCCCTTCTTGACAATAGGATTTCATGCTCGCTATAAATAGGCCTGAACAAGTTGGCACTCACCTGTTCAAGCTGTAACTAATCCAGAACTATTTCTACAGTTCCCTTGAGGTTCAGTGATTGGGGCCACGAGGTGCTAGGGGATGAGCAGGCATGCTGGTATGTTGGAGAGAAAGATGTAAAGAGAGAGAGAAAGGAAAGAAAACATTTTTGGATGCAGGCCTAGTACGTAAATAGGTTGTTTAGGAAATCAAAATGTATAGATTGTGGTTTCAGGATGTTTTTGCAGCTCTTTTCCCATGTTGTTGTAATTAATTGGACACGGTCAGTCGGTCTTGGCAGGACAGGCAGAGCAGGTCAGTGAGGGTGGAATTGTATGCACACTAACAGAGCCTTATGTTTTGATATTAATAGTATATACACCACCTTATCAGACTCCTGTGTGTTTACAGGCCATTGTTGACAAAAGCTGATAAGCAGTGCGTTAAATGCACTTTGATTTTCAGGGAAAACAATGTGGTATTATGTGAGCCAGGGACACTTTAGACTGAAGTAACTGTGATATGAACACACGCCAAATGTATGTGTGTGTGTGTGTGTGTGTGTGTGTGTGTGTGTGTGTGTGTGTGTGTGTGTGTGTTGAGCAGGGCAAACCGAGTGTTTGAGTGTTTGTTAAAGCCTTTGGACGAGGCTCCAAAACACTTGGCTCCCTTTCAAATGCCGGATCACTCGCTGATAATAGAGACAGAGTTTTGATGCCGTTGCCAATTTGTCGTTAATAAAAGATACGTGTTTAGATATACAGTGAAAACTGCTGCGTACAGCCGTCACCACAGGGAGTACATATATACAAACGCAAATGATTTATCATCTGGATGCTAATAATTTAACCTATGGAGTCTTGCTCAATAATTAATGTCTATTGGCATATGACCCTTTGTGCCATACAGTAAACAGCATGTCTCATAACTATGTATGAGATCTTGTATTCGGCTAATATATGGTCGAAAGGCCCAGAGACAAGCCCAGGGTCTTAATAAATCAGCCATATCTAACGAACCTCTTAATTGTGATTTACAGCCCAGTGCTACGATGGGGAGAGAGAGCGAGTGAGAGAGAGAGAGAGAGAGAGAGAGAGAGAGAGAGAGAGAGAGAGAGAGAGAGAGAGAGAGAGAGAGAGAGAGAGAGAGAGAGAGAGAGAGAGAGAGAGAGAGAGAGAGAGAGAGAGAGAGAGATGGAGTCTGCTGCTTTATTAAAAACGATGATTCCAGCGACTATGCAATTCTTGTGTGACTCTCACGAGAGGTTTGTCCAGATAAGATACTTGATGCGGTAAAAATCTGAACAGCTGGACGAGTAACTGTTCCACTCACGGTCCGATCAACAACAGAGTACTGGGGATATTTATACATTAACTTAAAGCAGTAATCAAACAGTTCCAGGTTATTTTACTGCAAGTAGTGAATAAGCATTTTCAGTGCACGCAGAACTGTGATGTGTGGTCTTTAGATTTTATACAACAAGTGTAAAGGCTTTGAACCAATTGTACGATAGAATCAGATCAGTGTTAAATGCTGCTGAGATGAACTATTGATATGAAAAGCCCACAGCCTATTGCACAAGTCCCAGCCTCTCCTCTGTTGACGTCATGTCATGTCGGATTGAACAGCTCCACCTGAGTCTTACATATTTGCCCTGATTCAAGGGCTTAGAGCCATGTGAATAACAGCTGCTCTGATTGGCTGATTAACATGGCTTGGCTTTGTGCGCCGTGAACAATGTATATACACTTGTGTAAAAGAGAGACTGAACTCGTAACACAAACATCTCTCGACATTCAAGGCTGTAACAGTGTGTGTGTGTGTGTGTGTACATTTCTTTTTCTTCTTATATATGCCTGCTTATGTTTGTGTTGCAGAAAAAGGTATAGTGTGTCTTGGAGCGTTCACTCTCCCTGCCTGTTTTTTCTTGGCTGGTATGAACTGGTCACAGCCTGTTCAACACTTCTGCCATGTGTTTATTGAATATAGGCTGCTCTTCTATGGTATCGGGTATATCTTATCAACTCGCACATAAGTGTTTCAAATCACACCGCCTGCTTCCCATAATGCACACATACAGCTAAACACACTCATGTGCACTCTATAATGTTTGGCTTCAGCGAGTGCAGGGGACACACCGGGGGGGGGGATTAGTGTGGATTGTGACAGCTCGACATGCCGAGGGACACTGACGGGCCTCCAGCTGCCAAACAAGACAACTGCTCCTGGACAGGAGAAGGTTTCATGGTGTTCCAGTGCTGGTTCAGCATGACCCCCCACAGTCACAGGGAGTTCAAGAGAAGCTTCAACCCACATGATATTATCATTTAAACAAACCATTAGGAACCCTGACACAGCAGACTTTACCTTAAGAGACCATCAAAAATTATGGTAACCATACAAAATTGGAGCTTTCGGCGGGATGATGAATACCCTGTGAGCCTGCACTTTATTACCAAAATTCCGGCATTGCTAACTTTTTTATTTTGTAGAATAAGGTAATTGATGAGAAATGATTGGTTTAATTTGAATAAAATGTAGATTACATTGTTGCGAACTCGAGGAAGAGAAGCTAAACGTATGATGTGATGAATTACTCAGATTTTACTTGAACTTAAAAGTGTTTGCATTTTGTTGTGTTGCGTAAAAACCATCTGAGTGGTATTGTCACACACATTGTCGACTCTTCCTTCTGTCATGTCTGTATATGTGTCAGAGTTACATGCTACCAGAAGGAGTGAAAATTGAATAGCTGTGTTCTGGAGCTGCACGATATATTGAAAAATGTATTGTCATCGCGATATCAACATGCGTATTGCAAAAGACTTGAACTGCGATAAATGGGGTTCCATGGTGCCATGTATTCACGCTCTGCATGTCCCTATATTTGGCCAATCAGATGGAGCCCTGCTGCTATGTAATAGATTTTAGATATTCAGATCATTGACTGGTTTTTGCGTCAATAAATAATTGTTTGAAGTTGAGAATAGTGAGAGAACAGAGAATTACGAGACGGCTCCGTCAAATCTCGCCCCCGGCTATATTCTACTGTGGAAAATTGTCCCGGGTCAAATTCATCACTATAAGTGGTTGATTGTATAAAAGAATTGCATAGCTTATTTATGATAGTCCCATAACCTGAGGGAAAATTAACGCACACACACATACACACACACACGGACTCTGCTGCTCTCTCTCTATCTGTTTGTGTGTGTAAGTGTCTCTCTCTCTCTCTCTCTCAGCTGAAGTCTCTGACTTGCTACAGTTTAAATGTTGATTTGTTTGAAATTACGCCAAAATATCAACACTGATCATCACATAATGGCCGATACTTTTCTTAAGGAGTTAAATCTTTTTTCGGAGCGCCACGCACATTCATCAGCCGCCCCACTAGCTCTTATCCTCTCTCTCTCTCTCTCTCTCTCTCTCTCTCTCTCTCTCTCTCTCTCTCTCTCTCTCTCTCTCTCTCTCTCTCTCTCTCTCTCTCTCTCTCTCTCTCTCTCTCTCTCTCTGTTCTCTCTCTCTCTCACTCACTCACACATCACACACATAAACAGTCTCACCGGACATGTGTGTAAACTTAGACTGGGTAAAGACAACAGAATCTGTAAACTTGGTCGAAGTTTGGAGAGCTGGAGGATATGGGGGTGTGCTTACTGACAGAGATGATTAATAAATAAACAGTAAAAAACATTTTCATGATCCAAACATGTATGAAAAGACCCCAAATTTCTCCCTCAGTCTGTGGAGCTGTCCGTGGTCCCTGTAGCCGTAGCCAGGTGGAATTTATTGGAATGATAATGATGCTTTTCTTGTTTTTTAAGTGTCTGCATAAGCTACTCACTGTATCAGGTCTATGTTATCAGTGAAACCAAAGCAGTTAGACTTAAGCACCATATCCTTAAGCATTTGTTTATTTGTTGAGTCATTTCTTCAACGCACTATTCAGGAGAGTTGTCGCATATCGCATGTTTTCCTTATATTGTGCGGTCTAGCACAGAGAACTTGTTACACCCATCTGTTTACATTACACATTCAGCCCGGTTAATAATTGAATATAAATGTGTTGTTAATCGACTAACCAAAAGTAGCATATCTCTGAATAATGCAGCCTATTCATGTTAAGAAAGCTGAGGAAGTCCTCAAAGCTCTTTCTCAGATAGGGAACAAAGCTCATTGTCAGAGGATAGAGAGGCAACTGGGATTACAATGGGGGCATGCAGTGAAATGACTTGTCAGTCTTAATCTGGGATTAGCAGGCTTTCAAGGCTCCTGGGTGCTCTGAGAGCCACCTGTTTGGACGCTCCGACAGATGATGCTACACCCTGACTTCTTGTTTGATTCTAATGCCTTTGTTTACGATTACGTTTAACATTATTTTGTGCTACCATTTTAAAGATTTAATACATGCTAATTTATTGATAGATGTATTTTTTTGTAGATCATTTTAAATTTGCTAAAATAAAAGTTAAGACACAGAGTTTTTTCTGATCCTTTGAAAGTCTGTTCTTTGAAGACCAACATCTTTGAGTATCTGATTTTTATTCTAACCACAAACATGTGATTGGTCTATGGTGCCTCCGCTTTCTGTCTGTGTCACCAAAGAACTGACATTTATTATAACTGTTCTCCACTTTGTGCAAAGTGTTTGAGAGCGATTCAGTCCCTCTGTGCCATCATGTCACTTTAACTCTACAGTCCCTGACTTATAAATGTTAAGCAGGGATGAACAAATGCTGTAAATTAGCAACGTTGAAGAACACTAAACAACGTTTCATTATTGTTCTCCGCTGCACTGAGACCCATGTGCCCTGTCATGATTTATTGAAGATCACATTTTTTCGCCACTAGCCTCAGGGCTAATGCAGTCACTCTGAAAAATATGTGAGGGCAGCTGTCGCATTGCCACAGGCTTCTATCATGACTTTCGACTGTTGATGTCACCCTGAAATAGACTGCCAATGACACGTTTGAAACTTAAACCTTTGCAACATTATCCTGCTTTGAATGCTCAATCTGGATAATTTATGTGACGTAAAGCACAGTAAACACATTTGCATTCCATAGGTACATTATAAAAATACCCACATTGACGTTTCGAACAAATGTTGAAACTTTATTGTATATATATTCCAAAACCATTGGATGTTTTTCTTCCCTGGAAATAAATTTGCAATAGTTTATTTTCTCAAGATCATAGGATTCCCCCTTGTTTGCGACGGGGACACAATATCCCCTTTGTTTGCAGTTCATCCTTGTCAACTATATGGAAAGATCAAAGCGCTACAAAGCTCAAAACTTGTGGAACAAGCTTATTAGTGGATCACAGTGGCATTATGTCGGTCCTTAAAGGGATCAGCAATAACCGGTGTGATATAAGGATAGTGATTTGAAGTGAGAGGACAGTTGGTGGTCTCCTGCTACATCAGATGCTGATGTGTTATACATCCGGTAAGGAGTGTGACAAATGCCAAGCTGCATATGCCTTAAGCTGATATAGATCAGAGGTGAAAATAGGTGAGGAGGAAGAGCTGATGAGAGAGAGGATAGCAGACTAAATGGCGATGTGTGGATTTAAATGAAAAAACAAGATGCACAAAATGTTCATTGTTGAAAAATTAAAAGCTACCTTCTCCTTTTTCATGTCTTACCTATAACATATTTAAGTTCCTGATTTTTATGCTCAGACTATGTTCAAGTTGGTGAAATGTTTTTTTTTGGTGTTCTTTGGTGTATATGGTGTATTCATTTGGCAGAAATTACATGTAATTTTGTCTAAAAATAGATATTGTATCATCTAATGTCGAGCCTTAACTCTACCTTTAATTGTGACATAGTATATATATATATATATATATATATATATATATATACAGATATGACACTGCTCCTGATTTTATTTTGGTGTGTCCTAATTTAGAAAATTGACACTTAGGGGGCTCCTTAGGGTTCTAGTCTTGGTTTAATCTAATCTATTTTCAATTGTAGCAATGGTGAGATGAAGCGTCCCAAACCACTGGTTTTACATAGACATAGCATTACTATATCACTTGAAGTCTTGGGACTTCGGTCCTTTTATGAAGTTAGATGCCAATTTGTGATAAAAACTAAAGTGATCGTGTTTTTCAAAATCTAGTCCTGTTTAAATTCCAAACAGAAGTCTTGAAGTCTTTCGGTGGTTCACAGTTTAATTTAATTGGGGCTAAAAGGTCCAGGACCACCCGATAGTAGGATTCATATAAATGTTGTATTAATCAACAGCAAGTTCAGTTGTTTCTGTGATACTTTAGTTGTCAACACACAAAGATGCCTTGTGCTGATTTATCAGGGTTATTCCTATGAAGTATGGTTCTGTGTCTGATGTTTTATAGGTAGTGATGGCATGCCTGATAATGTGGTCTACTTTAAGGATTAAGAAACAAAATGTTCACACTGACCAAGTTCTAACTGGGCGCGAGTTTCCAGACAAACAGTCCCTTTGAGCCACCGAGTGTTGACTTTGGTCTTCAATGGTTTCTTCAATGGTTTACTCTGTATCGTTGCCATGAAGCAGATAAATGTATATGTGTACTGTATTTGTGTTAGCAAGGGGTGTGTTCGCATGCCAGGGAAAATAACAAGCACAAGGGAGGGTGTTGGTCAATAAGGCCGCTTCTGAATTTCTGAGGGTCTGCGGGTTTGGTCTCAAGGTACAGAGGTACAGAGCCTGGACACAGAGACCCAGCATAGTGGTGTGTGTTGACACTCACTGTACAAACGACGCATTCATCATTTTTTGAGTGCTCCATCATTGGCTTTAATTGAAATTTTCCATCAGTGGAACTAATGGAGACATCAGATCCCATGTTTGCTCCAGGTGTCCATCCGACGAGAGACAAAATCCTTACATCGCAATGTTTGTCTGACTGAAGAA
Source organism: Pseudopleuronectes americanus (assembly GCA_038501795.1). Classification (NCBI taxonomy): domain Eukaryota; kingdom Metazoa; phylum Chordata; class Actinopteri; order Pleuronectiformes; family Pleuronectidae; genus Pseudopleuronectes; species Pseudopleuronectes americanus. The sequence goes on along the minus strand of CM076720.1, from coordinate 17,960,116 downwards.
TAATGAATCATTTGTGGAAATTGCAAAAAATTTTAAATCAAGATTTATTTCCAAACAAAATATTCTACAACCTAGTTCTTTTACTTGAATTAAAGGACACCCCACAATACATTATAGTAATTAACATTTGCTGCCTCAAAACCTTAACTTGTAGTATAGCATTTGATTTCTGAAGTTAAAGAGTATAACCCTAGTGAAAAGTTACCAGCCTGCACAATATGAAATAACTTCCAACTCCGGCTTCTGTCCTGAAAAAGGCTCAACCTTACACAGTCTTGTTTTGCCTTGTTGACAGTTTCAGACTTTTCTTAAAACTGAGGAGATTAAAGTGAAACTTCTTGAACAGCAATTTTCCTGAAGAGTCAGTGTCAGGTAACAATCTCACTTTAGGAGGATCTCCCTCTGGCATCTAGTACAATGTATCTGAATCATTGACCCAGTGACTAACTCATGTTTGTATTGGTGTGGTGTGTTGGGCCTGCAGCTCCCAGACATAACATGTCAGTCACAGTGGGCCTTACTGTGATACCTTTGCCCTCTAATTTAAAGCACTTCTTTGTCTGGACAACTTTAAGGACTAGGTGGGCAATATAGATGTTTAAACAAAATCTTTCAAATATTTATAATAATGTATTTGATTTATTTATATTCCCTTTCAATTCGATTTAGAAACTGGCTATAGTTTTCCCTTGAAAAACATATTGCAGAGGAAATGGTAACATAAATCTAGCTGTTAGTTGTGGAATTGTCAATTTTGTCATTTGGACACTTGATGACCACATATTAAGTTTTTTTTTAGAGGTAAATATAAACTTACTTTGTTTAACCGATGTTAAAACAGAGAACATACTAATGTTTAAGTTTTTAACTGCATTACACTCTTTTCTTTAAGAAAGAAATTGGTCAGTTCACAAAGAGTTAATTCAGTGATACCTTTTGGGTTGCTCATACTTTCTAACGACACAAATACATAGAGATTCTCAGTGTAACGCTGATGTTCACACAATGCCTTCTGTTTACGTGATAATCATGAGGGGATTTGCTTGTTACAGCTGATTGATGTGAGCGCCGTTGTGACCCGACCATCTCGCCCTGCGTCTGGCCTCTCCTCACCTCCCTTCATTGTTTCCCTTAAGCCATGAAAATGTCAGAGAATAGGCACAGTTGCAAGCGATAAGCACCTAGCTTTGAAATAGAGCAGCCACTTGTTGGCTCTGCTGGCAGTGAGAACCATGTTAATGGTTTGGAATTTCAGGAAACAAAACTGCTTTTCTTGCTATTATGGCAGTGACGCATTGGGCTGGTTTGGGGGTAACTGGTGTTGCTATTGAATGTGTCTATTTCGGGCAAAAGAGCTGGGCAGAGGAGAATCTCTGGGAGAAAACAGGGCAGCATGTGTGTGTGTGAGTGTGTGTGTGTGTGTTCACATTCCACATGTCTGACCTATGACAGTGCCCTCTGTTTGCAGCGCTGTGCGATGATATAATGAAGGTCCAGACAGACCCAAGATTTAGGAGCAGGGAGAGCCGCTCTCACACAAGGCCAATTCTCTTCAAGCCTTTTTTTTTCATTTATTTATCCAGGGAAATAACTGAGCACACATGTTCTCTTTAGCAACGCCCTGCTGCTCGTTCACACCTGGGAGTTGCCCGGTGAAACCACAGACTTCTACTGATGGCCACCAAACAATGTCACTGAAGCAACTAGAAAAGCAGCAGACATTTAGGAGGCGACTCTATTAGACGCCATGAAGTTGCATTATGGGAAGGGTAAGATCCAACTCTACGGTTAACCTTTGACCTATACTACCTATCGCAAGTTTGCCTTTTGTATGTAATTGTGCAGACTTTATGGGTGTGAACATATTACACATACAATGGTAAATATAATGACTATGACGGTTTGTTTCTTGCCTCAGAGGAATATGCTAGTTTGATGTTGATGTGTCACATCGCTGCTCTTACTGTGTTAATAGGACAGTTAGAAATGATAAAACTATAACGATTCAAACTCAAGCTGCAAAAAAACAACAAATGGCACTGTAAAACAACCTAGCTTGTGTTGCTCCAGTGCCTGCACAGAGTATTGTTTCTATTTGAACCTTGAAAACTCAAACACTGCATTCCCTTGTTTTAGACGGTCCCACAGAGGAACAATTTCAACGAAAGTCCTCAGTCTTCTTTCTGTCCTCTCATTCTGCGTCTCCCTTTCTCTTTGGTATTTCCCACTTCCTCAGCTATCCAGCTGGGACTGCTGGAGATTTTACACCCAATTGGTTGAGTCGGAGGCCTTTGTCAGAGCCCTTCTCTCGCTCCACAAGTGGCAGAAGGGACCTGGGTTGTGAATGGCGCTTTGTGTACTGTTTTTCTAAGAGGGGGCCCTCTCTCTCCCGCTCTCATCTGTCACAGGTCCCTCTCCGTCCACACTCCACAATGCCTGATTGTTTCTGCCAAGTCGCCAGGTTTCAGGCCAGATCTGAATAACGCTTTCCTGCCAAATTCTGACCCCGGTTTTCGTTTCTCTTCCTCTCACAAAGGGATTCTAAGTTACTGTCCATGTTTCAGACGGGGGACTTAGCGAGTTGTCCACCAGCATCCGTTTTTTGAATGTGTTTTTTTAATCAAAGGCTGTTAGAATGTCCGTAGTCAGGAAACAGGGGAACCTAAATCAAAATGCTCAAAGGGAACAAGAAGAAACATTGCTAAATATACTATTATTCTTATTATTAATTTAAACACAACATGCATTCAACTGAGATTGTATCATCAGGCTGCTAGCCATATACTTGTGGTGTAATCTTTCTGACTTCACACTAATAAAAACTCTGAAATGTATGAAAATTGTAATTCTTCACTCAACAGTGTGTGCTGTGTGTAGTTATCAACCAGGCAATCTCCGCAGTATCACTTACCAAGAAATATTTCAGACAGGAGAACCACTTCCAGGGGAACGAGTAGATGTTTTTCTAGATGTCTGACAATATGAAAAGGCTTCTGGAGGGCCTCAGGGAGATGTGTGTGCAGACTGAATTTATTTTTCAGCTGTCAGTGTCACATTATTGACACATTACGGTTTCCTAAGAGCATCAACCTGTATCTAAACTCAATTTTTGTTTGGTTTCTCTGGGAGAAGGTTGTTCCTCCTTCTATAATCGTTCAATTCCTTCCTGGATCTCAAAGGGGATGTCCGAATATTTTTTAAAGCATCATCTACAAAGATTCTGAGCAGGCCAAACAACAGTGTTGTATTGTTGTCATCCCTAAATACAGAGCAGTGTCTCTCTGTTTTTCTTCGTATCCTGACAATAACAGCTGCAGGCTGGTGGCAACACATAAATGGGCCGGATGATAGTTGCTCCTTTATCGCTTCTAATTATTGTGTTGACTTACAGTTCACTTTTGCCTTTGTCCATCTACACAGCAACCCATTACTTTATGACCTAATCTGATAATCAGCTGTAATTTGGTTACTATAGATGATTAGCAGCTTTAGCAACAAAGCAAAATAAACCCAAAACTTGTTTGCAGTGTTTATATCAAATCATCACTGACACCAACATGTCATGTGACCAAAAAAACCACAGTAGCTCCTAAACCAAGCCCATAACATTTCAGCCATGTGAGTCTAACAATGGATTCGTCTAACCTCCGGTAATCTGATTTTTTGCATGAAGTACACAGAGCGACCACAAAAGGGCTCGTGGCATGCTTACCAACAAACCCTGATACTGTTGCATGATGAAACCATATCGGTGGCAGCGAGTTATGAGGCTAGGCATTCCTGGCCATATGAGACACAAGTTCCAAGAAACCCAAGTCCTAAGCCCCCCCCTGTAAACACAGCACCAGCAATATTGTCCGCTAAATATAGGCTCTCCTCTGTCTTCTCCCTCTCCTGCTCCCCGTCGCTCCAGTGTGGATTGCACGAGTTGATCGCGGATTAGCGATTCGCTGTTTGTTGGTTGTCTGGGGTCTTATGATCTCATGTACTCATACCGCTGTGTCAAACAACAAAGGTTTGGAGAAATGTAAAACCTCGTGCCGACAGCTGTGGCTGTTTCAATAATTCCAATCAGGTGTGTGAGTTGAGCATCGTATAGCACCGGTTAAAATTGTCAAAATAAATAAATCGCGATTGGAGACTCAACACAGATGAAATTTATATAATTTGTTCACTTACAGGAGCTGTGGAGGTCTCATCGAGTAACAAATGCAAAAATCAGGCATTCTAACTATGCAGAAATAACAAAAACATGTTTAACTGAATCCTTCCTTCTCAAACAGTCTTTTAAACTCCACATTTCAGTAGTTACAGTCTTTTAACTGTTAAATACCACATGTCTGATTAGGATTAATGAAAATCTGTAGAGAAAATTCTCCTTTAGCAACTTGAATTATCAAACCGCTGAGGATGCTGGATTGGAATAACGTCAGCCATTCCTGCAGGTTATAATCTTGAAACTAAAGCCAGGGTTGGTAATCCAATAAAAGATAACAAGGGCAGGCTACTCTTGAAAAAATAGACCCCTGCCCTTCCGCCCTCTCATCAAAGCTACGCCCCCAAAACACAGGAACGCTCACTACCTGAAAACTGCTCATTCTGGTAGAGTTTTTCAAAACAGCCGCCAGCTATATCTGGAAACATCACTGACAAGACTGAACTAAAACACTAAAATATGTGGTGAGAACTTCAAAACAAGGAGCTGAAAGATGCTCAAAAGTTCCAGAGAGTTGAGAGAAAAGCTATATATATCAACTATTATCCATTAAGAAATAAAGATACCGTGTTCAAAAACACATCCTTGAGTCCAAGATGTTGTTTTGTGGCTTTATTATTATTATTATCATTATCATTATCATTATCATTATTATTATTATTATTATTATTATTATTATTATTATTATTATTATTATTATTATTATTATTATTATTATTATTATTATTATTATTATTTCAACTTAAAGCAAATTGTGACGGCAATCAGAACCTAGTCCTACTCCTGTCTTTGACTAAAACCAGTCAAACAATTTGAACAGGTGTAAAAGAAAATTAGCAAACCCTTGCCCCCCCCTTACTATCTGAGGCTTAAATAACAAAATACAAACACCAGCTACATATCAACTTTGGCTGCTAAATATAGTCAGGTGATTCTTATTTGCAGTTTATTGCTTATAGCAGAGTTAAGGTTGTGCTCACCTCCTTGGCTAACGTCAATCTACGGGAGAAAGTTACGTATTTCTATTAGTGTTCTATTAATGGTTCTGCAGCATCTTCAGGTCAGAGGGGCGCAGGTCTCAGCTTTCATGCCCTGACACTGGCCACCCCTGATTTAGGCTGCAGAGCAGAGTCAGTGGGAGCTGCCTTCTGACACAGGTAGTAAAAGACCACATTGCACAGAAACTTGCGACCTCCAGGTGCACTTTAAGACAAGAAAAGCCCTCATGTTACATTACTACTTACTTTACACCTGCAAGTATCAGTGGGTACAGCGAGTTTTAGAGAGCACATAGTACTCAAACACACTTTAGATCTATGCTTCACACACAGACTTCTCCTTCTTATTCAAACCCTTCTTTATTCTGTCTCTCTGTTGCTCTGTTGTTCACAGATTTTAAACATCTTCTGTCTTTGTGTCTCAGTCTGCTTCACTCTGGCTTTTGGTTTCAGTCTGTTATCTCTTTATCAACTTAAAATCATCACTCAACCCCATTTGCCTGAGGGTCAGATTTATGTTTGAGGGCACTTGCAAGAGGTTGAATATTTCAAAGATAGACACCCTGCCGTTATTTGGGGAGCGCTGAAGTAGCAATCGGTTTTACCTCACAGAAGTTGTTTGTCTGTCTGCACGTGTGTGCGGTTTGACTGGAGAGGAGAATTTTAGGGGATGAGTGTGGTTAATGAAAGTCCTCATAAGTATAGTGCAACAAAGGGAAGTCGTTAAAGTAAATGATGTATTAGCCTAATGACTCCCCCAGCCTGAGGCTCACATTAGGATAAAAAGGACAAATTGTTACACTGAAACTCAGCACAGCATCTGCTTGAGAAGCCTTGTTGCTGCTTAGTAGATTATCCCTACGGTCCTGTGTGTGTGCGTTTGCGTGTGTGTGTGTGTGTGAGTGTGTGTATGTGTGTGTGTGTGTGTGTGTGTGTGTGTGTGTGTGTGTGTGTGCTTGTGCATGTGCGTGTGCGTGTGTGTGTTTGAGGAACTTCAAGCTTGGTTGTGATGCAATAGTTATATGTTAAGTTAGTGGCTTTAATATTCACTCAAGAGTGGAAAAAATTGGAAAGCTCTTAGCATTCTAAATGCAGAGTACCCTAGAGTTCTGGGAAAGTTTAGCTATGGATTATAGATCAACAATCGATACAATACAAAGTTTTAAATGGCTTATTTACAATGAATGAGCTGCAGCAATAGCAGCAGTTAAGAAGCAGCAGCTTCATGTTTATAATAATAATATTCTCATTATTTGAAGAAGTCTCACAGTAAATGAATGTTTATCCTTTCATTCAGTTTCAGACCAGGAGGATAAAGATTTCACACATATGCATCCATTTATAGAAACACAAAAGTATTTCACCTATAATGAATTCTTCTTCTAGTTTGTTTGGTTTATTGGCAGGTGGCACAGAAGCAAATAGAAGAGCACACCCCCACCATACATAAAGTATATAAATTATCAATAATAAAGTTTAAATTATAAGTGTTGTACATTAAAGTGATTTAAGTCAGATAACATGCAGAATTCCTTCAACAAACACATGACGACTAGTTTAATTATCACTATTTATAAAAGCGAACAAGGAATACCCCCCAAAAATACTGTTATTTTTAAAACATTTAGAGACATATATAGATTTATACATACTTAATAAACAAAAATATACTTTCTGAATGGAGAAGCGCTCATATATCACTTTTGAATCAGTGATCAGTTTTCATCTCGTCGTATAATCATGAGATCAGAAGCGCAACTGTAGCATTTCAATGGTGACTTAGAATCCCCTTGTCTCCTCTCCTCGTGTCTCCTCTCCTCGAACCACTAATCGCAAACAGTTTTCGCCCAAAATGTTAAATTCTTTTTACTTTCTTCTCTCGTAGAATGATGTCTTCCATGCGAACAACGCCTCCCTTTCAACAACAGTCTGAAGAAGAGGAAGTGGCCGGTCAGGACGCGGCCTGGGCCAAACACGAGCGAGAGAGCCCGAAGGAGACGGCATCGCCATCTTCGCATGACCAAACCCACCCCGACGAGCTGCAGCCAATCAGAGAAAAGACCACAGATATTGAGTGGGACAACGTTGGGCCTGCTGTGATGGTGAGGAGTGAATTATGCACAGAGTTGAAAAATTGACCATATCCTATCTTGAGATATGTTCCTATAACTCAAACCTATAACACAAATGTGGTTACTCAGGGCACACAGCTCATAAAACACTCATGAAGGAGTACACAGGGTGTACAAATTCTCATGCATAATGATGATGGTGCACTATTGGAGAGCACACACACACACACACACACACACCAGTGCCTCTCTCTGGTCTGTGTGCTGCAGGCAGTGCTGTGGGCAGCCCAGTGAGGGTTCTCCTCCAGAGACGTATAACCCCTTAGTTCTTCTCCACAGCCTGGGTCCGTGTGTGAGACAGAGTGTGTGAGTGTGTGTGCCGAGAAGTAACTTGGTTTCAGGTTCTGTCTGTCCCTAATGGTCGAGGCGTGTTTGACTTTGGCCTTTGAGGAAAGGATAAAGTTCTTAGAGCAAAGTTTCCTCAGGTATCGGTGTTGTGGCAGAACACAGTACTCGGACAAAAAGTGTTGTTCACATTCCAAATTAATTTGAATGTGGCCATGATACCAAATTCAACTGGACATAATGATATTAATGCGCCACTTTGAGGTAATAACTTATTTCCGATCAATCATTCTCAGCCCACAATACGAACCCATCAAAGAAAGTGATTTGAAACTTAGCATCACATAATGGTCTGGGTTCAAAGTGACCTTGAGGCAAACATTTTCCTGAATAAATTGTACAGGCTCACTCTTTTTCCTATTTCACCACGTTTCTTTTCTTCTTTTCCTTTTTGTTAAGTTATCAAATACTCTTTTCAAACCTGAATATGTCTACTGCCCCTCATGGGCAACCACTGGAGACTGATAGCGTAGAAAGAATAGATTCATTTAAGTGTGTTCTGAAAAAGAAAATAAGAAAAGGTAGTTTTAGGTCCAGAAAATAATCAAGTATTAGTTATTTTCTGGGAACATGAAGCCAGCAAGAGAAAATGGCAGCGCCACATTTTGTAAATTTAGAAAGAGATGCATGATGGACAACTTTGTGTCAGAAAAGGTGGAACATTATCCATGTTCTGTTGTGTTTCATACAGACATCATTAATTGACCCAAGCCTTTGAGGTACTTAGAGATATTTTTCCTTTTCATATCGGCATATCGTCTTTACACCCAGGTGAGGGAACAGATCAATGTTTTGTGTTTTACTCAAGGTCAATTTGCAACAGGTTTACCCTAGAATTGTCTGCTGCAGAGAGTGAATGCGTGACCTTTCAGTCTATAAGTCGCGCTGACCCTCACACCTTCCTGTGTGCATCATGTCGCTTGTATAACTCCAGGGCGGCTTTATGTACGGACCTGAAAACTCACACCTGAACAATCCACGAGTGACACACAATCTCCTAATCCTCATTACAGAGGCATCTTCCGCTTAAAGACAAAGTGCACACCACGGCCTCCTGGAGCCATTTCAAGGGCGTCTTAAGATGTCACTGTTAGCCAAAGCCCCTTGTCTTTGAAACATAAGCCAACTAAAGTTCTTGGAGATCCCCCCACTCTGTAAGAGGAGGAGAAACCTTCCAGAAATAGCCCTGGTGTTAGAACACCTGTGCGAAAGTGTCTGTTGTGTGGGACAATGTGGTCGTCTAGAAGGGCTTTCTGTCTCTGTAAATATATCCTCCTTGTGCCTGTTGCTTAACTCTGCAACGGTGGGACATAAACATCCTGGTCATACAGCACAAAATAGAAATTGCCATTCAAATATCTGCTATCAACAAGACTTAAGCTACTGGCTTTGTGTAACCTTAGCTGTTACAGGAATGAGTTAGAATTCACTAAATGTTGAATTAATTTGGATTTATAACAAAAGAAAACCTCAGTGATTTTTTACTCCCTCTGGTATAAGTTAGCACTACCTCAGACAGCTGTCATCAAATGTATGTATGTTTTGAGTGGATTTCTGTATGTTGGAGGCTATAAAATGTAGCGTCATCTCTGTAATGTTTTATTATATTTTATTTGAATTATTTGAATTAATTCTACAAATATCTTTTCACTTTGACTAATTCCAGATAAGACATACACAGTTTTTCACACTATGTTTTGTATTTGGGTGTTTTCAGACTTGAGCAGAAAGATGACTTGCAACCTTTAACTCACACAGACGTATATCTTTATAGTAGAATAACAGATAAAGGCCCAGCCCATTTTAACTTATGCAATCAATTGACACGACAGGTTTCCTCATGATTGATCTCGTACTGCTGACTTTCTTTTAATGTCATGCCAGCCGGCTAATGAAAGCACATCTAAGCATGTGCAAAAAGTTAATAACAGGGCTCCCAGAATGCATTAGGTGATGACACACAGAAGTTCAAAAACTCAAATGCCTTGTACAGCCTCTAACTTTATACTCTTGTGTGCTGATTTTCCCCAGGACAATGAAAGCAATAAAATCTGCTCGGTCTACACCTACCAGACTAACTCTACCTCTCCACACAAGCCAGAGGAGGGTTCCAGGGATCGCGGGGAGCCCATGATCGGCCTCGCGTTCGGGACCCCGGAGCGCCGCAAAGGCAGCCTGGCAGACGTGGTGGACACACTGAAACAGAAGAAGTTTCTGGAGCTGACAAAGACAGAGCAAGACGGTAAGGCGATCATTAGCTTTGTGTGGGTGTGAGTGTGTGTGTGTCTGTGTGTGTGTACTTATATATTTTTGAGGACCATTTTGAGCATACACTTTACGGAGTGAAGACTTTTTTGGAAAGTGAGCACATTTTGACTGGTCCTCACTGTTGAGGTTTGGGTAAGAATTAGGTTTAGGTCAGGATTGAGGTTAGAGATGTAGAGGTGAAGGTTAAGGTTAGGGCAAAGGGCTGGCAAATGCATTATTCCAATTAGTGTCCTCACTATGATAGAAGTAGAACCATTTGTGTGTGCGTGTGTGTGTGTGTGTGCGTGTGTGATTTGTGTGTTTTTATCGGCAGTGTAAGGAGACAGCCTTGTGCACTCCTTGAACACTTTTTTTTTATTATTAAACCTTCATTTACATACATACAAGAACTAGCTAGTTATCTATTTTTCGACATGATCAACACTATAATCGTCTAAAAACCTTGTGTTCCAGCTTTCATTCCTCAAAAAAAGAATGAATGGTAATGCACTTTAATCTCTATCTAAAAGGATTTGAGAGAGTTTAGTGTATAAGGTTTTACACAATGATATAAATCCAGGGAGGAGCCTTTGATCATTCACCTTACATGATAGTTTAAAAAATGTATTCAATAATAGAAAAGTGAAATGATATGCTTAAACACCTCAATCAGACAGAGCTTTGAAGCTGAAAGAAGAAGTTACATTACTCATTCATGGATTGCAGCAGGAATTAATAAACCTTTAATTCAAGCACCCATTTATATTTTGTATATTTGATATTACTACATTTAGGCAGTACTTTACTGTATAAGCTTGTGATTAGTGTAATAGTCAGACCTGTTGATTTTGTGGTTGTTTCTTGTCGTCTTGTGCAGCTGTTGTGAAATATCTGAGGTGTTAAAGCTAAAATCCATTGAGACGAGAAATGTGCCGGTCGCAATGTCTGACCCAAACAGATAACAAATTAATATATATAGCAAAATAAACTGAAGATATATTTAACCTTATAATAACTCTCAATCAGCTGTATCCATGTGGCACATTGTTTATTTTAATAGAGACAGTGGTGCTGTGAATAGAAAAGGACTCGCAGGCTTTTAAAACACTTCTATTTCCTCACATCTGATCGACAGGATGTTGCTCGTCTAACCCTCGCTCACACGTACAGCAAAGAGCAACCTTACCTGTGTTTTGTTTTCCCTTTCCGAGCACATCCTCTCCAGAGGAATCTTTGAACATCTAAAATTACAACTGACAGATCCCTCGCTCGTTAGATCACAATATCAATCAGTGAAAACACCGGTTTCCCTTTCTCCTCTGCTCGTCTGATCTGCACCACTAACACAGAAAAGCACTGGAGCCTCTCAGCATGCCTCAGCTTGCCTCTTCCCACCCCACAGCAAGCCAGATCTGAAACCATCTAACACCCCTCTTTACTGTTTTGTGCACATAGTAATCGTGACGATATCAGAGGAGCACTTGATCTCTCTCATTTAGAGGTTTTACTTTGTTATTGATACAGTAAAGTGGGCCAGAATGGAACAGCCAGAGGCGTACTACAGTACACAGTGTCTTTAGTTGAGAGATAGGTAGCTTCGCCTCTTATCTGCTGTGAGGAAAACGGTTTGAAAGGAAAAACCTGTGTGTGTGTGTGAGTGTGTTCCAAAGACCTGTGACATCTGCCCGTCAAATCAAAGGAGATGTGAGCGAGGAACATGCTACTCTGAGTGCATGTCTTGTTTTTTTCCTTTTTCCATTATTTGCTTAAGTTTCTGCTTTCACGTTCGACCAGGCAGGCTGGACCCTGCTGAGCTCGTGCCTTTCTCAGTCAGCAGAATACATCAGAACAATGTTTTTCTCATCACTGTAAAAATGAACAAAACTACCTTCAGGCTCCTCAGGAATTTTTCATTATTTACATATAAAGGTCAGATATTGTCAATGGGATAAATATAATTTGAAAAGGCCAAATCTTCATTTTTGTATTTTGTGGATGTTCACCGTCTCTCCTGTTGTGGCAGCTATGATCTGAAATTCCAAGAATTCTATATCCAGGAGGCAGGGGCTTTAACTTCTGTGACAACAGTGATACATTTGAAACTCTGAAAAAGTGTTGGAGAAACACTGCGACAAGGCCTTCTCAATTACATTTTTATTAGATTTCTAGCTAAGGCTTTATCAGTCTTGAAAGATGACGTGCTATTTATTTCTGTGTTGCACAAGTTAAGGATTCATGTTTCTACATTTAGAAAAAAAAAGCATGGAGTTGAATTCGAGTTTCCCTTATTCCTGATTTGGCACAAAGCTTATGACTTCATAATAAATAAACAAAATAACAGACGTAAACAAGATAAAAACAACATTTAAAACAATTGATAGAGTTGTTTTCTGAAACAAGCTTTAATTGTGCATAAAAGCAGTGGATTTTATACACACGTTACCTCAGCAGCCCCGCAGTACAGCAAAATGGTTCCTGCACAGTTTCCCTCCGTTATGTGGATAAAGAGCAGAGCAGGAACAAATAAATCGAGTTTGGCTCTTCCTTTGCTAATTAGCGGAGCTGCTATCCCCGAGGACTAACAAGTGGCATTGATCATGCTCCAAACACTTAGCTAAGACAAAAACAAACGAGATAAACATGTGCTTTATTAAGGGAGTTCTTCAGCAGTAAACAGTTGCATTCAAAATGGACGACAATGAAGCCCCACACCCTTTGTTTCTCGTTTGTTAATTTGTTTGACGAATGCTTCTTCATTTAATCACAGCTGTCTCTCCTTCAACTTTTTAAATGTTGTTTGTCTCCACATGATGGGATTACTGTTACTTTATTTTCCCCTTTTTCTGTATCTATCCTTCAACTCCTGAAGCCTTTTCAATTCACTTTTTGGAACATGTTTAGAATCCCTCTTCAGCAGGCTACCCTGCACACATCCTGATTTAAAGCTTTGTTTTGAGGTAATGGTAAAGGTGAAGCATTTTAAATTTTGTGAGCTCTTAGATTTTATTTGTTTTGTAGAACGAATGTAACGCAAACAGGAGTGCAAGGCCAATCTGGTAAATAGGCTTATATGCTGATTGCTGGTGTGACACAGATGAGAGATTGTGTTGTGTTTCAAGCGCTGCCTGGCAGAGAGCTCCACAGGTTTGTTCTGCATTTGTTCCATGTCCTCTTTTCCTGACACTTAAAACAGGGTTTTGATCTGAAACCTCTTGCAGTATGACCAGATTTGATCATATGCACTCAAACAGCAAGCACATAAAAGCCTGAACAATGTCGTCCCTCACTTTGTGCACCGCCTCCTGCTGAAAAAGGTCCAGTCAGCTGAGATCTCCCAGGTTAGAGTGGCTGCATGATCAAATGGAACAGACCCTATTACCCACTGAGCGCTCACTTAGCCTAACATGGCTGACCCCTCCGTGCACTGTAGCCAGGAGCTAAAGTGTGGATGATGTCGCTTTTAGCCTTTGTGCCGTGCTCACCCCCTGTTGGCACACTGTAGGCTGTCCACTGCTCAGAGGAGCCATAAGTGCCTGCGACAGTTCTAATGAATAGATACGTCCTTGCTTTGCAACCATTTTTTATTTATTTTTCCGCCTAACTGCCGCAACACTTTACCTAGAACTCTTTAAGACTGTGTCAAATTGCTGCAAATTGCCTTTTTTTCACCTGGACTTTCACAACATACAAGCCAAGAGGGTGAAGGTCCACTGCTTTCTAGCATTTTCTTTGAGTTGTGTGTGCATTGTGCGGAGGTTACAAGGGCTTGCTGCATACAAAAGGCTTCCTCTATACTGTTGAAGCACTTAAACTGGTAGACTGCTTACTGAATAAAATGTTCAAGGCTGGGAGGAGAAAAAAGAATGTGGGCCCCGGACATGCTGCTGAATAGAGATGCTCTACATATAGGTGAAAGTCTGGAATAAACAGACAAATGAACCAAACAATAATGTGTTGCTCCTAAGCAAAAGCATCATTCAATTTGAATCAAACACATTTCTTTGACCCTGTATATATATATATATATATATATATATATATTTATATATATATTTATATATATGTATACTGTAAACGGCCCCCTGGCAAGGCGCAGTGCCCTCATGCCAATTTAGTCAGCCATCTAATGTGCCCGGAGCAGCTCTGGCGCCTGGCAAACGCTTAAAACCAGTCTAATGCTTCCACCCCAGCTCCTATGAATTACTGTACAATTCATGTGTTTCATTTGCAAATTAGATTGTGTTTGATTATCACCACACTGTATTGCTCTTGTGGGAATATGAAACAGACACCTGTGTGACAAATTTGTGAATTTGCCCGAAGTTGTTTAACAAGAGTTGTGTTAAAGTCTTTGCAAACCAAGTTCTTTTTTGGTTCAAAATATCTGCACGTTAAAACGTATATAGAACCTCACTTTTCCTGTCTGAGCCAGACAAGGAACAAGTATACCTTATCTGCCATCTGCTGTCCATGATCAGCTGGATCACAGGACTTTTTAATGTGCAGTCTAAGAAGACGGCCTCTCAGGATTGGATGGACCTAATATTTCCTTTTGTGTGACAGGGTCCCCAAATCATCCTCACTGCTTCACTCCTTTTCATATGCTATACATATATTTTCAGAGTAATAAAACACATCAGATCCAGTGTGCCAGGTTCCTACGCCTGGCGACTTTTGATTGGTTGATGGATTTAAAAAACGCAAAGGAAAAAAATAGACTTGGTGAGAAAACTCCTCAATGACATAATCCTTCATCTCCAAGTTCTAAAAAATCACAAGAGCAACACATGTCGGCCTTTTTTAGCTGGGATTCAAATGAGTGAAAGTGACATGGATGAGTTCTCAAAGTCAGGCAGTGTACTACTCATAGACTGAAAGGAACATTGCTCTCATGTCTTATTCATGTTTGCCAGACATTGACAATGTTGCAGACAGTCCGACACTGTTGGACAGTTACCCATCAGTCTGAATGCACAGCAATGGGAGATTTGAAGTACATCATTTGTTTGTATTTGTTCCCGATATCCAAACGACAAAAGGGAATCCTCACCCTCGCTATTCATATAAACCCAAACCAATGATATAATTTTAGACTTGGGAACACCACCAGCTGCCCCTCCCGTCATATGGAAACAGGCGACATCACAGCTTCCAGTCTGGCATTAGTGGGAAGATGATGATGCATTCTACAATCCAACAAACCCAGCTTTCTTTTCATAAGTCATCACGACTGCCTTAAATCAATGTTTTTTTGGACGAAACTTGAGCTCATAATAGCTCATAATTAAGTGTAAAACACAAAACCTTTTCCATGGCCCAGCTGTACTTCCCCACATTCTTTCCTGCCCCAAATGGCTGCCTCAGTTTTAAAAAATGATTAAAGGCTGTGAAAATCAGGCCGCACAAAACAGTTCGTCACAAAATGAGATTTTTTTTTCATTTTGTGAGAGAGCTATGTTTGTGTGTGTACTTGTGAACGGCTCGGTTGGAAAAAAAAATTGCCGTCACCAATTCCCTAATTAGAATTTAGCAATATTTGAATCAAATCGAACCACGGTTGAAGATCTCATGGGAAAATGCGCTCACGGTCCCGATGAAGCAGATTACTTTGGATTCTAACTCTTGGAAATAAAACTTCAGGATGTTTTTTAAAGAAATATTCTATGGGCTTTCGAAAGCTTGTATTCTATGTAAAGCTTTTGTGTCTGAATGTAACAGATTAATGACACTGATAGATGATGCATTCCTGGTATAATCAATAGACAGCAATGGGAAACATTTGAATGGTTGTATTTATCCACACTTCTACTGCCTTGAGACCTGTTACACAGCTGTTTGTGCAGCTACAGTTTTATGAGCCTTGTCCTTTCACTGTGTGTTCGAGCTTGACTTCTTGTCCAGCTCGGAGGAGTCTGCACTGTGTCTTGACTTCAGGACGGGCCAGAGCTGGGCACCCAATCCCCCATATAATGGCTTCCCCAGCTGGAAGAGGGGGTATCAGAGCGAGGCCAAGCTTTTCCTCTAACCCTTGTCGCTCTGTGACAATAGAGACATTCTGCCAGGCTTCGCTTTGTTCTCTCACTGCTGAGAGCCTGTTTCAACATCTCTGCTGTTGCTGCCACTCAAGCTGTGGAAAGTATGCTCTCTCTCTCTCTTTCGAGGAGGGGGCCGTTGTTGGTGTTCAGACTCTGAGGGACGTGCAGACGTGTGCATCCTCGAGCGTGTGCTCTAAGAGTTAATCGATGCTCCACCTGGAATGTAGCATTGCATTAGATTCCCTTTTCTTTACAGAAGAACAGAAACAGAACCAATAAGCAGCTCAGCTGGCAGCCCGGGCCTGTCACTAACACAGTTTGAAGGGTAAATCATCTGCAGGCCTTTCACCTGAGCTGCAGATGAGGCTATAGTGCATGACAGAACCTCCAACTTCCACGTGGCCTGTGAGCCCTGTATGCCTAACCTGTGTGTGTGTGTGTGTGCGTGTGTGTGTGTGTGTGTGTGTGTGTGTGCGTGTGAGGGCTTATGGATACATACACTCAGGTGGAAGTAGTTGTGATGACAGCTTAACAGGCGAGTTGGGTTGGCCCCCAGAGTTAAGCTTATTGGCTAATTAACAAGGTCTTGGCTCTGGCACTATGTTTGCCGTCCTCAATGGGATTGGCATCTTGAGCTGTGATTGTGTGCAGGCAGAGACTTTTTCTGTGTGTGTGTGTGCGTATGTGTGTGTGTGTGTGTGTGTGTGTGTGTGTGTGCATAAAGATCAGCACTTTTGAACAAGGTCCCGTCCAAACTTGTTGTAATATATTGTGTGTGTGTGTGTGTGTGTGTGTGTGTGTGTGTGTGTGTGTGTGTGTGTGTGTGTGTGTATCGAGGCCTGTATTTTCTCCCAAACGTAAACTTTTCTTTAATCTCGAGCTCTAATCTCCTTGTATACGTCCTGTAGCTGCATGTGGTGGTCAGTGCTGCTCCTCGGCTCTGCCAACAGGCCGACTCCCCCTGGACTTCTTGTGGTGGATTTCAATCTCTTCCACTGTAATTGATAGGGATCTCTTTACTAATGATCAGCCACAACCTGTGGGTCTTGACTACAAATACAGTCAGTGGGATATGCCTGGTAGGCCTCTCCTGCTCAGCTTGGCTGCAGGCCAGCCAGCATGTGGTACTGGCGCATGCAATGTGGTTTGCTGGAACAGTTTTGAATGCTGTCCAAAAGAATCAGATTAAATAGTGATTTTATCAAGTCCTGCCCTTTTTTCTTTTTTTTTAAACTGGGATTTCAGTGAAATGCCAAATTGTTCACCTGATCATTTTGCATCTGGCAAAGGAAAACATGATACAGGCATAATAAAAAAAAGTTCTGTCTGTGTCACAGCCAAGACGGATCATGATTGAAGCCAGTGGAGCGTGTTTGACTTGTCAAAGATATGAACTTAAATCTGCTGAAAAACAAACTCTGAGGAAATCTGCATGTTTCCACCAGACCGTCACACGCATGGCTTTAATACACAGTATACTACATGTCCAGTCAACTCTTAATGTATTCTTATTAACTTGTTTTTAGTCTGACAAAAATCTGCTTATTTAAGGTGTGTTAAAATTGATATTGCAATAATACAAATGACATACACATTTTAAAAACAATCATGCAGCACAGGCACAATTTCTTAAATATTGACCTAACTGCAGGCAGAATTTTCTTCTGGTCACAAAAAACATAGCAAATGTGAAGAGTTGGAAATAGAAAATGTATGTGAATTATTTTTTAAATATGACTATTTTTTCAGGAAAATATATTTAAGTGTACTTATCTCAATCTAAAGTGATAATATATACTGCATGTTTTGCTTTATAGATTTTTCAATCTGCACAGATTATTTTTCTGATGTGGACGTCTCCATGGCATCAGAGTGGGACAGAGGGGATCCACTTGCCTTTTCCCCTCTCTGCGCCCCTGATCCCCCTCACATCTCTCCATCTCTCCACCCCACCCCACACACACACACTGACTCCCCCGCGGGCCGAAACCAAAACAACGCTTCTATTGTGTCTGAACCACACATAGTGCTGTGTGGACTTAGGTGTGTATGTCTGTGTCTATGTGTGTGTGTGTGTGTGTGTGCTAAGTATGTAGGGTTTCATATATCATGCCTAAAGTGGAACCAGAAGCTTGGGTCTTGAACTGGATTTTTGGAAGTGTGTTTTTGACAAAGAAGCAATATTGAAGCAATTTGTGAGTGTTTTAGATTCAAGTTTGTTTTATTAAATTTAAAAATTATAGAGAATGTTAAAGTGCAGAAATCTCGATCTACACCAACATCTTGATCATTAAAAAATATTTTCAAATGTGTTACATTAAACTTACTGTCTTTGTGATGAAAATATACGAAGGATTTTTTAGAAAAAAACACACTATTTACATTAATCATATTCTCACAAAGGGGAAATGATTAACCCCGAAAATTACAAGAAATAGAACAAAATATGAGAGTGTATTCAATTATTTTCAGTGAATAGATGTTTTACCTTACATTTAATTAAATCCAAAGTGAACTGACCTTGTTGCAATTTGGGCGTATCACATGCCCAAGCTACAGAATGTTTTTTTAAAGCTCGTCAGTCACTTTCACTTACTTGATTGTTCTCAACCTCTGGCACAAAGAACTCGGGCTGAGAAGCTGGAAAATATCTGCAAAATGTCTGGGCTTGTATTAGTTATGAAAATAAATCAGCCAGTAGATTGATTTGTTGGAGTGCAATCTTAGTTAGTTAGACCACCCTCATCAGGCCTTTTAAAGTCCTTTTCTTACCATTATTGCTATTTATTCAAACTCTGTGCCTCTTTGCCTCCCTCAGTGGACAAACCTCCACGCTGTGGTCTCCTATAAGGCTGCAGTGGTGGTTGATGTCAGCGCTGTAACGCAGCACAGGCCCCGACCTCTCCGGCTGCACAGCAGAGATCAGCAGTCAGGCTTTTCTAGCATTAAACTCACACATTCAGTAGAAACACTATCCTTTGTCTAATTCAGGGCTGCAGTTTTCTGACCTGACGCCTTCGACACTGCCAGGAGTGAGTACTGTGAGAGTATTTTTAGCCCGGGTGGCCCTTAGTGGGAATTAAAGCCCTGGCCAAGTAATATTGATGCCTGATTTAATTCTCTAAGCTAAAGGCTAAGGCAAATATAGTAAATACATTTTGTGTTAAAGGGCAAAGGCCAAATCTGCAGTTCCATGCCAAGTAAACTGTAAACCTGAAAATGGTTAAAAGGATAGTTCACCTAAAAATTAAAAACCACTCACTAAATGTCAGCTATGATCCGCCTGCACAGAAGCTGCCTCTACATCACAGGTTCAGTCGGGCAAATTGTGTCTGACATAAATTTTATTATTCCATTCTTGGTTTTGGGAACTTGTTATTTCATTGTTTGCCCTGTAGACCAACAAATGAATCAATAAATTGAGAACACAATTTGAAGTTTACTTTGCTGCAGCCCCTCAGTTTACAACTCACACGTCTTACATCAGGGTTTTGTTGCACCAGTTTTGAGTTAACAGTGGGTCAATTGCTTTTTGTATTCAAGTCAACTGGGATGAATAAGTCAGCTTAATGACGAAATGCAAACACGTGGCTCCTACAGGTGGTCCACTCTGTCTGACTGGGCATAATGCTCGGCCTCGAAAGCAAACAGATGACTGTGTGTCAGTGTGTGTGTGTGTGTTGGGTTGATGTATAAAAAGAGGGTTACACAGGGCTACTATCTGTCGAAATCCCACCCCCCCCCCACCCAACCAGCCAGTAGGGCCTGGCTGATTTCTCAGACCATGTTCTGCGACAAGACAGTCTGGGTGTCATCTGACAGATGAAAATAGTGTGTGTGAAATGCACACCGTGCTAACACACATCCAGGCTAACCACTCTGCAGTTTAATGGTTTTACAACACTGAGTTAAGGTGTGTGTGTGTGTGTGTGTATTTCATATCTATGTGTGTGTGAAGGTGTGTGTTATAAAACCCTCTCTGGGACATTAAACGTGTCAGCAGTGGAGTGCCGTTCTTTAATCAGTGTGTGTGGTGCGCATGTATATTCTTTAGAGTGTATCGGGGCTCTCACATCAGCGTTTTCATGTGTGTGTGTGTGTGTGTGTGTGTGTGTGTGTGTGTGTTTGTGTGTTTCCTCCTCCTGGCTGGCCTGTCTTCTCATGTTTGGACATATGTTGAGTTTTATTTCACTGAGACATCAATCCTGCCGGCCAGCTGTTGGGACAGCTGCTCTCTCGCTCTGTTCCTCTCCTTCACTCTTGCTCTCACTTTATTCTCTGAATCTTATTATTTATCTTTCTTCCACTCTCTATCCTGTTCCTCCTTCCTTCTCTCCTTCTTTCTTCCCTCTCTGTCTGTTGCTGTGAGGTTTGCAGCTGAAGTCACACTACTGACATAAATTTGGAAGTGCAAAGTGTAGCTGTCAGCTTCCATTTACACACCTTCAGTAGCAGAGACTAAATGTTTTTTTTCAGCCGCGCGTGTGTTATGCAAACATCAGGCAGCCACTAGAACATTGGCCTTTGTTATTTTTAACATTAAATAATTTTTCATATTAATGTTGTTTTCTCTCTTTACCTTGGCGTTCGGCTGCGGACCCGAGAGTTCCTGAGCTCTGGCATAGCATGCTGTGTGTGTCTGGGAGAGAGAGAGAGAGTGAAAGAGACACCATGTTTCCATTCAAATGTCAAGTGAATTATAAGGAAATAATTGAAACATCATGAAATAGAAAACAGATAAAACAGACATACACTGGGGTCTTGAGTGTTAAACTACCGAATGTCAGAAAACTACCGAATGTCAGAAAACTACCTCTCACGGGAATTAGTTTTGTTCTTTGGTGAATTTCAATGAATAAATTCAAACACAGAGAAAATATATAAGCCCATCACCACTGGAAATTTTCCTGTCATCAGATGTAGGTGATGACATTTTCAGACACTCTTCAGCTGCTCCAACAAATGAAAACCTGAATTATACCATCACACACCAAGTGTTATCCACCATAAACCAATAGCATGGGAAGTGTGTTGTAATGCCAAAGGTAAAAGCCATTGTAAATAAAGATGATAAGTTAAAGGGATACTTAGGTCTTTTGGGTCTTTATGTCTAACTGCTTTAACTCCTACTCCTGGTACTTTGTTTTGGGAAGAAACTAATGTTTGCCTCAAAAACATATCTGGCTCGTATTTAGAGCCATCAGCCAAACCAAAGAAGAAGTGGAAAGCCCAAACAGATCTAAGACTTTTTTCAAACTCAGGGGCTTTAAAGGTGCCACAGTTTAACAGAGGAACCGATTCTATGTCCAACGTCCATGCACAATTTCTGATTCATTCAGGTGTTTATTTAAGTCATTGTCCTTGTTCATAGGTTGTTATATTTATTGTTATTATTGTTAGTAAGTGACTAATTAATACCCAAAATAATGTAAAGATGAGTAACCCTAACCCTTGTGCCATAACATTAACCCTGTTACCAGTAGAGCCTACGTTATGGCTAGAAATGCTGACGGTAATAAAATTACAGTTTACTACAGTTTCATTCGAATCTTTTATACACATGGAAACAGTGAAAGTGAAAGAAACACGAGACTCAATCTGAGTGAAAGCCTGTGGCACACTGTTGTTCTTGGCAGTGCCTCTTTTGGAGTGTTGATGCTTGTCTACCACACACACACACACACACACACACACACACACAGATACACACACACGCACGCACACACACAACACACACTAAGTTGCCTGTGGCTCATGTAAAACACCCAAAACACTGTCTCTTGGCAGCTTGGCATAAGGACAGGTGATAAAACTGTGTTTACATCAAACACTCTTGCCGGCTCACTTTCTACCTCTCTGCTGATTTACTAAGACCCTGCACCTTTCACCACTTCTTATCTCCTTCATCTTCCTTCTGTGTCTCCTCCCTGTCTTTCCCTGCTAGTGTTCAAACCATCACTACCATGAAAAACAGAGATACAGGTTTAGGGGAAAACCTTCATGTCAAGTTTTCGCCGTGGCAAATAAATCAGGTGATTGTAGAGTTTTTGCACCTTAGAGCATTAGACATAAAACTATATATTATCAGTATCTATTGGTTTACGAGTGTTTCAGGGGATATCAAAAGTACTCCTCACTCTTCCGCCGCTTAGAAAACTGGATGGAAAAAGGGGATGAAAACGAGCATCTTGACCATATCACTCCTCAGCTCACCTACCACATCGTTTTCTTTCCACTTCCTTTCTTTCATCCACTCCTCCTTCACTCCTCAGCCGCCCCTCCCCTCCTCTCCACGCTCTTTTTTCAACTCATCCGTCTTCTGCATTTCTCCACTTGATAAAGGAGCTGGTGCACGGACAGGGAGGAATTTTTATCCAACCTCCAATCTAAACAGCACTTGATCCCTGACTCGGCCGCGGGGACAAATAGAGAGCCATCTAGGGTAAAATATCTCCTGCTCATCCTCTCTCATCCCTCTCTTCTTCGCATCTTCCCTTTTCCCCCCTTCCCATTTACATCTTACCCCTCCATCCCCCGGCTGTCTCCTCGTCTGATCTGTTTATTGGTATGGGGGGTATAAATTGTGCATCAGAGTACACACACGGTTGACTGATGCAGATGTATCCTGAAGTTACAGGTTGTGTTTCCCTGCCTAAGTGCTCCCATAAATTGTGCACCCTAATTTAGTTTCATTCAAGGCTCTGTGAATAAACATACTTGAGGTCTTGTGATGAGAAAAAAAAGCCTCTCATCCTGCACGGGCCCGTCCTACAGCTCTCCCCCTTTACCGGCTGTAAATATCACCATTGAACCAAATGTACGCAAACACATATCCTGCTGAGCCGCTTGTCCAGAAAATATATGAAGAATCCGGTGGATTCCATTGTCCAGAGGGTAGGGAAATTGTATAAATTACCTTACCAAATTTAATTGGGCCATCTGTCTGGAAATACCCACTGCTTTTCCCCTATATGGGAAATTACCAGGCTTATCATCATTTTGGTAATTTTTTGTATGGTTTGAATGTGTTGTTGCTGCCCCCTCTCTGCCATTTTCCCCTTCCTTTCCATTGATCCCATGTGATCTGGACAGCTGCATTAGCTTATTTACAACAATCATAATCCGACTGTAAACATGCAAGGCTTTAATGGACTCAATGAGGAAGTTGTGCTCTGACGGCATCTCATGACCACACAATGGGCCCATACGCACAAACGAAACATTAAGCCATTCACAATAGGCCATGTGCCCCTATGAATGCCTATAGCGCCTTTTGTCGGGATAAAGGCACCACAAATGAACTATTGTCTCACTTAACCATTCTAAATCAGGCAAGCCCTAAGGGGCAAGTTTTCCACGCAGTCACCATGAATTTCTCCTTTGTGTGTGTGTGTGTGTGTGTGAGTGTGTTTGAGATTTTTCTTTTTTAACGTCTTATATAGTCCAGCACTTTCTACCCCACATCACTCACACACTGCCAGCACAGCCATCAGGGGCAACGTTGGGTTCAGTATCTTGCCCAAGGACACTTTGGCACCTGGACTGGGGTAGACTGGAAGTGACTGGGATAGGTGGCGGGTGTTCAAAGTGCACGACTGTCACACCACAGACCAGAGTGTCCACAATCCAATCTGTGGTTATGTATTGGCAACAAAAGCACTTGGGTTGAGATTTAGGAAAGATTGAGTGTTGAGATAAACGTAAGTAAACCACAATCTTTCTCTGAACCGAAACAACTGCTGAAATACAACCACAAAAAGTTGCCAAACTCTGAAGTCACTATAAACAATTCTCGAACTGCATGATCAGATGTTTTGGCAGAAAACAAATGTTGTTTCCGAACATTTCACTGGTTTGTTCTGTGTCAACATGCGATCTGCCAGGTACATACTTGTATCTTGACACCGGAAGATCAAACTTGAAAGATCTTAGTCGTCATTATATTAAGAAACAAGAGGCCCCTCTTTCCTGCCAAAGAAAGATAGATAAAGTGTAAACATGTAAATGAAAACAGTTAAAACATTAATACCAGCAAATTATGATCTTTTCATAACAACAAAGTCTAATGGAAACAATCAGCGATGGTGTTGGATGCTGTAAATCCTCTTCATCATACAAAATGCATGTATATACTAGACTTCCTTCAGTGTAATACACACAAACCCTCTCAGACACTCATGCCTGCAGATATCTGTCTCACTGTTTGGTTCTCAGCCTGGTGAAGAATTGAAAAGTTCCCATTGTTGAAGTGAAGTTCACAACAGGACTCTAAGTGAACAAATGGGACCTTATGAATCTTATGAGACCACATGTCTCTGATGTCTGTTACCCTGAGGCTATGAGGCACATTGTGAGAAAGAAGACAAGCTACAAATAGGACCCCATGCCAAAACAATGCAGACATTCTCATTCGGTCAGCTGCTGCATTTTTCCCTTAAAAAAAAAGAAGAGAATCAGGAGGAGGAAACAATTCCTTGATCTATTAAAAAAGAACAAAAAAAACCAACAATTCGTAGAGATTGGTTCTTTTCTCTCTTGTACTTTTGATCTGTGTCTTCCTTGTATCTGAGCGTCTTGTTTGTTTGGGGTCTTTGGTGACTTTCATCACACGCTGCTTGTCTGCAGGGAAAAGTGTTTAAAAACACCAAAACTGAAGGGGACTATTCTCTGTCTTGCTATAGAACCATCGTGCATGGAGAGGCTCCTCTCAAAGGACTGGAAGGAGCGCGTTGACCGCCTGAACGCCAGTGAACTGCTGGAGGAGGTCAAAGGTAGGAGTTGAAGAGAAAATACAACTCATTCTCCCTTTTAAATAGTTTTATGCAATATTTGCATGTATCTCTCTGCCGGTGTGAATGCAATCTAAGGGCATTGCTGTAAAAGGGACAAATGCTCCGTCTCTTTCCCTGAGTATACAATGGTTTGATAAAGAAAAACTCAGTACCACAGACAGACATCTGACTGTCTGTATGTCTGTGGAACTCTTCATCTAAACAGCTGTACACTTGGCATGTGTATTCTAGTGACCTAAAGAACTATAGTGTTGAAATTGTGCGATTTGGACGTGCGATTTGGACGTGCGATACATTCAATAATAATAAACTTTGAATAATCATATTATAGTAATGGCAGATCCTCATCATCTTAGGATCTTCTAGTTTCTTCTGATTGACTCGAACATGCAACACCAACATTATGAAACAGGCAAATGGTGTGTGCAGTTAAAAAGGACACTGTGTTATGTCAAAGCTAAATTTAAGGGTAAGAAACAGA